>SSNR01000122.1:531471-558834 GCA_006937965.1 Callopanchax toddi | reverse complement strand
CCCCCCCCCCCCCCTGCAGATGTTTGCAGAGTTTGATTTTAGGTGTGCCATTTGTATTTTTTATCTAATAATTCTGAAGCGACGGAAGATGGCCGTTAATTTTTTTTGATTATATTTGCTCCAGATATCTTGTTTTACAGAATCGTTTACAGGTTGTGAGACGACGAATCAGATCTGCTCATAAAACATCTAAGATCCTCACTACAAATCTCCAGTTCGCTTGATGTCCAGACTTAAATAACACAAGGGGCATGTTATCTCTTTAAAGCATGGTTTTGATATTAAAAGCTTGCCAAGAACAAAACGTTTCAGCAGGACGTTTAGCGCCGTGCCCTGCCGCTTGATAAAAACCCATAACTGAGTCAACTGCTTGCAAGTTGGGGCCATTATTTGATACCGAGTATTTATATGAATGGGACATGCATGTTGTCTTGTTACAGAACCAATGTGTAATGTTTACCTTCACTTTTGTTTTTGAGTCATTGTCTACAAGAGGTTGATCCATTTTGTACTATTTCTAAAGAGAAGTGGTCTTCTGCACAGAAATATGAACAAATAAATGCTGCATGCAGCCACATAAACCCACTGAGAACATGTTTTTATTTGAACTGATTAAAATCATTTGCTTTGATTCATAAACGGTCGGGTGGGGGGTTACATAAGGGGTCATAATAATTCTAAGAACAATACATCTTTCAGGGCTGAGTGAGTACATGTAAAATACTTTTAAAAACTACAGCTCATCTGTTATTGTATCATACAGTCACACAGTGATAGTGATCATCTCTAAAATCATTCTGCAGCATCCTTTGATAGAAATCTTGACCTAGTTTTGAACTTTGAACTGTGTTTCTGACCGCCGCTGCTTGTTGACATGCACCTGCTTCCACCTCTCTCGAGTCCAGCGACCGTGGTTCTGAACCACCTCGTGAAGCAGGTCCATGAAGACGTACTCATTCCCAGACAGCAGCGTTTCATCGTCTGGCGAGTTGCCACCTGACGGAGCCTTGGAGCCTACAGATCTGTTCTCTGCTCTCGTTTTGCTGCTCGCAGGTTGTTTCAGGTCCTTTTTTAAATCTGACCTAACGCTGCTCTCGTGTGCAGGATGTTCTGCAGGCTTTAGCTCCTCATTCTGACGTTTTTTGATGCTTGTAGCTGGATCTGGACTCTGCTCGCTGACAGAAGACTCATTTGGTTTGAGAGCATCAGCGTGTTTCAGGTTCACGTGAGCGCCTATTTGATTTTCTTCAGTTTCATCTTCCTTCTTAGACTGATTGAAGGCAGTGGGATGTTCCATCTTGTTTACAATCATCACCACGTCATCAGAGGGCTCCACCGATATAGTTTGTGTCCAAACAGCAACGCCATCACCCTCCTCATCCATCAGTTTACACCTCGCCTGCCACTGAGCCGCAGTAGGAGGCCAGGTGGAGATCCTCCTGAACACCGTCCTCCTCAGTGGACTGTCTGGACCCGCAGAAGTCTCTTCATCAGGACTGGGTTTGTTCTGGACTGTGCCAATGCTCAGATACGGTACAACGTCACCGTTGCCATGAACACCCTCTGAGTTTTCACACAGATTTCTACTTTCATCTTCTGGTATTTCATTCTCTGACATCGTGTCTGTAGTTGTGAAATCATCCAGCTGAATTCCTCCTCCTGTTTCTGCTCCACATTCAGTTACCAGCAGCTTCTCTTCTGGGTTTTCTGAAACCTCCGATGGATCGGTTTCAGTCTGGAAATGCACGTCATCTTTCTCCGACACACAGAAAGGACATGTGAGGATCACAGCGTTTGCCGACTTTGCTCTGACCCCAGTAAACGATCTGCTAGCCACTCCTGGATGTCTGCTCTCAGAGCATCCTCCAGCCTGATCATGACTCCGTCTGCTGCCTTCTTCCAGATCTTTCTCCTCTTCCTCCTCCTTTGGAAAAACAGGCATCACAGTTTTGCTGCTGCGTTTCCTGATTTGCATCACAGTTAAGAAACACACCACAAACAGCAGGACAGACAAAACCGCTGCAGAGAAGAGAAACACATTTTAGTAACAAAACCAGCATTTTCTGTACATTTTAAGGGAAAAATGAAACCTACCAATCACAACAGGGAGAGTGCAGTTTTTTGAAACTGGGGGTGAACAAGAAGTCGCTTCTAGAAGAGGTTAAATTAGCAGATTAGTCTTTCATAATTTAAATGCTAAAAGCAAATAGAAAGTCTCAAACTGACCAGGTTTTGTAGGCGTTACTGGTTTGTTGGTGGGTTTAGTGGGGCTGTAGCTTTCTTTAGTTGATGAAGATGAAGTCACATAAGATTCTGACAACATACAAAGAAATCCATCATCAAAAAAACCTCTAACATAACTGACTGATGACATGACCCTCCTGCAGTCATTGCATGACATTTCAGTGAGATGCATTAAATTATGGTCCCCTGGCGCCACCTGCTGGTAGAAATACCTCAACACCTTCAGTAGGTATTTTCTTTCCCATTGCAACAGCAGGCCAACCAATCAGAGGAGCCTTTGGGTTTTAAAGGCACACATTTATAACATACTGTTCTACAACTTTTAAAAACTACAAAGATACTTTTATTTTTGTCACCTCACAAGACCAAAGGTACCGGATGGGATAGGTAAAGCTATAAGACTAGAGCACGAGGTCTGAATAGAAAAGGTAGAACACAAGTGATCTTTTTTAAGACGCCAAAGCTTGTATTGGCTACACTGATGAGATGAAAAGTATTAAAAATAAATGGACATTTTCAATTTTTAATAAATAAAAAAACGTTTATATTCATGACCACATGGTGGGGCTATTGGTCAGAAGAAATGTTTCATGTCAGCTGTCATTTAGTTAAGAGAGTAATTTGTGATATTTGTAATTTCGTGTATTCAAACTAGATTTATAGAATAGGTAAACATGTGTAAAGTTAAGTATTACAAACAACTATGTTATTACAGGTTTTGTCACAAAAAATTATCAGATTTTAAAAGCTGGAATAAACAGTAATCAAATCATTTTCTCAAAACTTTGTGCATAAAATTCTACATGTTTTCACTTAATTTTGCTAATCATTTTTCTCAACATGACTAAAATTAAAAGAAGATGATAAAGGAGGACAGGATTGGTGTCTCTGCTGCTCTTCCACCATCAGATACCTGGTAGTTGGTGGAGAATTGGTGTTATAAAGTGAGATGCAGATGTACCAGTGGATGAAGGTGTTTGTGCATCAGTGGGTTTGGTTCCAACAGGAGTCTCTGATGATGAAAATGTTGCTGAAAAGAACAACAAACAGTCTGCAGAAACGTAAACCAACACTGAGGAAAAACAAAAAGCAGAGGAGACCCAGATGTACCAGTGAGAGAGGAGACTGCTGTAGATGGATCAGGAGGTTTAGACTGAGCTGTCTTGGATGTTGGCTGTACAGAACGGGCTGTCACAGAATTTGCTGAAGGAAGCATAAAGATCCTTTGACCTGATTATTCGTGCACAGAAAACTTAAAGACGTGAGAGATTATCAGACATACTAGTGTATGTGGTCGGATCCCTGGAGGGCGTTTCTGATGGCGACGTTGAGCAAACAGAGACGCTCCACACAGGTCGACCCTTCAGAGGTGGTGGAGCCTCACAGGTTACCTCCAGCGACTTGTTCAGCTGATTTCTATCTTTCAGCTCTAAAGACAGAGGAAGATTCCCATCTTTAAATGTTCTAATAGTTCATTGTACCGAAGCATGTTTTTCACAAACCTTTTAGAAAACCAACAAAGTTCTTGGCACCACATGAACAGTTCCAGGGGTTCCCATCTAGTCTGATGGACCTGAGAGAGCCGAGTGACATGAAGACCTGCGGCGAGACCCACGTCAACCTGTTCTCAGACAAATCCAGATCAGCCAAAGTTCTCTGGGAGCTGAAGCTACTCAGATGGATGGTTTGGATCCTGTTCTTACTCAGCCTGAGCCGAGTCAGGTTGGTGAGTCCGTCCAGCGAGGACTCGTTTAAATCTTCTAGGCGGTTACCTTCGAGTTTGAGCTCCCGGAGGACAGCAGGGTTTCTGAACCAGCTGGGATTAATCTGAGTCAACATGTTGTCGTCCAAGTTGAGACGCTGAAGGTTTGGAAATGAGCTGAAGGCATTTTCAGCGATTCTTGTGATGCCGATGTTGTTGCTTTCGATCTCTGTGATGGAGGCGAGGTTTTCACTTTGCAGCAAGGTGGAGTTGATTACTCCAACATTCTTCAGGGTCACAAGCATAGCTGAACAACCAGGCTCAAAATCTAAAACAGGAGGAACAGGTGTTTATATTAAAAACTCCGAAATAATAATGCTGCGAGATGTGGAATAAAGTGACGTCAATCAGCTGTTCAGGAGACAAAACTTATTGTAAAACACAGAATAACCATGTGATGGTCTAAAACGTTGTAGGCTGTCAGAAACTTTTTGATCCTTTTAGTCACTCACTTAACTAAAAATCTGGAATTTAAACCTGCAGAATCCATTTAACAAAGACAAATTTGGAAAACAGGAGACATGAAACCTCCAGGTCCAGGACACAAAAATCCTCGTCTGGGGTTACATAAAAGGCAAAAACAGACCCTCAGATAGATGAAATCTACAAATAAAGCTACGTAGCTTCAAACATATTTTAAATTCTTTATCATTTACCAATTTAAATTTTAAAATCCAAAGTCCTTACTTGCTAGGATGTCGTTGCAGACCAGAACTGTGTTGACTTTGCGACAGGAATGGCTGAGATGAGCCGTCACCAGCAGCAGAGCGAGCACTGCTACACCTGGGTAGAGAGCAAAAGTCTGATTTAAATTCAACATTTTATCATTTTAAATGTTTAAAAAAATTTATGTGAGCACTCACTTTTCATTTTCAGCAGCGTGATCAATGGTAGAAGGCAGATTTAGGAGTTTGACGCTCAAGTTGAGGTTTAACGGTCCTGTGATCACCCTAACAACCAGGTGTGAAAATGAGACGCCGTCTCCATGGAGGATAGCAGCTTGTTATGGTTATGAACGGTGGCGTTAAAGCTGCGGTTCCAGTTGGTCAATAGAGTGAAAGACAGGTTGCACCAGGGGAGGTCTGAAGATGTTTTAACGACTTCTGTTGCTCAAATTAGAAATCCCTCAAGTTCCTTACTTGCTTGGAAAAAACCTCAAAGAGCCAAATAGCACCCGTTTTCACCCAGATAGAAAAATCGCCTTTCTAATGACGAGATGGAGTTACTTCCTGTGGAAAATTAAAAAAAAGAAAAAGCACAACAAAAAAAAGGAACAAACAGTGAGACTGAAATGAACAAATCAAATTAAACAGAAATGAAAAATGACTTTCATTCACTTGTAGTTTTATTGTTTTCAGTGCTTCAACTTTAAAATAAATAGATGGCATGAGATCAAAGATAAAATCAACATGGATGAATAGTACACTAGTGTAACAAAAAAAATGGTGACCAAATACAATCTTTTAGTGAACATAAAAATAGACTTTCATACATTTAAAGATCTACAACCTCCCCAAAACAGCACCCGCCCTGCAAAAAACATCAAAACGCAGCAAATGACTTCTCAATGTTTTTGGAGACGGCAGTAGTGACGCGTTAGTGGAGGCCCTTCGGCTGCGATCGTGCTCAATCCTAGTGTTTGGTGACGTTTTTGGAGTGTAAAACAGCAGTTTTCATTTCAAATCTGCAAACAAACAAAGTAAAGTGCTTGTGCAACACTTCTGGTTGTTCTCGAGGCCAATGAGCGGTTTCTTCTTCTTAAAAAAAGCACTTTGATTTCAGGAAGGACAGAGAAGAGAGACGATGTGGCAGTGTTGATCAACACCTTGGAGGAATGTTCTTTAATGTTGGTACACAACTAGACCACGGTCCCTCACCGACCTGCCCCCCCCCCCACGCACACACACAAGTCCCTTTATCAAATACTGTCATCCCAACAGGTTACAGAGCGCTGCAGGAAACACCCTTCACAATAAGAGTGTGTGCTCAGCTCGTGCGAGTAAAGATGGCTGACAAAAACACTGGGTGGGGGGGAGGAGGGGGGAGTTACATTGCATGAAAAGAAGCTGTCGACAAGTGTTCATGAGTGCACCTTCGTACAGGACAATTCAAGAGTGCCCAGTGGAGAAAACACAACTAAGCTCTAAACATCAGAGTCCTTGTTATGAGGAAAACGCATAACGTAAACTCTATACCACACTGCTTGAATAAAAATAATTAAAAGAGAGGGGGGGAAAAAAAAAAAAAAAAGAGCATCATTGTTGTACCAAAGCCTATTCATTCCCTTTTTCCACACCCTTGAGAAAAAGGATGTTTGAACTAAGAGAAATACTTAAAGGACCACTTGTTGTTTTTTTCTCCTCATTTTTATACTTGCAATACACATATCCAGTGCTACATGATCAGCGTCTAGTTTTAAAAGCGGCTGAATAAATAGACGATAGTACCACGATGCGTGAAAGGCCAATGGATGTCTGAGGGAGACCCGAGGAGCTCCTTGTGACAGTAAAAAGAAAAGAAGACAGTTCAGAGCAGCAGCTTTTAGGAGCTCGCTGATGAGGCAGAAGACGGTAATGCCAGCTTCAGAGATTGTAGTTAGAACAGCAGTCCGACGGTCCAAAGGGGTTATACAAAGGTCCCCCCAACGTCAGGTCCAAATTTATCCCAAGTGGGAGGCGTTTCCGGGGAAAAGGAAAGATTTTAGTGCTGCAGCTGAGCTCTCAACCATGACAGTGCTGAACTAATAAATACTTCATGTAAAAATGAACATCCTCTACGTATGAGAGAAACAATGCCACATGCTGCTTCAAAAATAACCTCAAATAAACCTGCACTGGTCGCACCGGCTTCACAGGAAAGAGAAGCAAATTCAGTCCTTCGTTTTCTTTGTTCCTGCTTTGGTCCACATATTCTCCACATGTGGATTTCCTCCCAGGTAAAATTCCAGAACAAGCTTAGCGGTGAGCAGTCCATTCAGGAAAGGAGCAAGATGAAGAGAAGATGATTTGGGTGATAGTAGGTCTGAAACAAGTTTGTTATTTCCCACTTTTCTTTGGCACAGCACCTCTCTTGGCCTGCCACAGGTGGTTGTGGATGGTCAGGGCGTCCACGCTGACCGACACAGTCTTGGCAGGGATGACTGTAAACTGCTTTCGGTCCGAGCTGTACTTGTACAGCTTGTCGATCATCTTCTTGCTGATGCTTTTTGGCCCCGTGCCCGTCAGCTTCTGTATCTCTTCTGTGTCTGGGAAGTACGAGTAGAGCGCCCGAAACTGACAGCCACCGTCACGAAACAGGATCATCAGGTGGTTGGACTCGCACTTCTCCAACTCCTGGTGGGAAACAGGAGGAAAATGTAACTCATGGATGCTGCGTTCGAATTAGTAACCTCATAATTTAATAACTAAAAAGGTTTTTGTTTTATAAAAGAAGGTAAGCTAAGGAAATTCTTCTAATTTAAATTGTTTTATATCAGAGTCAGAACTGACCTCTAGGATCTGGTTCTTCTGAGGCTCGTTGACTTTACCAGCCAGACAGCAGTGAGAGATTGCATTATGAATGATTGGCTTGTTTGACTTGGCACTGGGCTCCTTGAAAAGTTTAGGACCTTAAATCAAAAACAAAAGAGAGAGAACGCTAATTAGATCATTAAAGTAACATGCAACAAGAAGGCCAGGTAGTCAGGTGAGAGTAAATTAATTTCAGCCAAGATATCTAGAAGTTTTGAGTTCTGAAAATGACAAAATAGTCTAATTAATCAACCATATTTAAAGCTGCATAAAACACTGATGTAGTCATTGGCAAAACAGGCTTTTTACTATAGTGGTGTCTGGGTAAATACCAGTATATTCAGCCATGGAAGTGATGGAAGATGCAGTGGAGCCGTTGTCCCAGTCTCGTTCTGCAGCTCGACTGTTGTTGCGACTGCCTGGAAAGGACTCCACAGAGTCACAGCTGGATGTAATAAAACAAAAACAACAATTCTATGAGACCAGAAGAACCACGTGATGCATTTAATGTCAACATTTAATAAACAACACATTTAATACATAGGTAAAATGAGGTCAGACGTACCGCTGAGAGCCGGCCCCTCCAGAGTTAACACTGTCGGCCTCGTTGGTGGCTGCAGAGGCCAGAGAGAGATTGGAGCCTGACTGAGCGTTGCTCAGGATTTCAGCTGCATGGAACAGAAAATATCATGTTAAGACTTTATAATAGACTTATAGACATTCAGCTTGTAACAGGCTTACGTGTGGAAGAGCACTTGGAGAAATTATCGCTGGAAGATTCTTCTCTGAGGACAGCCTTGTGTTTGTGTTTCTGCTTCGGTTTGGGGGTTTTGGGCTTCACCAGGCCTTGTTCCTCAAATATCTCTTGCTGCTTCCTCCGAAGGTACTCCTGTTTTATCAGCTCCCGTCGCGTCTTCTCCTCCTCTTTACGCACACGATCCTCCTCTGCTTTCCGTCTGGTGTTGAAACAAAACATCTTGAATTTAGCATTTAACGAGACAAAAAGATCTGATTCCTGCATTCTTGATGAAGAAAGTCATTCACCTGACTTCGTCTCGTTTGAGTTCAGACTCAGCTTCTAGTTGTTGTTTACGGAGTCGAGCCTCCTCAGCTTTCTTTTGCTGCTTTAGCAAAAACGCTGCTCTCTTCTTAGCAAGTTCATCTTCTGCTTTTTGCTCATCCTAAAACAGAAAAATATATAAACATTTAGAGCAATCTCACACTACGTCACTGTAGTGCTAAAATGATCAGACATTTCTGATATTAAAATAAGAAAAATTATACATTTTTGTTTTAATGAAAAAGGCAGTACCTTAAAGAAGAAGCCCATGACTGACTTCTGGTCTCCATCTTCGCCCCCTGCTGTTGTTTTGTCCTCAGCACCCTCCTCTTCCTCAGGGGCCTTCAGATCAGACAGATCAACCTCTATCAGGTGGGATTTGCTGCGCTGCGCCTCCTCTGATAGGATGTCGTCTTTCCCTGAGCCATCTGAAGAATTCAGCTCAGAGTCTCTCGAGATGCTGGACAGGCACTCAAAGGACCCTTCTGCAGCAGCCACGGTGGTCAGATCCACTCGGGTCGGCAGGCGAATGTTTGCTTCATCGTGAAGACGGAAAGTGGCGCTCCTGATGTGACCAGACCCTGGCCTGTCTATCATCTCTCCAGCTGTGGGGTTTCTGGGGCTGTCGGACTGCTCCACTCTGGGGGACCTGCCCCCAGCTAGCTGTCTAGTATTTGGTAATGTCTCTGACCCGCTCTGGTTTGAGGCGAGGGTTCTAGATGTCTGTCTGCTATGCTCCTTAGCCATCTTCAGCTCTGACTGCTTGGATCTGGAGCTCCGGCCTGAGCTCAGTTTGGGAGGTTTTCTGGTTGGAGCACTGCCAGAACCAGAGAGGTGCTCCACAAAGTGAAAGCCTGTTTTTGAGTCTCCGTTTTTGTCTCCTGCGTGAGGAGGAGGTGGAGCTGCACCAGGTGGAGACTGTACATTCTGTTTCATCAGCACCTCCTGCTGCAGTGAGAGCTGCATCATCTGTTGCTGGATGCTGCCGATGGCTTCATTCAGTAGCTCGATTGAGCGGCTGCATTCATTCAGGTCCAATTCTTCGTCAAGATAAAAGCTTCCACTGTTTCCCTTCTTGTCCACTTCTAAGGCACCAGGAGGGGCGGTCACCTCCACCTCTTTCTCCCCTCTCAGGGAGTCAACACACATATCATCTTTACTTTCTCCTTTCTCCCCGTTCAGCTCATCTTTAGAGATGTCAGATTTAAGAGAGTTGGGTAATGTGTCACTTCTTACTCCTCCTTTTTTTACAATGTGCAAAAATGCTGCTTTCCCCAACTTCTGTCTCTGCCTCGCCGACAGCACTTCCATCTTCTTCTTCTGGTGTTCGATGGCACGTCGCTTCTCCTCCAGCTGCATGCGGAGCTGAATGATTTCAGAGGCCAGGACATTTGCGCCACCATCACCTGGACGAGTGCATCCTCCCAAGGGGGAGGAGGGGCTCTGATCTCTCTTCAGCCTCCAAGAAGACGACAGAGGCCCGCTGCTCTCTGATCCATCAGGAGTGGTTCTTTGGGAGCTGGAGGCACTGGAGCGCAGGTCATGGTTGCTGCCGAAGCGCTGCTGCTGGGCTTTGCGCTCAGCAAAGGAGGTCATGCGCACACTGCCACTGGCCATGCTGCTAGCTTGGGAGTGTGTGCTAAGACAAGGGCTGGATCGACCACTGCCGCCGTTCAGGTCTTTGTCCTCGTGCTCTTTGACATTCATGTCTTCTTGGAGCTTGGCTGATTCTTCTTCATTTACCTCATTGTATGCTTTTCTAGGAAAGTTTGAATCTTTAGTGGTAATAGCTTCATCCAGGTCCTCTTCCTCCTCATCCAGATCCTCCAGCTCTGCATCCAGACCTTGGCTGCACTTTAGTTCCTCAGAATCTGAATGAAGGTAGAAACCTTCAGCTGGCTCTCTGGACGAATAGTCTACGCTGCTGGTGGCAATTGGTCTGAACGCTGCCTGCTGCTCCTCTGAGAAGTTTTCTTCCTCTCCTGGAGGAGTAAACGTTTGGCTAAGACTAGAGGGAGTTTTCCTACGAACGGCTGCTGAGGATCCATCTCCTCGGCGTAAAGAGCCTCTACCTGCAGACCGAGACACCTCACCGCTCTCCTCCTCCTTGTTCAGACATACAGACTTCTCTTTAGCCGTTTTGAGAACAGCAGGCATTAGTGGTTCAAGGTAAAAGCCATCTGGAGCAGGTTTGGGGTCTGGGGGAGGTTTGGGTAAAACTGCGTCGCTTGCTTGTGTCCCATCAACCCTTTTGGGGATGACAGAACCATCAGTTCTGGTGACCAGAGTTTCTTCCTCACCCTCAACGTTGCTCAGTAGGCTGTGGCCGTTGACTCTTCGCATGGCAGCGAGAGATGATTGCTGTACAGAAGTCTGGTGCTTTGGAGTGACATTGACGACGTTGGACGCCAGGCTGTCTTTACTAATTGAGCGAGCCAGACTTACGCTATCACCAGATGCCATGTCTGCGTCGCTGTCTGTGGCTGAACGCAACATGAAGGGGCTCAGTGTGGACATGGGTCTGCAGAAGGACAACGTTTCAGTGCAACATACAGGTTACAATCAAAGCAGCAACTTGGCTGAATTCATTCAAACCTGTGTAACTTCATTTTATACGCCATCAAAAAGTAAAACTTTAATAGCAAATTAGGCAGAAGTTAAATAATATGTGTAAAACATGTACATTTATCATATTTTTATGTACCTTTGCCTTTTTTCTGGCCACGCTACAGCAGAACCTCTGAGTTGTTGTCCATCCATCTGAGTCAGAGAGTTTGAACGATTTCTCAGACCTAAACAGAAAAAATAACCCAAAGAAGGCCTTAAACAGAAACTTGAATCTTAACTTTTAAAAGCTGTGAACTAATCTGTACCTGCACTGTCCTCTCCTTGTGATTTTTGCTGTCTCTGCCTCAGGGGGAGCAGTGGGTGAGAGGGACTGAAAGTTGGACCCCCTTTGCTGAGAGCAAAGAAACAAAAAACAATCAGAACTTCACTTAAACAATGCCACTAAAAAAAGTTGGCAACACAAATCCAAAGAATCAAGTCAACATAATCAATATATTTTAAGCCAATTCCCATTAAACTTCAGCATGCAACAAACAAGAGGTGTGACAAAAAGACAACAGGAATCAGCTTCAAGACAGAACAAATTAAGAAACTGGATAACAAGTAAAAGGCTCATGAGACTGAACACCAGGCACCACTTTATATCTACCCACCCTAGAATGGCTACTATAACTAGACGGATGTGAAGAAAGACGAGAAAAGACTTACAGGGGGTCAGAGTCTTCAGGGTGCAGGAAGTACCTGTTACAGACTTCAGGGCTGCTCTGGTTGTCAGCTACACCAGGACTAGCCAGAAAGCTTCGCTTGGTGGCGTTGGAGATGGGCACTGATGGGCGGGAACTCTTGGGATGAGCTACAGCTCGTGCTGAGCAAAAGAGAAGAGCACGAGTCTGACTGATCATTTCTAAATGGAAATGAATGAATCTGCTTCCGTTTAGACCAGCTGTACCATTCACTAAGTCTGCACTGATAAAATGAGGAACCTTTAACTAAATGTTGTACTTGTGTAACATGATGCTTACCATCCTTAAACTCTTGAAGATCTCTGGGCTGGACGAACTCTGGTTTGACGGTTTCAAACCACCAAAACAGTTCAGCGATGAACACCATCACATTGAGCTGTACAGAAAACAAGCAACATGCCACAAATACTTTACTACAACTAGACATATAAAAGCACCAATGCATAGTGAGCACTTTGATTTTGAATCATAATTGAAATTGACAATACAAATATCTCTGATTGTGTACCTTGAGAACAAGCGGAGAGTAAAGCATGTCCTCTGTTGTCAGATAGCAGCTTTTGTTCAGATATTCACTGGCAAATTCTCTGAGCAGCTGGATGTTGTACAGGCTATCAGCGATAGAAGGGACTTCCTTCAGGCAAATATCTGATCAGACAGGCAGAGAACAGGTCAGATCAGGATACAGCTCAATGACCCGACTGCTATAAATGTCATGCTGTGAGGGCCGCAGCTGTAAGCTGTGTGCACGCAACAAAAATAGAATCACACATGGATACTAGATTCAATATGTGCAGAGAAAGTCTGGTGCTGTTTACAAAAGGAAATTCTTTGTAGGCAACTGATAATTAGTAAGCTGTTATTAGAGAGCATGGTTGTGTGAAGGTGCATGAATGAATAGCATCATACCCTCCAGCTTCATGATGTCTGGGCAGTAGTAATGGACCACAGTAAGCAGTGCTGCTCCATCACAAACATCCCTCATCAGGTCTTCTAGGAGTGGGAAGAAGGGCAGCTGGCGACCAGATGCATGCTCCCGACGATACCGCACCTAACCAGCAGAGGGAGATGATCAGGGTTTTATGAGGACAGGAAAACCAACAATAGGAGGCGCTAACAGCAAGTGACAGAACAAAAACACCTTTTAAACGACGACTATAACCACAAATATAAATCTCTAATAAATCATGGAGATTTATTTCAGTTAAGCAAAGCATATATTGGCCACAAATGTTTATCCTTCTGTTAATGCTCAGGCCATTTCATATAAGCATCAGGTCAAGGTTCTCCCCAGGAGTTTCAAAGCAAAGAAAATGTATTTTCATTAGTCCAAGTTCAAATCCTTTACCTGACCTGTTTGTCATTTTCAAAACTTGACACTGCTGAATGAAAAGGCCTAATGAAACCCAAACATAGTAGGGCGGACCTGAAAGATCTGGTTAAGCTGTTAGGAGATGGAGGTGAAGGCGTTAGTGATAAACAACACAGAACAAAGGTAAAACTTCATTCTGTCCTTAATGGAGAGATGGCCAGCAATGAACCCCAGTTTAACCACAAATGAGTCAGTTAACTGGGATGGAAACTGGGATAATCATTGACCCACTTTGTAGATTTAGTGTTGAAGCTCACTCAACCAATTTTTGGATACATCCTCTAATGGTAAGGATGGGTTTGTTTAGTATTAAAATAATAGAATTTGTTAAGAAAATGCACAAAATTCTAATAATTTTGGTCAAATCATAGAAATTAAAAATGTTAATTACATTGAGACTTTCATTAGATTTGGATTTATATCAAATTTTAAAAAAGACATATTCACATCTTTCTGGGGTCAGCCCTCCTAATGACTAAACTAAAAGAAGAGTGAATAAAGATCTGCTTCTAAAAACTGAGAAAAGACTTGAACTGTAGTAAATATATCAGCATTGTATGGTCAGCAGTTAAAACGACTTCAACAAGGTGAAAAAACTCAATCAAGGCCCAATCTATACCAGGGAAAAAAACGTTATATGCTACATATATAAGTCAAATGCATTTCAGTAAAACAGCTAATAAATGCACTTGCTCATAAAAATGTTTCAATATTCAGTTTAACATCAGTAGCAGTAAAATGCATCACTGACTTCCATTATGTATCACAGCAGTTTTACTGGATTGCAATACATTTTTTAAAAATGAGTAAAATTGTTTAAAATAATTGGTTGTATTTCAGTAATAAGTTAAACTCTAAAGAAATCAACAAAAGTTTAAATACAAAGCTACAAAACACACCAAGTCAAAGTACAAGTTGGACTACAAATAAAATATTAATACTATTAGCATAACTTCAGTGTATTTCTAAAAACTCCACAAAACTACAGGCAGCTCTTTCTCGAGTGACATCACAGGAGAGGCTAACAACTAAACTGGAGACTACATGGGTGAATTTCTCTCTGACTAACACAAAACACCGTAGTACCACTTCAGAGAGCTCCTGTGGCTCCAGCATGCAGTGGGCCAGCTCAGGCATGTCATCAGGCTGATGCACACAGAGCAGAGATACTGTCAGCAGACAGTGGGCATAAAGTGTGTGAAAGTAGGATAAAGACTAGAGAAGGAATGATAAAGCAGATCAGTGAGAGGAGGTTGCCAAGGATGGGTCTGCAAAGCAAAGGAGAGTGAGGGCATGGATTTGCTCTTTATTCTCACTGGACAAGCAAATATTCACATTCACTTACACACAGAGAATCCACATGGCCAAGTTGAGCTTGAAATGAGGTAGCACACAATGTGTTGTGTAGCAAAGAAAACATCTTCCAACACTTTAAAAGTTTGAATAACTTTACACCTATGTGATACATTTGTCACAAGGAAAAAAAAGTCTGCTTTCTTCCCCATTGGTGACACATTAGCTACAAGTTGCAGCACAGAATGAGCTTGAATGAGCCATAGTGGAGTGTGCGCGCACATCAACACAAAACTATGCGTGCATGAGGGATCAGAGGGTAAGAATGGTTATATGGGGGCTGGCATCCAACTTACAGGGACTAGTTTCCAATACCATTTGGAGGGAGACTATCCAGTTTGCAGGGATAAGAGGGGAGGAAGGAACATATAAGGAACAGGAGCAAAGAGATTAACAAGTCAGAGATCACAGGCAAAAGGATCGAATCAGCTTCCAGAACAAAGAAAGAAGAGACAATGATCTGATCTCTCAGAACGGTAAAATGTCTTCACAAAGAAACATTCCCCATGAAAATAACAGAGGCATAGGTTGTCCCGCTGGATATGGACATAATTAGAAGAACTGAGTTTTAACAAAGGAGCATTTTTTTGTTTTATGTGTACAAAAACGGGAAGGAACACTGAATGGCTTTACCTTTTGATGGCTCGGGGACTCAAGAGGGTGGTGCTTGACTTTGTGCTCCCTTTCTGTAATCTCCCTCATTTTCATGTTCACCTGCAGAAGAAAGGATGACCAATGCTGATATTTATGAAAGTAACCCATTTAAACTTCAATTATTGCATTTAAAATTCTGAAGATTACAAAAAACACGAGTAAAAAACATTTTTGGTCAAATGAAGTGTCCACCATAACAGACACTTCAAGATGGCAGTGGTTGCATATGATGCAACTGTGGAAGAACATGTGTCACTTGCTGCTCGCAATAGTAGCTCACAATCAGAATAAACGGTTTCAGAAAAGTAAAAAGCTCAATGCAAAAAAGGTAGAAAAAACTCAAATTGATTTAATGTGATGTTATGTGTAAGATTGTCTTTTGTTTGTGACTCAGAACCTTGTTGATCCAGAAGACCATAGCGTCCTCGAGGTCAAAGGGCAGCTCCTTAGAGGCACTGAAGGTAGAGAAGCGCTTTACAGAAGCCACCACTTTCTCTATGCTGATCATCTCAACTGTGTACGCCATCATGAGGGCATCGATCATGGATATATGAGCACTCTGGGTGAGAGAAACAGAATAATTTCATTTCTATATTCGTTTTCCTGATTATTATTGCAATTAAACCCAAAGTTGAAGACAAACAAGCAGATCGAAGGCAATCTAATGCATATTTCACTGAAAAACATCAGAATGAGGATTATTAGTCAAGAACAATGATCTACTTTAGATATATAATCTGCAGTGACAAAAAAAAGCAGAAAGAGTTGAAGTGAATTTCATTTTAAATACATCCTTTAGCAAGTTAAAGCCACACTCTGGAGGATTTCATCAGGAGAGCAGTTTTTGAATCTAGCGTCCAAAGGCTCCTCCTCAAAACATCTCGACACGCGCGTCCGGTCGCGTGTGCGCGCGTGCACGCGGCGCATATACTTCGGACATGAACTGTACCGCTCAATGTGTAGGGTTTAATCACTCACAGTTCACAATCTTATTCCAACAATACTACGAGGGTCTGATGAGCCCTCTCTGTCCCTGCTGCTTCTGATATTAGCTCTGTTAGCAGCGTGCTGCTGCTGGACTCTGAAGCTGAACTTGACTCGGCCCTGGATGAACTTTCTGACCAAATAAATGCATAATCCTGTCAAGCCTAGCCATTCTGTGAGGTGAAAGGTTTAAAAATTAAAATAAATCCATCTTTATCTGGGGAATGGGTAGGTTTTTAGTAGAAATGAGCTGTGAGTCCTCAGTGAACGGCTGAGACGGCAGAGAAACACACGGAGCGTCCTGTACGACAGCGCCCTCTACTGGTACAGGTTTGGTCGATGCGCGTGCATGTTGAGAGAATGCAGAAATTTGAATTTCATTGGCTGAAAAATGTCGGCGGCAAGAAATAATGGAAAGGGGTCTCTAGGAGGAAGGAGGGTCTTCCTCAGAATGACAGATGTTGTGGAACTCAACCCATAGATCATAGTTTAGACCTGAAATATCATTTAAAACATTTAGAAAACTTTGATACAGAGAAAAATGCTCCAGAGAGCCGCTTTAAGTTGTGAAATCTTCAAACTCAGTCAGCAAACTTAATTACTCTTAAGATTTTCTCTCTTTAAACGTGTAGAGTTCTATCTGAACTGATCACTGAAAACTGCTGTGCTTACTCCACAGCATCCCAGACAATAATGCAACTCAAAACTAATAAAGAAAAAAATGCATAAATACACACTATTGTATCAATCAGTGCTGTGTGCAACATGTCAGTCTAATCCAATTGGTGATGGCAGTGCTCAGAGATTAAGTTTGTTAACGCAGTAAATGAGAGCTATTTAGAGCATTCTCAACAACACAACCTACAGATAAACACACAAATATACATACTCCCTAAACCAAACTCTTAAGATGAAAAATAATAAACACAGAAAGCTAAAGATTGCTCATGTTTTTGTATCAGTCACTCATATAAAACCTATTATGAAGAGCTGTTTGGTTTTCCAGAGGCGTTTTTGCATATGAGCCATGCCACATTCATTTCATTAGAGCAGGTTTTTGCAAACATTTATTGTGTAAGTTAATGCAGAGTAATGAGATATTTATCTGGAGCCCCATTGTTATGTCAGTTCATTCTCTCACTCATTAAAATCATGAATTAAATGAATCTGTAATCTGCGTCAAACTGAGACACAAGATACGTTTTACGTAACCCAGATCCAAATATCCGCAGACAGCAGTCTGCATCTCCCTCATACCTTCAAGGGGTGATGACTTGCATCCTCCAACACCTGCAGTCAATCATCTAATGTCTCTAACTGAAAATCCATTCATAGTTTATGAGCAATAAAGCCTCACAAGTGCCAAGTTTTCATATTAGACTTAGTTTGGTGTCACATTAAGATTCTTTACAGCAAAGTTCAAAAGTCAAGAGATGAGATGCATCACTGGATGGCTGTTCCTGTTCTCGATGTTTAAAGGCCAATTCATACTCCACAAGAAGAAAGAACTTTGTTCTCGCTGGGGGTCTGAGAGAACAAGAAAAAAGTTTGTTTCGGCAGGGAGCATTCATACTCCCCGAGAACTCAGTTGTCGAACTGCTTCAGCGATGTGTCAAATGGGTGTGCGTATCAGGTGTGTGTGTGTGTGGAGGGGAAGGTGTGTGTGCACAGTTTAAAACGATCTGTCCTCGCTACATGAGGAGCGGAGGCATACGGGTCTCCGGCGCAAACCCTTGCGGTCCGCGCTGGTCCTCCTAGCTCGGGTCGATCCAGACCGTCACCCTTCAAGTCCATCCGCACAAAGCAGCACAGCAGGCGCCGGAGAAAAACGTCAACCACTACCCGCAAAACCACGCTCATCCTCCCTTTCTGACCAATCACAGCAGTTGTTCTCGGACATCCTGCCGAACAAAGTTCAGCCCGGCTGATGTGCACAAGAACAAGCCGTTAGCGCTGCCGAACTGGGTCTGCGAGAACAAAATTACGTCATTTTGTTCTCGCAGCCCCCCAGCGAGAACAAAGTTCTTTCTTCTCGTGGAGTATGAATTGGCCTTTATGTGTTCACGGTAATGTTTAATGTTTTATTGATATCGTCTTTTGTTTTTAGTTGCTTTCTTTGACCTAATTGGTTTTATGGATGATGATGACTATAGAATGTTTTAAAGTGCCTGTGACTCCATATTTAAATCACTTTATATTAAACAGGTGTAATCTTTGATGCCTCTAGATCAGCGTTGCACCATTATAACTCAAAATACGCTGTAATTATTTCCTAACGAACAACTCAGAGATCAGAAGAAAGCGCCGCCTTCCGGTTCTGCTGGGTTTCTCCTTATTTGGCAGCCTGACACTTCTGCTGCAGTAGGGGGCAGTGTCATCGCGTGAAAGAGAAACGAAACTGAAACTAAACACTACACGGTCTATGGGGAATGGCGGCGGCACTGCCTCGCTCCAGTTGTCGTGAACGTGCATGTGGGAGGAGAATTTACCATATAAGCAAGTCCGGATCACTATGACCTCATAGCGGGCTGGAGTGAAAAAAACTGTTTGAAACCTGGGTCTGAAATCTAGAAGAGCTTCTCACTGGCTGTACTAGGAGACAGATGGACGCTGTTTTTTGCTCTTTCTGGCAGGTTTAAGGTGAGAACTCAACGTTGCAACATGATAGATAAGTCAGAAAACATGGAAACCGATGTCATGGGCACTTTAACATATTAAAACAGGTTGCTCTTGAAAATGAGACCTCAAGTCTCAATGAGATTTACTAGTATAAATAAAGGTGAAATTTTAAAAAATGAGAAAATTACCAAAACAAACATGGCATTTTTGTGACAGTTTTGCCTTTTAAGAATTTTGTAAAAACAAAACAAAAGTTAAGGTTAAGGTTCCCAGCAGTTTATGGATAAAACTGACCAGAACACAGAGGTATGTGGTCAGATTTTTAAAAATAGTCTGTAAAATTAAGAACTTTCTTTAAAATCTCACACACAAAAAGGAAACACCTTTAGATGTTAACGATTACAAAACCTCAACACGTACATTCTGTGTTTAACCCTCAACATCAATAAGTTGCACTAAATAAGGGTTCGGAGTAACATGTGATCTATTGTTCCATCATTTTATTTGTTCTCCAACACATTGCCCTTCATCAGCGCAGCAAGCAGCCCAACAGGGAGCAGGTTGCCCCAAGCACTGTGTGTGCACACCACCAGACTCTGAGCATGCACACAGAACAATTCAAACTAGCCCAAGAGAGGAGCTAGCTTCAAGGGTTTACAAGCTCCAGCTGTTACCCCAAAACAAGTCAGACAAGGTGCAGACGAACTGTCTGCAAGCATAGGATCACATTTATTCACACAGAGGCGCTCGGATAGTAGGAAAATGTGGGTTTCCTAGGAAACATCTTGTCAAGTCAGCAAAGCGGGTAGAGGGTTCAAACAGTCTATCAGAGATAAGCTCATCATTTTTCATCCCCTCACTGGGCTTTGTGTCTGGCTGCTTACACATAGGCCAGTGTGGATTATTTCCTCAGACTGCTAGCAGGAAAAGCAGAAGCACATCATCTTCTAGTCAGCCTGCAGTGAACAGGCCGGATCTACAGTATTGTTGGTTACCATGGTAACAAGAGGACAGAAATATTGACTGGGAGCGAGTGAGCTGGTGGTTTGTGTTCATCCTGTCCTGTGTGAAGTGCTGTAGGTGGGAGTCTGAGACACTGGATCCCATCGCTACACTTAAAGAAGGCCTCCCCATTCATTTCAGCGTTACACGGTGTAGAGTAAACCAACAATGTACGTTTGATATCGCTGAAAAATTTACACCGTTACAAAAAATATTGAGAAAACCAGGTTGAATATATTTCATACTTAAAGACTTATAATATCTGGGTGAACAGCTCTTAAATCTTTATTTAAATTGTTTCTTTGGTTGCAGATTATAAGTCCCACATTGTAAGCTGTCTGTAGGTATGTGACCTGTTGAAATAGCTTATGAAGAACATTTGATTTGTATGATAACTTGCAAGTTGTACACTGCCAAAATGTCCCAGGTGTAACTCAATAGAATTTGTCACTTGGGACTGTGAGCATGTAGGCATCAATAAACATGTGACAGCTCCTGCTTAGAACACACTAATAATGTCATAAAATAGGAGTTCAGGGTGATATGTTGTGTGGAAGTTTATTTTATTTTAATTTAAGATGCACTGAGGAGCAGAAAACTGCAACAATGCAGTCACAGAATAAATTTAAGGGGTGGCAGCCTAAAACTCTTACTGATATGTTAGAACCATTAATAAAAAAAATTCAGGACAATAAAGAGAAAATATTGAAAAAAGAGAAGAGATATACCACCTTTACAGTAAAAACTTGCAGTGAAAATTAGAATTATTCTATTTTTTGGCCATGAATCAAAAAAAAAAAAAGATGGTAAAAATTAATGGTGCAGTTAATTTGACAAACTTAACACCTCAAGTCTGAATGTGTCACATCTGGCTAAGAACGTCAGACTGTCTAGATACAATACAGCTAAATGGCAATCACAGTTCTAACCTTCAATGCGAGGCCTTACAGTCAAATTTCACATCCTAATTTGAATAGAAATGATAAGCGTGCAGCTAAATCATGTAGTCTGTTCCAACAAGGCAAGCAGCCAAAAACTCTGTTATGCAAAATACAAAATGAAAGAAAGTCCTAAAAAATTAAATAAACACTGAGATTTCACACCCACGTTTAAGTTTATTAACAAAGTTGAAAACACTTCTAAATATCTCAAACGCTTGTAGAAAAGATTGATGGCACTGATGGATAAAGATAAAAGCAACTGTTACTTCTGCTGATTTTACTGTGTTACGATAACAGATCAAGCGTGGGAAGACTACAGGTAATGTGCAAAGTTATTCTAGCTTCTGGCTTCATTTCCTTCTATACAAACAGGCAACTACAACTGCTAGTTACCTCACAGTTGTATAAATTTGTCGAATGGAGAATGTTTATCTCAACTTTCAACACATTTACTCACCATTTTGATGGGAATGCAGGCCAGGTCCCCCTCTGTGACAGGCGTATCATCACTCTCCATGACATAAATGCCCTTCCTGGACAGAGTCTGGATGACTGACAGGTGAGACTGAAGAGGCACGGCCTGCTCCGTCTTGAGGATGAGGGCACACACGCGGCAGTAAAGCTCACAGGACAGAAGCAGGTGAATGACGGGTGGCTTGATGTGTTCCTGATCATACTGGTCTGTGTAGAAAGGGTCCCTTAAATCCTCTGGAATATGGTCTGCAATGAGAAGATTTAGTGGTTAGGACTACATGACGATGAAAGGGGGATCATAATGCATTAGTTAGCACCTATACAGAGACAAATACTGTATGGGTTAGCTCGTCAGCAGGCTACAGGAATGCAACAAAGCATAAAACTCTGCATGCAATATTTGCCTCTTTCCAGTCTCAAGTTACTTTGAGTAAACAAAGTCAGTCACTGTGCAACACCTTGAGAGTAAATAGGGCCACTGATCCTTGCTAATCCAAGTCTTTAGAGAGAAATAGCTTCTCCGGTGACAGCACAAACTTTGCCAACACTTATTTAACAGTGTTGGAGCCACTAAGGGAAAATCAGTGACTTAGAGGAATTTGTTGCTCTGAATATGAAGTCATTCTCAAAACCAGACACTACAACCATATAAGGGCACAGGACAAAGCAGCCAACTAAAAGCATTCACAAACCAAATTTATACAGCAAGGTAAGCCACACAATGAGAGGTCTAAAGATCACACAAAACCGTTCCAACATCCTGCTCTGAATAAAACAACAAAGTGCCGATAGAAAAAAAAAAAACACTATGTTAAATCTGTTGAGAGTTCTGTCAGTGCTTCAGCATCACAGCAAATGCTGATTGTGTGTTTGTGACATAGTATTAGTCTCTGAACAGTCTGAAGAGATCAAAAAAGCCTCTCATTGATAATCTATAGTTCACAAAACTGGAGGGCATGCAGAAAGCTTCTAACTATCTTTAAAATAAGGTGGAAAGAATAAGTAAGTTTTAAAAAACCTAACAGAGGCAGAAAATTTAACCTAAAATCAAGTCCCACAAAATTAGATGGTTGATAGTGTTTATGTTTACATGAATGGACATGAAAGCTACTCCCCTATTTATGGCCTTCATTCATAACTGGACTATTTTATTTCTCCCCCTCCCTGTGCACATCTTGCACAGCTTCTCAGTCTTAGAGCAGCTGTATTAAACTGTATTAAGCTGTATTAGTACTTAGAGGCCTTTGGTTTGATGACTCACACCCCTCTACTAATGCACAGAAGATTATTGTTAATAAATTTAAATATTTGTTCTAACATGAATGGCCCACAGTATCTCTCCAAATGTTGAGGTTGGATTGATTATTTTTCTGCATTCTACACTGCAACACTGGCCTCTGCATCCTGTACACCTTCATGCACAATACGATCATGAGAATACTGTTGTAAAACAGAATTAATGTCATACCCCTAACACCCAGCAGTTAGGGTCATTTTTGGAGAGCTCAGTGTGAGAGCATAAACACATCAGGACAGTGGAATTTATTGTGGCTGAAAACAAAGGGGTCTTGTTGAGATACGTCCTCACGTTTGACTTCATTTTACAGACACTAATGTCTCGTGGCAGCTGCCCCCACCTTCCTGCAACCCTGAGCAAACTGAAAAATTTACTAACCAGGGTGGGGTGGAGCATGGTGATAGGGTCTGGCAACAAGACTCGGGATGTTCTACATCAGTCAGCCAACCATGACCAGCGTCATGCCATGATCAGCACAGACGGGGCAGAACAAGGGTCAGCTATATGCCAGCAACTCTGGCAGGTTTTCACTCTCTGCAGTGTTGACGTCTGGCTGTCGGTTGCTATGGCTGGGACCAGCTGTGGCACATGCAGAGGGCAGCGGCACAGCATGTACACAAAGACTGACTTGTAGATTTGTAAAAGGGGAAACACGTCGTAGATGGATACGCCAAATGCACCAAAGTATCCAACAATCCCTACATTGCATAATGGATTAACTTAATTTATAATAAAACCATGTCACATCATCTGTGAACACATAACTATTCATGTTTACAAAAGAAAGGCTAACAACTATGCAGCATTAGCATTTTACCAGACACCAGATAAGCCATAGGGTGAAATAAAATGAGCCTAATTGATTAAGTCCCCATGGGAGGAAGATAATAGCAGCTGCACCTGAGAGTTGCCTCCCTGTGGGCCACCAAGGCTTTGGGGTTGTGCTTTCTACTGCAACATAAACAGTTTCTAAATCCAGGCTGATTTGCAGTATATCAATTTTAGTCTGAAGCAAGATGCTCCTATTATCCATCTCAGTCTGCATCATTAGCCAGGGCCTATGATGACAGACAGCAACATGAACAAACAAATGCACAAAAGTATCAGCATGAGCTTCAAACAAAAAAAAGTCTAAAATCGACCATGAAGGAAAAAAACAAAACAAATGCATAGCAGACAATAGTTTTATATTCATAATCTGGTTTACCATCAAAACTCCAAACTTCCTGTCAAATCTGCTAAGAGTAAATTAGGAAATCTGTGTAATGACCACAGACTATAAACGAACAAAAAACAAAGAAGACAAAGAAAGTCTAGTATGAGCAGCAGCTAATTTGACTAGAGACAATGCTGGCATAACAAATATGCAAAGCACAGAATTCTGGGATGTATGCATCAGATAGGAGGCAAAGCTTCATCACGACGACAAGAAGACATCCTGTAATACATGTTAACTTGCAGTCCTCAAGAAAAAATAACTATAACCAGCACTGCAAAGCATTCTCTGTTTTCTATGTACCAAACAACATTCTGATAGCTATAGAAGTTTCAGCAACAGACAACTGTAAATTTAACTTTGATTCAAGAACATTTGTAATATTTTGTCATCTTATAACAGAACACTTCAGACTACATGAAGATATCTTAAGCAGGAATTTCACACCTGAGTTCAAACAGAATGAGAAAACATCCACATTACCTACTAAACTGATCATAAAGATGGGAGTCTTGTCTTGATAAAGCCAAATGGAACTCCTAAACTACTATACATTGTGATGTAGTACATAAACTCAAAAAATATATGTTTTAAAGCCTAATAAATCTGTTTTTTAAATCACACAAGCAACTTTCTCCTTTAAAATGTTTTTAAAAACTTCTGCAATAAGGATGGCAGGTAATGCAAATGGCTTCAAACAAGCGCCAAACAGATTCCTGCTACGTTGTCTGCAATTTTATAAATCTCATCTATGAAATGTATTCGGCTAAAGACAGAAACCTGGCAAAAAGGCCCACATACTAATGCTGATACAATCTGAACAGAGAGTGTGAAAGCCTGGCGGCGCAGATCAGTATTTTCCACACAGAGTGCACTAACAAATATAGCCTAATCCTCAGTGCCTGTCACTCAGCCTGATTTGGGTTCAATCTCACTGGTCACCCTACAAGAATTCAAGGATCTGGTGACTCAATGAGGGAGGTTTCTGTTTCCAAGTGTCATGGGGAGATGAGAGTTGATTAAAATGCACACATACACAATATGTCTCTTGTGATTTTCCTGTCAGTTTCCCTGCTGAAGCACCACACATTCTGCTGACTATCATGGCGATGAAAACGTTAGAGCCAACAAAACTATGACAGTTTGTGTTAAACTTTGCGGTCTGAAATATTGGAACTTTTTGTGTATGTAATGCTGAAAATATAGACATAAAATGAGCAATATTTGTGTGTACGCAGGATGAATGCAAATAAAACAACTTACCGATGCCATAGGCTTTAGCAAACAGCCACCTCAGGTTGGCAGCTATCTTTGCTCTGGCAGAGTCATACATTTCCAAAGGTACAACATCCATTGTGCCTTCTCCAGCCCCAGCCAGTTCTCCTTTCTTCCTGGTACTGTCCCCACCAGCACTCGAGTCAACATCCATCCTGCACAGATAAACACACTGTTAAGATCTAAAATACACAAAGTTGCTGTTAAAAAACACAACAAAATAATGGAATATAAGCCAATAAGCCATTTATAAGATGCAAACACTGTTTGGAATGGCTGGATGTTTCATTAGAAGGACAGGGGTGATAATCAAAATACACTCACTAATCCTGGTGTTCTTTGGCCTAATTTTGATAAATGTATATTTATTTTTCTCTAGAATGAATGACAGTAGAATGAATCTGTTAATTAAATCAGTTCTAAATGAAGTATCTAGTTATTATATTTACTGTAGAAAGCATCATAATCTAAACGAAAGAACATATTCAAATCCTTTATGGGTCAAATATACGGATTAAACTAAACTATTTGGTTAAAATGAATGAGTCTCATAAGTAATAAAAATAAACCTAAATGCAATTAAACTATCTTGACTGTTCTAAGCAGTTTTTAACCTTTCTGTGCTTTGTCATCTCAGGTGTTTTTTTCTTTAAGATTGAATGCATTTGTTATTACTTAACTGTGAAAATTACAAGGTAAAAATTTAGATTATTTTAATAAAATATACTTTAAACTACTTCTTTTGACAATTTTGTTTTATAATGAGACAATTCCTCGCCTTACTGAAATCTACAATTATCATAACAGTAGGATGAAGTCTTGTGCTGCGTTTCTACAAACAGTAATCAACACAAGGCGACTGAAGGTGTTGCCTTACCTGCTCATACGATACCAGAGTCTCTTGTTTTTGTGTCTCCCATGCAGGCTTGGTTAAATTTAGCTTAACGTTTTTGTTTTGGAAAAATGTAGCATTATGAAACTGCTTTAACAAAGTACTACGGCCTGCTGGGTGAACTATACCCCGAATATAAAAAGCATTAGTATTTCAAAGTCTTGATCTACGAACCGTTAGCTAACACGAAACATTCCCATAGCACTGGAAACCTAAACGGCTGACCATACAAATGGATAACAGCTAACTAACGCCTGCTAACCTTTAGCTTGCTATACTGTACGACGGCACCACAGCATTCATTAGAATCCACGAGTGACGTTAGCTCGCTGAAAAGACATTACCTTGAAAGGTGTGGTGTATTTCCAAGTCACCCTTCCGTCCCGTCGGGGTAAACAATCAACCAAAGACCTGTCTGGTTGTAAAGAGGTCGGCTGTGTAGAAAATACAGCAGCCGCAGAGACGCATCGTAGCCAGCTAATAATGCTAGCAGAGAGACAAGTCCGTGTGGTCTCCTCCCAGCAACAGAACCCGATTCACGGCCTGTGTGACAACCGCTCCACGGCAGACAAAAAAAAAGGCAGGGGGTCTCTCTCCAATGAAAAAGCACGACATGCACACACTCTTTTGTTTAAATGCCTATCTCTGTATTAAATGTTTCATAACAGATTAAATACACACGCGTTTCTTTTGTAGCTCGAACCAGCAGCGGTATTCGCGCTCTTCCCATAGAAAGGTAATTTTCATCCCGTCTTCCTAAATGCAATAAGTGCGCATGCGTGATTACCTTCCAAACTAGTGGTCACTGCTCTGTAAATTATGACTATTTCTTTAACAGAACCGATTTTTCTGCACATAGGCGGCTGGCATTTTCAAAACTTAGAATAACTGTATTTCTGTAGATTTGATCATAAAAATATATACATTTATTTATTTTAAAATTTTTAAGCGCTCAACTTAATTTATTAGGCGGTAAGATTGCCAAATAACTAGTAATCCACATTTGGCTTTAAAAAAAAGTTAAATTTTAGTTTTATTTGATTATTTATGTCATTACAAACACAAAAGCTTGATATTTTTTATCATCAGTCTGTTGCCCTATTAACTTTACCTTATAGTGACATCTAGTGGTGAAATGTGGCATATTTTGAACCATTTACTGTGATTTTGTTTATGGTTAAACATATTTTGCAAACTGTAAATTAAATAGGTTTTTGTTCCATAGTAAAGTGACTCCAGATAAAGTTTTGCACAATAACCAAACAAAATTACAAAATGAGTAGGTTCATTAAAAGTGAGGTGGAGCTGTTTTGTTAGGATTAGGGATATTTACAATTTCTCAATCATTTTACATTAGTTTACTCATTGTTTCAAGTTGAGAGGGGGGGGGGGGGGGGG
>SSNR01000122.1:500970-531443 GCA_006937965.1 Callopanchax toddi | reverse complement strand
GGGGGGGGGGGGGGGGGGGGGGGGGGTGAATTCATGCAAAGTGAAACAGTTTTTTGTTTGATTGTGTTGTGTTCCTTACCCATTGTTATCAGTCCCTCCTTTAAACTAAAGGAAGATTTGAGGCCAATCCCGTGTAAAATTCTATAAAAATGTTATACATTTTTCAGGGAAATTGGTCTTGACAAAAAAGCTTAAATATACTCTGAAATCAATGTTGAGAAGCTCTAAAAAAATGGCCCCAGATGATATTGCCACAAAAGATACAAATATTGAGCTGCACAAGGTGATTTGGTTTGTACTTTTGATTTGAACGTTTGATTTGAATTTTGCCGTTTCTCAAAATGTTTGGAAAGTTTAAAGAACTAATTCCAATGAAAACTTAGAAAGACGTCACAATAAAATCTCACTGAATGCAAGCACAGTACTCAAAAATAAGAGTGCCTCAAGACAGTATTGTATATACAAAGAAAAGTGTAACATTCCCTTACAGAAAAAAGAGAAGTTACTTTCCTTACTTTGATATTTCATACATTTATTTTTTTTATTCAACGCTTGCTTTCCAAATGCAATTCCCACATAAACCGAGTTCAAAAAGAGTTCAATACAGCCACAAAAGAACTTTAATGTGAGGGTGATTTAGATGCCAATAGCCATGACTGAAAAAAAAACAGACACTGAGTAAATTGCATAGGTTGTTGATCTGAAACAATGTGTCAATAGTGGAGTGAAATTAACATGTTACTCCAACAACTCTCTTCCATATTCAAAGGCAATAATGTTCACTTTGTTTATTTCAGTTCCTGTTAATTATTTAAATGAATGTCTGCATTTTAAGTGAATCTTATCCCTTAAGAAGACAATCTACCAATGCTTGATTCACAACAGTACGATGAAGGTCCGTTTAAGAGTGGAAAGGCTTCCAGAGATGTGTGTAAAAATCCACCCTCGCTCCAACGTGTTGCACCACTCGAAATCACACTGACCCACCAGTTTTATAATAAGCACATCTTTATAATGGCTTGTAAAAACAGCATTTGAAGCATTTATATTTTCACATTTAAAGATGAGCTCAGAGGTTTGCTAAAATATTATAAATAAGATCAAGATACTAGTTTGGCTTTCATATAAATAATGTAATAAAACATAGTTCAAACAGACACTTCTCTCCAAAAAAACAAAAACATTTAAATATTTTCAAATATTGCATTTATGGAACCATGTTTTGAGTTGTTTTTATTCACCAACAAGGTTTTAGAGAGATTTTTTTAAAGCCTTTTTCAAATGCCAAACTAGGAGGAGTTGAGCAGGGGTTTGCCATAACAACAATCTACGCCTCCCTGAGCAGAAAGTCACATCAGTACTACATGTATAGAATAAAAACACTCAAAAGCTTGGCAGAAAGACACCCCCCAAAAAAAACAAAAAAAAAACAAAAAATAAACACCACGCTCCATATTGTTTTTTAAATTCTTCAAACAACTAGTAGAGGCAAAGATCCCCACCTTATAGCTGGAGACTTTAAGGATTCAATGCAAAGGCTAATATTGTATAACACACTAACCCTTCGAGTTCAAAATATCTCAAAATCCTCAGATCAAATAAATGTCCTTATAGGTTCAAATAAGTCCTTATTGCACAGAAATCGTTATTTTTCTTCTGTTGGGTATAACTAATGACAAGGCATGTTATACAGAAACATTTTGGTTTGGTTGACAGCATAAAATGTTCAGCAGAAAACAGGAAACTGAAACATCTACAGGTTGTATCTCAGCTTAAATGTCTTTGTGTGCTCTGCAGCATGAACCAAGCACACATCCACATGATTCTAACTAAAAGGTTAAAAAGGCAAACCCCTTTGATCAGGCTCAGCTCCAGTTAAGACCTCACTTCAGCCTTTTCAGTCAGAGCATAAACCCTTTTTACTTCCACTGTGCTGCAGTGAGCAGTATTCAAATAGGTGAACAAGTGCTAAATGAGCTCAACATATTATGACATTCAAGTCAACATTGATCATAAACACACAGGCCTACTTTAACATCTTGTAAAATCAGGTCTAACATATAATTTAGAGTTCAACTTCTCTCTAAGAAGGCAAAAAAATTCAAATACGTTTGAAGAAGACGTATGTTATTGTCTTTAAAGTGAGAGGCAGGTGACCCCATTGGTGCGAACATAGAGAGGTAACGTATCTGAAAGCCCATTTTTTTTAAAAGATCAATACGCAACTCAGACAACAACCAGGTCCTTTGATAAAAGGAACAAAGGAAGAAGAAACCCAAAACAGTGACGGAAGTCTTCCACGCATTCACTATTAATGAAATGCAACAATTTAAAGAGACAGACAAAACTGTAATTGATATTTAAATATAGTAAATAATACAAAAACAGTTTTTTTGAAGTGTAAACATTAAATTGATGTCTGATGTCATTTCTGCACAAGGAAAAAATATGTAAAATAAACCATGTCCGTCATACCTGTAAATTGTTACAAATAAAATGTAAAAACAACATATAAATCTCAATTTATATTATTACTGTAATAATAATATCTGTTTTGTATAAGTGTTTTTACTCTATAGTTATAAATAGTGTAACAATTCATACTTTGACTCTTCTGGCTTTGTTTTTACAAGGCAAAAAGAAAATCCTCATGTCACATTCATACTCTCATTTTAGCATCATATTCCATACATACACACACAAACATAACAATCACACAGGGTTTCACCAGAAGGCTTTATGTGCGATTGAGGGTCTGGAAGATTCTGGATATTTGGAGCATGACAGGGCCGGTCTCGGGGTCGTTCATCCACTGGGTGCTGTTTAGTGGATTCTCCAGCATGTCTTCAAATGCTGCACAAAAACCACAAGACACACTCATGAGACGTCTCCAAACTCATGTTAAAAAGACAAGGCAGACAGCTGCCCACCACGAGTCTGATTACATGAGTTAAAATGTCAGTGAGGTCCAGAAAGAAGCTGAAACAACAGGATAGAAAATAATTGCTTCTATAAATGTGCATGCAGAATTTCAGCAATACATTCAGTTAGTTCAGATTTTCGTTGGTTTAGATTGAAGCAGATACTATTGTGACTCCTCTGATCTGAAAGTAAAATCAACCACAAAAATCTCTCGAGAACAAAACTATTTTAAAAAGCGACCTACTACACATATTTTACTGATTTTACCTTATTTAGATAACTTTCTAAACAATCTACATTTTCTAAAATGTATTTTATTATAATGAAATACAAAAACAAATTACGAGTGAGAGAATTTCCCACATCTCAGAAAATTTCACCCTACTCTATTTGAGCAGTTGTGGGGTATGTTGTAGCAAAATGTGAAATAAAACATTACGTATGTTGTACATTACAACATACCAGAGTTGAATGATAATTACGTTAATATCCCATTTTGCCTCGTTTCCATGGCAGGGTTCGGTACGGTTCGGGGCGGGGTGGGTCGGATTGCTATTTTGTCTGTTTCCGTTGTAAAACCGCTCCATACAACCAAACCGGACCGCTCCATTCATGGTCCATGAACGGTCCTCCTCAGTTGTGGGTCCATAGGAGAATGGCGCAGTACGGTTAGGGCGGAGCTGTGGCGTCAAAACAACACAGTCCACTGATCACTGCTTGTGACAAGCAAAACAAACCCCAGAGTGCCGTTATTTTATTACTATAGTGAGAAGTTATTTTATTAAGATAAAAACAATCCGTCCTGTAACGCTGGACCCGGCCGGTCCAGCCACGGACTGTGAGGGATTCACCGATCCAGACCCGCCTCCTTGGGTCTGTCGGCAGAGGTCCGACTGTACACGGATGTGATAAAATGCCAGCAAGTAGCACCAGGTTTGATCACTTTCAGAGCTCCAAACATTCAGCGATCAGCTGCGTTCAGGACGAGCTAGATGGATTATTAAGAAATGAAAGAGTTTATAAAGAAGTTTCACAGGTTGCAGCTGAAAGATTCGAGCGGACGGCGGAACAGTGTCGGACCAGACTGGAGAAATTAAAAGCCCCATATAGAAAAGTTAAGGGCAGCGCTGGTCTGACATGACGGCACGCATTTACATTTAACCCCGCCTGCCAAGTGAGGGTCCGACAGCTGATGGAAACGCTCTCATGAAATCGCAGACCCGTACCGAACTACGATGACCTGCCCCGAACCCTGCCATGGAAAGCTAACTAGACAATAAGGCTAGACTGGTTGCTCACTTCTCTATGTCAACAATGAGTGAGTCGGAAGTTTGACTTTCAACCTCATCTATCTGTTAAAGTGTATTCTGCAAGACACTAAACTCCAAAGTTACTTTCATTTACATTTCAGTTGGGTTCACTGGCAAAATAACTTACACGGCAAATCAAAAGTTGAAAATGTTTAACACAGTTGCAAATTATTTATAGACTTTATCATTTAACACACAAGGATGTCAGATGAATAATTAGTTTGGATTTTGGTCAAAATGTGATGTTAAAGGCCAATTCATCCTCCATGAGAAACAAGAACTTTGTTCTCGCTAGGGGAGCTCTGAGAACAAGAAATTATTTTTGTTTCGGCAGGGATCATTCATACTCTCCAAGAACTCAGCTGCCGAACTCCTTCAGTGATGTGTCAAACAGGTGTGTGTGTGTGCAGATTGAAATGATCCATCCTCACTGGTCCTGGACCAGAGTGGATCTGAGGAGGCATACGGGTCTCAGTTGACCGGCGCAAACCTTCGCAGTCAATCCAGACACTATGCCTCCTCAGATCCATCACGCAGGTTCGTCCGCGCAAAGCAGCACAGCAGGCGCCAGAGAAAAAGTTACATGAATGTACAACGTCAACCGCTACCTGCACTAACCACGCTCATTCTCCCTTTCTGACCAATCACAACAGTTGTCCTGCAGAAAAAAGTTCACCTCAGCTGATGTGCACAAGAACAAGCTGTTAGCGCTGCCAAACTGGGTCTACAAGAACAAAATGACATCATTTGTGTTCTCGTAGACCCCCAGCGAGAACAAAGTTCTTTCTTCTCGTGGACTATGAATTGGCTTTTAAGCTGAAGCAGCTTCATTTGTTTCAGGTTGTCATGAAAACAGTGAATGAACTGACAGGGTCTTTTTAGGCTGTCTGATTTTGAACACATCACTGACTGTTGAGGGTTTTTGACTATAGTAGATGAGGCTGTACCTAACAGAGTCTTGGGATTGGTTAGACCCAGCTGGACCACCGGGTTTTCTAGGATAGCTTGAAACAGAGGGCTGTTGGTGTCGATGCCTTTATCCAGATCTTCTGGAGAAGGTTTTCTGTCTCCCAGCAGCCACTCGCACTGCAAAATGTAAAAACACAGGAAGGTGAGCACAACTTAATCTAAGATATTTTTACTCTGAACCACTTCTTTCTGCTATGCACTGTCAAAGTGTTTGTCAACTCACTTAAGTAATGTGTTTCTCACTTTGGTGCAAAATTCCTACAGATTATTCAGCAGATAAGTAACAGAGTGGAAATATGTTTTTGTGTTTTTTACAGTAGCACATCAGAATAAAAGGCTGAACAAGCTTCAGGGGTAATCTTGGGATAGTCCTCAGACTAAATTAAAAATATATTTCTAAACACAACCATTAAACATCTTTTTCATTTGAAAAATGTAAATATAAAATGCTTTTTAAAACATGTGTAAATTAATTTACATGTAAGGAGTGGGTTAATGTCTACAAGCAACCCTGTAAGTTTATTTACATCAAGTCTTTTTTGGTGCATTTTGCATGAAGCAATACTTCACATATGTAAAGGAAGACATAATTGTTACATCTGAGAGAACTCTCAAAAGTTGCACTGCATTAAATTAATGCATCTGGTCTTCCTTTTACTCACAGCAGCAAAAATCCATCTAAACTTTGTAGCAAAATTAAATTTTTTGAATGTTTTCAATTCAAAGATGGAAGTTAGATATATGGAAATTTTTCTTACAATGAAAAAATTAGTAGCATAATCTGTGACTGTACTGTTTTATGTGAACAGTGTTGTCATTGTTGCTTAATAATCACACAATTTTGTTACATGTAAAAGAAAAGTATAAATAAGACATTTTTCCTTCTAAATGTCTTTTTGAGATAATTTTACATGTAAATATAGATGAAAACAATTATGTGAGGGGAATTTTTATAATGCTTTGATGTGGAAACTCCTAAATCACCAGGAATGGATTGTAATAGCACTAATATGTACATGTGCACCTACCGCAGCATCCTGTTGATTATTATTGACTCGCAGAGCATCTATCACCTCTTTTTCATCAAAGCCCATCTCCATCAATGCAATGACAGCCTAAAGAAACAAAGATTAGGAAATTGTGAAATAATTACAACAACATCTTCTACAGAGCCCAGTAAGAAGCTCAGGGATGTACATTTGTTTCAAACTTAGTGGAAGAATAGTCCTTCTAAAAATACAAACCCACTCACCCTTGAATCTGGTCTGAACTCCCTTTTCCTTCGGATTCTCTTGAAGATCTCTGTGAGTTCATCCTGCCTGCTGCTCTCATCTATGCTCGATTGCCTTGAGACGTTATGAAGGATGTTAGAGGCTGAAGCTGAGGGGCCTGGTGTGGTGGCTGCTGCAGCTCCTGCCACTCCAGAGGAGTCCTGTCCAGGTAGCGGTGAGTCTACAGAGGGGTCATCTACATGCTCTATTAGCCACTCCATTGCCTGGGTCACTGACATGCTACAAGGAGATGAGGTGGAAAATAATTAGGGATAGTTTTTACACACAGTCAGATAATAAACAAATAAAAACAGCCTTACTGGTTCAGTCTAAGAGCTTTGATGGCTCTGCTTTCTGGGAAACCCATCTCAGTGAGCTGCTGGAGGGCCGTTTCATCCACACGATCCTCGTCGTCTTCATCCAACATTGCTTTGACACACAAAAAAAGATCTGTGTTAAAATTAAGGCTGGACAGTGATAACACCACCACAATAATAATGTGTATCAACTACGAGCAAGAACACATAACTTAATATGGCTCAGAAAAGAAGATAATTGCTTTTATTAAGCAGCCTGTCGTCAACCTGACTTATATCTGAGTGAGTAGTTAGTTCTGTCACCATTGCATAAAACTTGACTGCCAACAAAAGAGCCAACTTTCCATTTAAATTAGATTAAAAATATTATTTAAGCACATACAAACGTGTTATTCAAGCACATTTTCTAACCAGTATCATTACCATTGGCTTTTTTGAAGAGTTCAACAGCATCAGGGTTCAAGGCAAGGAGCTTCTGTGCAACTTCAATTAGAGAAACCAGGATTTTTCTAAGCTCTGTTTGAAACTGTAATAACACAAACATATATGCAATCACGTCAAAACATTTATCATGTGCATTAACTACTTTTCTTAATGTTCAATTTGTGCTGTGTCCACGTGTCTGAGATCCTCACATCTCTGATGTTGTGTTGCGTAACAGTGCGGTCCGTGTGCCGTGTGGACATGCTGGCAGTAGCTTTCAGGATAGCATCTTTGTCTGGAGCTTTATTATCATTTTTCTTCTGTTGCAACCAGAAAAAACACAGCAAACAGTAACAAAAAGCACAATAATACATTTTTTTTCCCCAGTTTTTGTTTGTAATTTCATCACACACAAAAATGATCATACTTACTTTTTCATCTGAACTATTATCTGCCATCTTTGGTGCAGTTGGCGGTGGCCTTTTCTTTATGAGCAACAAAACATCTACAAAAACACACAATTATCAACACATATGATCTCATTGTGGGATTTTGTAATATTTTTGTAAAAGTGTCAAACGTAAATAGAATAATACATACCTTTATCTTTTAGATTTTCTTCAGCAACAGTTTTCGTGTCAGTGAGGACTCTTTCTGAAGCAGCATGTATAAGTTTATGGTGAGTAAGTGTTTTGGGGTCTTCTAGACTTCCGTGTACATGCTGCAAGATAAAAACAAAATAAAACATCCTATTATTTAATGCTTACAGTAAATCAGACAATACAATGTAATATAGAAGTTTTAAAACCCATTATGAGTCCCAAGAAATCCTAAAAACAAAACATGTTTTTGCAAGACGACCAACAAAAATGCAAAAAAAAAACCTTTCCAAACTGTAAACCTGACAAGTTTCATAATTTGCATGTGAAAAAGCTGGATACTGTTTATACATTTATTAGGCTTTAGCTCATTAAATTATTAAAGCCATATATGTGCCAAATGTTCTGTTGATTATTACGTGTTTTCAGGTTTTGCGATTTGGCTATCAAGTTAAATGTACATTTAAAGAGCTTTATTTTGAGGTAGCTCACATCCCAAATGATGGTGTGAGAAAGAATTACAGTTCTTACAGCAGTTACAATGCTCTTATTTTGCCACTGTAGTTAAACAGTGTTGATTCAAATCATTTTGACATAAATGTCAGAATTTAATTCAACTACAAAAACAACTTTAAAACTTTAAAAAATTGTCTAATTACATTTGAGTATCTGCCTTTTCAGTCAATATTTATCACACTAATAAAACTTTACAGCTGAACACGTTACAGCTGAAATAATATTGTGCAAATGTTCGAATATGCATGGAGTCAATTATTTCACAAAAAAAGCATACAAGCCTTAAGTTAGGAGAACACAAAGCACAATTACATAAAACTTTACATTTTCAATGAGAAAAATAGGTAATGACATTTTTTAAACTGTTCTGTTTATTGAGTAAATTCAGCAATTTGTGAGATTATGAAAAGAAGTTAAGTGGCTTTGACGTGACAAAACTATTAGGTTGAAACGTATCCTGTGCAGTCATATTCAAGAGAGCCAGAACTTGAGTTCCCACTAAAGGCCATAGAAGGAGAGAAGAGGTTAGCTGTATAATAATAGAAAGGCTAAGACGCAGCATGCCTCTAGTCTCTGACGAGGGAGCAGAAAAGAGCCAGAGTCAGACTGTTGGCTTGCTGTAGCTGGAGAGGGGCAGCCAACCTGCTAAATTATAAATAGCAAAGTCTACCCAGTTACTATAAATACAAAGCCAGTGACACTGACACTGACAGTTTAAACTGAGGGCATAGCAGGCAGCAAACACCTCGGGCAGAGGAGTGACAAGAGGAGGGGAGAAAAAAAACTGACGTAAAACTCACAAACAATCCAAGAACCTACATGTTTCAAGCACCTCTCCTTCAGTTTCTCCACAGTGGTGTCTTCCGTGACCTCCTCTAACCACTCCGTGCCGTCCATGGTGCAGACGTGTATTTTTAACACTTTTCCGGCAAATATTTTCTCCTCCTGCACGAACATAGTTGCAGTAGGTGTTGAAAGTACCAGTCCGGTGACGTTAGCAAGCAGCGGTTGCGATGTGCTCTTTGGGGCGAGCTAGCGTGCTAACGTTAGCACCCAGCGTCGTTTGTAAATCCGACGACAACAGAGAAAGAGAGGGCACCGATTAGCTGAGGTCCATTTTCGGGTTCCTGGGCCGGTTGTCGATGCGGCGGCAACGAAGCAGCACGTCCTCTGCTCCCCAAGTTGTTTGGTTTTTACTGTTTAGCACCTAAGCACCAGCCAGCGAATATCCTATCTTTACTGTAGTGTTTGAACTCTGAACTGCAACTGTACCACCAGCGGTGCATTGTGGGAGTTAGAGTTTTTTGAGTCACAGGCATTTACAAAAACGCTGAAATACTATGAATTTATAATATTTTTTGTAACAAATAAATAAAATTATTGTTATAAAACTGTATTGATTTAAATGGTTTTCTAAAATAAGATATTTTATAACAGTCAAATGTATCATACTTTTTGAAGGTTTTTAAGAAGTTAGCTCAGGTTGCAGGTTGCAGGTTAGCTACTTCAAAATATCTAAGGAATGCCTTAATTAGAGAATTTGTTACTCTGATGTCCAGAAAGTCAATATCCTAAAACCTTGGTATTCAAAAGACTGGGATAAAAAACTCAGGGAATTTTGAAAGTGAAACTGGTAACTTTTTAACACTAAGCTATAACTTCTAAATGTTGCTAAATGCTAAATTCACAACACAACAGGTGTATAATCAATGGAATGACCAATACATTTCCTGCTCATGTTGAATTGTAGATATTTAAGCAGTCCTCATCATGCTGTTCACTTTTTGACATCATGATGAAGATGACACCTAACCACTGATCAACAGTACTATTATGAGGCTAACAGGATGTTCTCAGACAGAAATGGCACTTGAGCTTAGAAAGTCACAGAATGTCATCAACAGGCTGCAACAGGAAAGGCATAGAAGTGGATGCTCCTTGGTCACATCCCACACAGATGACCGCTTCATTGTGAACACAACTCCAGATACATTTAAAGGAGGTTAAAGGCACCCAACCCAAGTGTCATGTCAAACTATTCAAAACAGTTTAGATCAGTGCAGTGTGGTTTGCATGCTAGATGACCTGCAAGGGTACCTGATCACACCACCAGACACAGGCATCATCATCTTGCATGGGCCAGGGAGCATTTATACTAAATGAGGGACCAGTGAGCCTCAGTGCTGTTCACTGATGAAAGTTGATTATGTTGAACATAAATGATGACATCCAATGATGTTGGAGACCTCAAGGAGATGCTATGCATCAGCTACTGTTGTCACCAGACCAGCCTTTGGTGGTGGTGTCCTATACTTTGTGAATGGCATGGTGACAAACTGATACTAACATCATTAATCCAGTCATGTCTATGCATGAACAACACAGGCCTAATTTCATCTTAATGGACGACAAAGCTCCAGCTCATCCATGTCACATCAATAGGGAACAGCTGCAGATAACTGGGGTACCTCAGATGGAGTGACCTGCACTTTCTCCAGATCTGAACCCCATAGAAAACCTATTGGATCTGCTGAGTCACCGTGTAGAGGCTCGTAACTCTGTATCCCATAATCTCAGTGACCTGAGGGTCACCCTTCAAGAAGAGTGGGATGCCATGACTCAAGTAAACAAGTCGATTTGTGAACAGCACAGGACGTCGTCAAGCTGTAATTGGTGCTCTAGGTCACATGACAAGTTATTGGGCCATTGACATTTTTGTTGGGGTATCCCCACCACCACTATTACTGGCTTTTGCTTCAATAGTTTGAGATGAGGAAATCACCATGCTCTATTTTCATCAAATAATATCACTGTAGCATGAATATTGTACGTTTTCCATAAATTTCACCAGTAAGCCAAATATCCCTAACTTTTTGTTGGTTTTTTAAAATTAGTCAGTTTTTTTTTATACCACTAGATGGAGACAAACTAAGAATAATGAGAGTGAATGAAAAACAGAAGTTCAAGACACACAAGTGTCCTTTATTATAGCAAGAAACCTTTACACAGTTTCTGTGTACAAAAGAAAATTACATTTATTGCAAATTATAATTTTACAGAGAAAACAAACATACTGTAAATGAATGTCACTAGAACCTAACATATTTTTCTAATAACATTTCAAAAATCAATGCGTTGGACACAACTGAGAACTTTTCCAACAATTCTTTAAAAGAAAGATTTTTCTTCACACACAAAAATGGTTGCCTCAGTAAATTTTTCTGTTGCAGAACAGCAAATAAATATGAATTTATAAAACCTCATTATTTATGCATTTTTCATTTTTATACCAAAATGTTTCCTAACAATATAATGTATCTATTTGTATACAGTTCAAATGTATTTGTGCCTAGGGGCTTGAAAAATACAAAATATATATTCTGTTCTGGTTTTACCTTTCAGAGGCAGTTAACTGGTGCAAGACCTATTCAAAGCATGCTGAAGACATAAGATTTCTTAAACAAAATCTTGCTTACAAGGGAAATGCAAAGCATATTTACAAAAGTAAGAACACAGCCATAGGCTCAAACTAATCGGAGGGAGAAGGAAAATGACGTTTCCTGTTCCCTCTGGACAACAAACAAAACACTGTGGCCAACGGGCCAGTTCTCCAACACCACAGGACTAACAAAACCTCAAGCCTGCTTCAACTGCCTTTCTCCAATCACAATCTGCAAATCAACACATTCCCCAAAGCACAGCTAAATGCTGCTTGGCTGATTAAACAAATTTATACAACCCTGGACAGAGTTCCTAAGAATCATTTAAAATTTAAAAAGCAAAAAAAAAAAAAAAAAAACCCAGAAAGAAACAAACCATGTTTTACACGTGTTCTTTTAACATTCACAGCGTGTTTGTCGTCAACTGATTTTACCCACATAACACTGAAACTTAAAATGTGCCCTATTTAAATCACAATTCTCATTATCAACAAGATTATACAAACATATTAACAGAAAGAGAAATGATATTAAAAAAAAAAAAACGTGGAAAATAAATACCCAGTGTGTAAGCTGTGACCTCACTGCAGAAAATAAGACTTTTTTTTTTCTGTCCTGCAAATGACCGAAAACCAGGGACACAACAATAAGCAACATAAATAAGACATTAATAAATAAAAAGAGTGGGTGAAACAACAGATGTTGCTGTTAGTATAAAAGCTTATAAAAGTCCTATTAAATTTTGTTTACAGTTTTGCTTTTTAATTTTTCACAGAACTTTTTCATTTGAAAAATAAGAAAGACGTATTTATATATTTACATCAGCTGATCTGGGTGTAACTATACAAGCCTTCTATTTGAACTTTTCTGACAGGTGTCCAATTTGAGACTGCATGCTTGTCGGTGGACTTGAGATTCCCTCTGACCAGTCAGACATGTTGGAATGAGGAGACGAACTGGACCACTGGTCAGGAGAGCCGGGGGACGGGGTCAGAAAGGGGTGGTCAGGAACCTGGACCTGATGGTTTGGGGTGTTGTCTATTGGGCCTGAATAGCTGTGCTGGGAGGGCGGAGTGAGGAACTGAGTGCTGGGCATTGACTGGTTGATGGAGGAGGACATGATCTGGGTCTCCTGTGGTAGAATTGTATGGATTGGCATGCTGGAGTTGCCTGTTCCCGGCTGGAGTTCTGGAGAACTGAGCTCCCCACTGATGAAGTTCTGGCTGTTGGTTGTGTTTGTGTTCTGGTGCTGCAGCTGGATGCTCTGCTGCTGCTGTTGTTGCTGAAGCTGCTGGAGGTTTTGCATTTGCTGTATCTGCTGAGCCTGCTGCTGCATCATGTGGGTCTGGGGGCCCAGTCGGGGATTCTGCATACCCTGGTAGGTCATCAGCTGGGTCAAGCTGGAGTTGGGGTGGCTGTTGTGTAGTGAGGTTGTGATCAGCCCATGTTGGCCACTTTGGTGCAAACCTCCCTGACCACCAGAAGCACCTCTCATGGGGTTGAACTGACCTGGCTGACTCATGTTGCCGTGCATCCTGGACAGCCAATCGCATTGACCGTTCATGGCACCCTGACCACTAGAGCCAGTCACAGGTAGATGGGTAAGACGAGGAGGCAGGGGGTCAAACTGCATTCGAGCCAACTCCTGCTTGTTTGGTATCACCATGTGGTTTACAGCCAGGTGTGGGTCAGACATGCCCTGCAGATGGTTAAGGGATACAGTTGGAGACTGCTGGAAAGGTGAGGTCATCATAGGTGGTGACGCCACATCAGAAACATAGCCGTGTGGAGACTCTAACGAGTCTACTGGTGACAGAACAGCCGAGCTATCCAGGAGGTTCCCAGACTTCCCATCCTGAGAATTCTTCTTCTTCACCTTCATGTCTTTGCCATCTTTGCAGCCAATACCCTTAATGCTAGGTTTGCGTGACTTTTTCCCCTGGCCTTGACTTTGATGGTGAGGCTGCTTCATGTTGCCCAGGAAACCACTAGGTGAGCAAAGAGGGGGCGACAATGTGGTGCTTAAAGACCCTCCATGCATGGGAGGACTTCGTACCAGGTTGTACTCGTCCATCAAACGCACAATATCGTGATGCATTCTCTCCTGTGCAATGTCTCTGGGCAGCCGGTCCATGTGGTCAGTTATTTCTCTGTTGGCAAAGTGGTCCAATAAAACCTTGGCAGTTTCGTAGCTTCCTTCCCTGGCAGCTAGGAACAGAGGAGTCTCCTCCTGAGAAGAACATAAAGGAGATGAGATGTTAAACAATTCCACAGCTGCTCAAGGATTCTGGTTTTACAACACAGAGAGGAAAGGAGTTTGTTTCTGAACCTTGTTGTTCTGCATGTCCTTGTTGGCACCATTCTTAAGCAGCACAATGGCAGCTTCCACGTTATTTACAGCTGCAGCCCAATGTAGAGGTGATTTACCTGCAAACACAAGAACAGGATTGTAAAATATAAAACTGCTCATTTGATGCATATGACTACATTCAGCGCTAAAAATGAATGTTTAGACTCATTTGGTAACAAAAAACAGAGAATCTTTACCAAAATCGTCAATGGCATTCACATCAGCATGACAGTTAATAAGCTCCTCCACCATGCCTTCCACTGCCAGCCTGGCAGCCAAGATCAGGGGCGTAGTGCCATCATGCATGCGGGCGTCCAAATCTGTGGCTCTGTTCCTTATCAGAATCTACACAGAGACACAATGAGTTACTAATTTTAGCTACTCTTGTTGCAAATAAAGTGATTTTTTATGTTATTTTACAGCAAAAAGAATAAAAGAAAATGCAAAAATACCCCTAAAAATATGTGGAGTAACTGAATTAAACAAATTAAATGTAATTTTCTTCTTATTAGTTTAAACAAGCTCACCTGGAAGACTCCCTGGGCGTCAGCCGCCACCGCAGCATGCAACGGCGTCCTGCCCATGTTGTCCTGGATGTTGGCATCAGCACTGGCCTCCAGCAGCCGCTTGGCAGCGTCAGACCGGGCGTAGCGAGCAGCCAGGTGAAGAGCCGTTTCCCCTGTCCGGTCAGTCTGGTTGTGAAGGTTAGCCCCTTGGTAGATGAAGTCATTGATGACATTAGCAGAGGCATCCTCCTCTTCCTCACTGTTACCCATTTCCAAACCTCCTCCACTGCAGGATGCAATCATCAGGGGTGTGAATCCATCTGAGGAGAGAGGGAGCAGAGGAAGATGAAAGACAGAACTTGAGTTTGCGTGGTCAGCACAACTCTGAAACACCAAGTTACTGCAAAAAAAAAAAAAAAAAAAAACGAGAGAGAAAAGGGCTGCACTTCAAAGCATTGGGCAGATCAAAACAAAGCAACAAACAAATCGAATGCGGATTTGACTCTTTTTGCCTGAGTTGAATCATCACAGCTCTGTCTTTCGATAATAAATTCTGATCAAGGCACCGGCAAAGGAGGCGCCTCAGAAGCTGGGGGGATCGAGGCCAGGGTTTGCTAAAGCTAGACTTCTGCAAAAACGAAGCATTAATATCTAACTGAGAGAGGCAGCTCAGTCAGATGATTTGGATAGGTTTTCTCCTCTTCAAAAGGATAGCAAGCCCCAGATCTCACAGATTTGGTCGATCCAAGTGCATCGATCCATGACGGAGGGAAAAAGTCAGCGCTCAAGTTGTTAAATCAGTTACTTTGATTTTTCATAGCTTTCATTCAGGGATTTGGGCACTTAGTACAAAACTGGGTTTTTGCATTTGACACCCTCATTGGTTTTTTTGTCATTTAGAATAGGAAAATACAGAGGCCCATTACTGGTCAAATGATTAATCTGATCAGGAATCAGTGTTTTCCCCCAGGCGCCTGGCTTCCAGCCGGCTGCTTTGAAGAAGATCCTTTACCCTGAGGACACGGAGCTTTAGCAACTCCTTCATGCACAATTACACACACACACGTATGCACACACACTGAAAATGGAACACTTGCTCAGAAATATTCACTCAAAAAGTCTATTTCTTTTTGCTTGTGTCCCATTAAAATAAATCTATATATTTCAACCCTTTCAGACATTGTAGTACTTTAATTTTGTCCATTATTTTGTTCTATTTATTACAAATTAAATAAAATATTCTTTTTATCTTTGAGTTCTGGGAATTAAATAAGTATTTTATCTTATACCCTGAATTCCAAACATGATTTTACATGATTTTCGTCAAAATGCCACAATTACACTTCTGTATTCAGGAAATCAATTCAGAATAAATATTTGCAGTAATTAGGTGCACGAGTAAAAAGCCCTGTTATTTAATAATCCTAGAAGGTCACCCACCTGGTCCTCGCACGTTGACATCCATGCAGTCGTTCTCAATCTCACCCTGAGGGGGAGTGGGGGCGATGGAAGGGATGCGCAGGTCAGCGGCATCCAGGTGCTGCTGGGTCCACTGGCGGTTATCCGTCTGGTCGTCCGCATCCAGCACAGCCTGATCATCAAACTGCAAACATACAGCAGGATGTTGAAAAAATAGAAATAAACTTTATTATCTAGGAAAATAATTTTTAATACATTTCCTTTTTGCAGTTTTAATATTCCTGAAGATTTTTTGGGATATTGTAAATTAATTTGAGATCTTCAAAATATATCAAATTGCCTTAAAAAAAAGGGTGCTTCCATACCCTGAAGCGTTTAGCCTCCGCAGGTTCATCCTCTCCCCATTCGTTCTGGTTGTCGTCCATTAGTGAAATGTCAGAGGTGTTTTTCAGTGGCCTGTGATGATGCAGAAAACTCTGTAAAAATTCATCATCTATCCATCCCATCCCAGCTACTCACTCTTGATGCTGCACCATCGCCAAAAACAAAAACATTGAATAAATTCAACCCCCCACGCCTATGTCCCATCAAGTCAAATCCTGCAGATCTAAAACTGTTTTTCCACAATTTCATTTATCATTGGACCCATTTTATCCATCTGAATTCACCCATCATCCGACCCGCAGACAAACAGGACCTCATTGACAACATCCACCAAGGGTGAATAAACAGAAACTTACTTTAATCCCACGGAATCCCCTCCAACAGGCTCACATCTCTTCTTCTTGCTGGTCTCAGTGGTCTTGAAGCCCTCGGGAAGCCAGAGGCGTCCATGCTCATGGCGCCGCTTCCGAGCGGCCACCATTCCCACTCCAAGGAAGGCCAGTATCCCAACGCCGCCCAGGACCAAATAAATTAAGTAGGATGGATTGGGCGGCTGGAGGTCCACGCCACCTGTCAGGAGAGGGTACGACATGGTCACGACGGGGTGAGGCGTGAAAGACCAGGACATCCAGGATCTGGGTTTTCAAGAAGAGCGTGTCCGGCTCTTCTTCGCCCCGCGGTTCCCACCCCGAAAAACACCGCAGGCGGCAGCCAGTGCCTGAAATTCACTGACGATTCTCACTGCTTGTAAAGCTAGCCTCAACTATCTATTCAGTAATAATCAGAATTGCTAACCACTTTTCATCAAAAAAGAGAAAAAAAGGGATGGGGCGTGATAAAAAAGAAAAAAGGGGGGGGGAGAACATCACCACCTCCTCTCTCCCTTTTCAACTCGGGGTACCAAGAGACAACTTTACCATTTCTTCTTTAAGAGAAAAAAAGGAGGGGGATTAATGAACTTCAAATTACTGCACGCGCTTTAAGCTGTAAAGACGAAGGATTTATTAGGATTTTCGAGATAACAAAGACTCCCAACTTCTAGCACACTCCCGATCAATTTTTCCTCTTCTCTTTTTTTTCCACTAACGATTTTGAAATGATAAACTCCCCCAACCTAAACCCTCAGAGATACATTAAGTCCTGGTATTACATTCAGCGAGGTGAAGGTTGCAGCAGCCCCTCGCACTGTGGGATAAGGCGTGTGTGCGTGTGTGTGTGAGTGCGTTATCACAGGATGTATATGTGTACATGTCTGAGAAAGAGGGAGCCAGAGACGCCCATATGATGTGAGCAGGGGGTTGGATGAGTTGATTTGCAGCAATTAACCATTTTGGAGCCTGAAGCCATTGGATTTGCACACAGAGGAAGAGATTGATTGTTTCGGCCATGAGATTCACAATTGCATTTGTTCACTGCTGCATAACAAATACACAATCAAAGAGTTCTGGGGTGAGGATCCGACCGGAGGCCGTTACGGATACTTTCAGTTTGATAAGCGTGAAAAAACACGTGTTTTTTTAAGTAGGTGTGTGCAGACACCAGACATCATTTTGGCCCATTTATTACACAATAAAATAAAGTAAATAAAGTAAATAAATGTAAATTGTTTGGGTTGTATTTTTCCTACAGGTTTCAGCAGCTCCTGGTTTCAACACATCAGAGTTGTGTAATCATGCCACAAATGATCAAATGGGCACTGTTGCAGAATACATGTCTAATGCACCTCGATGTTTACAGAAAGATCCAACCTGAAGATTAGGATTTAAAGTAACAACTAGCCAACTGTAACTAACTGTGATTCTTAACTACTTCATTCTTATTGAATTATTTGGTTTAGATTTATTCTGAAAAGGCAAATATTATATTAAGTAGAGCAAAATACTGGAATTATAACCTTTAAGTGGACAACTTAACATATAGAGTTTTTACTTTTCCTGTGGTTGTTTGTCTGAAATCAAGAGGTCGTGGGTTTGATCCCCAGAATTTTCAGGAGGCTGAAATTTCTTTGTGCTCTAAACCCTCCATTGCCTCAAAATGCTTATTAGTGTATAAAAGAGAATAAAAATATTGCAGAATATAGAGTTTAAATAAATAAAGTGCTGTGTGTTGTTTATTTAAGGTGAGATGATTTATTTTCTTTTTCCTGAAAATATTTCAGTTCTTACTCGAGAAGTTTTCTAAATCTGATGAGTGAGTGTGTGTTATAGATAAAGAAAAACAGTTAAATATTGTTATAGCTGTAAAAGTATTGACCATTTAGTTTTGGAATTAGTGCTTTATTTGATTTTATTTGAATTAAGTTTGGTTAGATTTTTCATTTTTTGTAAAAAAAAAAAAGCATCATGCAAAACTGAATACATGCAAAAAGATGAATGATATAAGTATGTGATTGGCTTTCATTCTTTCCTAAATACACATTTTTCAAATTAAAATAAACAAGAAACCATGATTCAACAGACTTCTCCTTTAAGCAGGGGTTTACACTTTGCCAAAATCAAATTCAAACACATTTCAATGTGTCTTATATAGCACCTTTCACAGAAAAAAAATCATAAAGTGCTTCACAGAAAACAGAATCAAACATGATTAAAAAAAACCAAAATCAATAAAACAAAATATAATTACAAATCAAAGTCGTTAAACAACAACAAGAGAACATAAAAGATTTATTTAAAAGCAGTTTTGAATAATTGGGTCTTCAGCTGCTTTTTAAAGGAGTCCAGACTGTCTATACAGCGTAAAACTAAAGGAAGGTCATTCCAAAGTCGAGGTGCAACAGACTGGACTTCTAAATCTGGTCCTTGGAACTGTTAGGAGATTCTGGTCTGTGGACCTGAGAGCTCGGGTTGGAGCGTACGGTTTTATCAGTTCAGTAACATAAACAGGAGCTTGATCATGTAGCGCCCTGAAAGTTAGAGTCAGGATTTTAAAATTAATTCTACATTTAACAGGTAACCAGTGCAGTATAGATTTCCTAGCACCTTACAGCAGTGATATACACTCTAAAAAGTAAAACCATTATTTACTTAAATTTTTTGGTGTAACATTTTACACTCAAGAATTTTGAGTAGATTGGAGACAATTATATTGATAAAGTTGGCTTTTACTTAATATAATTGTCTCCAATCTACTCAAAATTCTTGAGTGTAAAATGTTACACCAAAAAAATTTAAGTAAATTATGGTTTTACTTTTTAGAGTGTACACATATGTGAACAGAACATACAGTGTACGTTCTAAGTTGTTTGACTTTTTTCCATTAAAGTAAATATTATTATGCTGTCACCAATTTTTGTTACAGTTTTAAGAGCTTTCAAAACATTGAAAATAACAAGCCTGACTTGAATGTAACTTGCTGCTGGTGCCCCTGAATTTCCCCACTGAGGAACAATAAAGGGCTTTTCTGTTCTGATCTACTTTTTTCTTTTCTAAATACCACATGAAAATTAAAGAATTTCAAGCACACTAAGATCCTTGACTTAGTCATGTCTTTTTGTAAATTTAATGTTGCATAAAAAATAGTTTAAATATAACTGTAAAGAGTCAAAATATATATTTAATCAAAAATGTAAAACATTAAGTTGTTGTTGTGTTAGTAAATAATTCTCAAAATACTGATGTTTATTGCAAAAAAAAAAATTTTTATTCTGATGCTAAATGCAGAAAAAATGTCATATTTTACTCGTTAATTATTTTTCTTTAAGATGCCCAGAACAACTATGAAATCTTTTCTTTCTGAATTGTTTCTTCAATTGAGGCATAAATGGTTATAATATAATGTAAAGTAATAATAAAGTGAAAATGATCACACCAATATTAAAGTGCCTGTGACTCCATATTTAAATCACTTTATATTAAACAGGTGTAATCTTTGATGCCTCTAGATTAGCGTTGCACCATTATAACTCAAAATACGCTGTAATTATTTCCTAAGGAGCAACTCAGAGATCAGAAGAAAGCGCCGCCTTCCGGTTCTGCTGGGTTTCTCCTTATTTGGCAGCCTGGCACTTCTGCTGCAGCAGGGGGCAGTGTTGTCACGTGAAAGAGAAACGAAACTGAAACTAAACACTACACGGTCTATGGTCAATGGCGGCGGCACTGCCTCGCTCCAGGTGTCGTGAACGTGCATGTGGGAGGAGAATTTACCATATAAGCAAGTCCGGATCACTATGACCTCATAGCGGGCTGGAGTGAAAAAAACTGTTTGAAACCTGGGTCTGAAATCTTGAAGAGCTTCTCACTGGCTGGACTAGGAGACAGATGGACGCCGTTTTTTGCTCTTTCTGGCAGGTTTAAGGTGAGAACTCAACGTTGCAACATGATAAATAAGTCAGAAAACATGGAAACCGATGTCATGGGCACTTTAACGTTTTAACATCCACATATTTTTGGGAGGCTTTTTTGTCTCGTGGGATTTTTTTTGACCATTGAATTTCAGTTCATGCTTCAAAAAGGTACAGGGAATAAAATAAGCTGCTGTCAGGCAAAAACTTTGCTTCTCCAAAAATACAAATTTTCAGGAAATAAACTGTTTTTTGTTTGTTTCTTTTTACCAATACCTGGATTGTCACAAGTCCACAAGCTCTTTCCTTAGAAAAGTAGTCCATAAAACCAGTAGAGCTCAACATGAAGTGATGGAGATTTGAGGTTTAAGCCCAACAGCAACAATATTTTTCAGAATAAACATCTTCTGAGTAGTAAAACTGAACTTTGGCCTCCAGTATCTAAATAGGAATTCCTTAAATCTCAGAACAAATGTATGCATATTTTTTTTAATCACAATTGTCAATAACATCTGAGAATTTGTAGATTTGGTGCAAAAACTTTAGAAGTCAGGTTTGCCAAATATGAGCAAAGGAATACTCACTATAAACGGCTTCAATGGTGAATGGAACATCCAGTTTTCCGCTGGACTCCAAAGCTCCGAGGAAGGCAGCAGCATCATCAGTACTCTGGAAACACTCACTGGTCTGCTGGAAGCACTGACGGTTGTCCATCTCCAAGTGGACAATGGAGCTGTAGAGAGAACAAAGGGCACAAACACATGTACGGTTTTATTACTTTTCTTTAATCCATATTCTACAAATTTATCAAAACACACTATAGTCTGTTCTCACCCCTTGATCTGTAAGTGATCAAGCTCCCTCTTCTTTCTCCTGCTGCTGAGCATCACATCATACAGACTCCTCTTCATCACGTTCAGCGCCTTGCCAGGAACCTCTGACCACGAGTCCAGAGAGCGCTTGACGTTGTACTTCTTCAGCTCGTGTTCGTTCCCATAATACGGGTAGACCATCATCTCCCCCTTCGTGTCCTTCCTGAATATCACGTTGGTTCGGAGCACGCGGCTCAGCTCGCGCAGGAAGCCAAAGGAGTTGTTGAAGAGATGCTCTGGGGTGATGTGGACCACCAGGACCAATTGGCCCACTGCTATCTTCTCAGGCATGTTGGCACAGTCCAATCCGTCCCACTCGCATTCTGCATTGTTACAACCCTGGTCGCAGTGGCCGTCAGCATAGTGGTCCATGCAGTACTGCTCATACATTGGACTAATAGGAAAAAGGCATCAACTTAACATCTTGCACACAAAAACAAATAAATAAATACAATTTTTCTAGCATCTTTAATCATTTTTAACCTTCTAACTGCTAAAACCACAGAATGCTTAATAATATCAGTCCACTCCATTACCCACATGTTGAATTTCAGCAAAATGTTGCTTACTTGCACTGTCCTTCCAGGTTCTGGCAGTCAAACCCATCATAAAGACATCCTGCGTTGTCGCACTGGGAATCACACTTTCCGTCGTTGAAGTACCTCCAGCACTGCAGAGCGGCCGAGCAGTTCTTCCACGGGTCATCAAAGTTCAGTGAGCAGTCGCCGTTGTCCCAGCCGCATGCGTGATTGTTGCAGAGCACATCGCAGTACTTGTTGTGTTTATGCTCCTCGCACTGCGGGATCTCGCAGGCGACCTCCACGTCTGTCAGAGGAGGGATGGTTTGGCCGACGCCTCCAGGGAAGCTATAATCCAGGATGTGGCAGAGGAGGCCGTTGAAGTTGGTGGGGCAGATGCAGTGGTAGAACGGTGCCTCTGTGGTGTATTCACACGTGCCGCCATTGTAGCAGGGGCTGGAATTGCACGGGCTGTTGGTGGGATACTGGCACTCAGGCCCGGTGAACGATGGCAGGCACACACACTTGGGACTGATGTGGCCGGAGATGCAGGTTCCTCCGTTACGACAGTGAAGACTGCCGCAGGCCTTGGAGTCATACTCACACGAGGAGCCGGTGAAACCCTTAAAAAATCCATCAAGATCCATCATTATTCATCATCTGACCTTAACACAATGACTTGATTTGGACTTGAAAATACTTCCACTGGGTGAACATAAAAAATGGCATTTACTGGGAAATACAACATCAGCGCTCTGTTTCTGACCAAGTTCAGCTAGGTTTGCTGCTTGTTACGTCAAATAAAATGATTGTAAATGATAGTGAGCAAAGTGGTCCTTAAATCATGTAAATTAATTCTTAATAAACCCTAGTTAAACTACAAATTTGATCAAATGACTTGTTTTTGGACTTGAAAGTCAAAGTTTAGAACTTAGACCTGACTCTGCATGTTTTGGGACTTAAGTTGACTCAGAACTTGCATGTCTTCAGATTTAAATTAGGACATGCGTGTTTTTGGACTTGACTTGGGACTTGCATGTTTCAGGGCTTTAATCAGAACTTGCATTTCTTGAGACTTGACTAGGGACTTGCATGTCTTGGGACTTTATTTAAGACTTGCATGTCTTGAAATTGACTCAGAACTTGCATATCTTGCAACTTGACTAGGGACCTGCAAGAATCGGTACTTAGAGCCATGCATGTCTTGAGACTTGAGCGTAAAAATGTACTTGTGACTTGTGAAACAATGACTTGGCCTCACGCCTGCTTCTATCCTTTAACTCTAATCAATATGTGTGAGATGAACATAAAACATCAGATTTGTGAACTCACCGGAGGACATTTGCAGATGAAGCCATGTGGAGTGTTACTGGCTACAGAACAAGTTCCTCCATTACGACAAGGTTTATTCTTACAGCCGTCAAACACTGTGTCACAGCGCTGGCCTGATGAGAGATCACACACACACACACACACACACACACGTCTCAGCTTTAGTCTTTTAAGTTATGGTAGACAAGACAAAGTCACTAATATGTGCTATTTCCTGGTATATTAAATGAGCAAATCTAGCTCTTCACACAAAAACCATCAATAAAACAAACCAAAAGGTTTCCCAAAAAGAAAACCATAAACAAAACACATAAAAGTGTATTAAACTGGTACCATATGAATATTGCTGTACCTGTGTATCCTGTCAGACACTCGCAGCGATAATTGTTAGTGAGCTGAATGCAGCTGTGTGTGCCCCGCGGGTCGCAGGGGTTGGAGAGACACTCGTTGACGTCCCCCTCACAGCGCTCCCCCACGTACCCCGCAGGGCAGATGCAGTGGTATCCTCCCACTCTGTCCACACACTTTCCTTTGTTGAAGCACTTCGGCTCTTTGGTGACGGGGTCGATCAACGGGTTGCAGTCGTCGATGTTGATCTCACAGTGCACACCTAGTTTATGGATGAACAAAAGTGGTTTTCAAATAAATCTCCCTCGTCTGCTTCAACTAGTCATTTATTTCCTACTAATCACCCTCTAAATACACAAGAAATGTAAAAGAAAAGCAGTCATGCGCATGGAAAATACTAAAAAGACTTTAAATCTGTCAACAGTAGTTTTAAGCCTGACTAACATATTTGCAAAAAGATTGAGCGGAATTGCTTCTATAAACTCTAAAAACCTGTTGGCTGCGTGGGGATACACCCGACTCAGCTGCCAATTTGAGCTGACCTACAACACACAATCCCCTTCATGTCTGAGAGAGAAATCAATGGCAAATTTGACAAGCATAGGAAGAGTTGGAGGCAAGCTGTGAGGAGGAGTTCTAATGCCCTGGGTGCTGTTAAGCCCTAATTAATGAAGCGTGGAGACGTGGAGGAGAGGGTGGAGAGGAGGAGGTGTGTGCGTGGGGTCTGCTGACCTTGGGTTCCTCTGGGACAGGAGCATTTGTAGGTATTGATCAGGTCAATGCAGGTGCCCCCGTTCTGGCACGGCTGGGAGAAACACTCATTGATCTCCACAGAGCAGTTGGTCCCCAAGTAGCCTGGCATGCACTGAGGGACAGAGGGAGGGAGGGAGAGAGGGAGGAAGAAAGAAAGAAGAAAGCAGGAAGAGGAAGAGAAGGAAAGTTTAATCAATGTCTGGCATCAAACGAAGATAGTTTTTGTTTACCTGGCTGTTTTCTGGCATCCATCCTGCCAAGGCCAGCAGATCCTTTTCTCCAGAGGAGATTAACGTAACTGAGCTGTTTGTTTTCTATTTATAAAGCAGGCCTCTTCATTAGAAGCATTGCTGAGGAGAGAGCCGCTGTCTACAGAACAGAGCCCCCCCAGAACCACCAACAGCTGAGGCATCAGCCTTCAATTTACAAACGTTGAAAACTTTGGATCCTATGTGGATGTCAATTTGATATCTCACACTGCTTAAGTACTATTTCAGATCAGGAACATGCAACTATGAACAATGCAACCATGACAGTGCAACTGCTCAGGAATGACAAAAATACCCAGATTGTAATCTGATTACTGGACGCCAATGCACCACAGAGCCTTTGCCGTCCCAAAAAGACACCTAAAAGACTGACTGATCTAAAAATGTGCAGGATAGGCCAAGTTTATTAAATTACAGTTACCATATCTTTCTCTCCAATACTTGTTTTAAAATGTCATGAGAACATGATGTTTGTCAAGACCCCTAAAGCTGCTGCAAAGACAAAGTAAAATTGACTTGTATCAACCTAGAAACACCATGAATTTGTGAAAGATTGCATACTTGAAGCATACAAAACATGTGAATGTACCACAGCGATAATCTGGGCTTTGGTGTGCTTTGGTGTAACTTTTGTGCAGAGCTGTTAAAAGCACCTTGCAGGTGTATCCACCCAGAAAGTCCGTGCAGGTGGCTCCGTTCTGACAGGGGTTCGGCGAGCATTCGTCCACCTGCTCCTCGCAGTAGCTCCCAGTGTATCCGATCTGACAGTGGCAGTAGTGAACGTTTCCTGCATCCAGACACTGACCCGAGTTTTGACACAGCTTGGAAACATCGACACCTAAGCAGAGAAGGCGAGACGAAGATAGATTCAATTTTAATTCCAAATCTATTTTTTAATAAAATACCATCAGAATGTGATGTTAGGATTTTAAGTGGTCATACACAGTTTTATCACCATCCTACCTCTCTGTTTGGCCGCCACCTCACAGGAAACACTTGGAACGTCACAATAAAGGCCCGCCCAGCCAGTCTCACACTCACAGATGTAGGTGGTTCCTGTCTGCCAGCACGTTCCCCCGTTTTTACAGGGTAATGTGTCGCACCAGTGAACCATGTTCTAAAACACAAATAGCAACACAATTAGAAAATAAGCTCATATTAGGAGATATTTAAATATTTAACTAACACATGACAGCATATTTTGACCAGCAAGTCACCTAAATATCTTAATCCGTTAATAACTCTGCCTGGTACCTGACATTTGAGTCCAGTGTAGCCATGTGGACAGGTGCATTTGTAGGTGCCGTAGCTGTCCTGGCAGGTGCCTCCATTCAGGCAGGGTTTGGAGTCACACTCGTTGATATCATGCTGGCAGTAGATCCCAGTGAAGCCTGGTGGACATAAACAGGTGAAGGTGTTGATGCCGTCCACACAGGAGCCACCGTTGAAACACGAGCTGTAGAAAAAAAAAAGATCAGAAAAGATTAAATACAAACCAAAAGCTGACAAAGAGATTAAATCCATGAAACGTTTAAAATTTAAAGATGATCTATTTTTTAAGAGTTTGTAAAAAGAAAAAAAAAGTTCTCACAGAGGGAAGCTGCTCTTTTTATTATTTAACTAACATTAACAGCTGCTCATTTAATTAAACAGACTCACTAATTTATGATTGCTTATATTACAGCTGCAACTCTGGAGCTGTTAATCAAGAGTCCACCACAGGGGGCAGCAGTGGACAAGAAAATGAGATTTAAATGTTGGCTCAACCTGTTGATCAGATCACATTTTACCACTACTGTGCTGACTGTCCTGTCAATCAAACGCAGAGCTGTAGTGTTTGAAAGCCTGATCTTGTTTCTCTCACGCAGTGTGAGCTCCGTACCTCTCTGTGCAGTCAGGAGTGTTGTTTTCACAGTGGATCCCACTGAAACCAGGCGGGCAGGTGCAGGTGTAGCTGTTAACGCAGTCTGTGCAGTTGGCTCCATTCTTACATGGGTTGCTTTCACACTCGTTGATGTCCTCCTCGCACTTTGGTCCCCGAAAACCAGGCAGGCAGGTGCACAGGAAGCCGTTGACCTCATCTTTACAAAGGCCCCCGTTGCTGCAGGGATCTGCGGGTTGAAACGCCACGCTTAGAGAAGCTCTTTGTATCTGTGCCATCTTTATCGATGCATGTGAAAAGAAAATAGATAAACAGAGCAGGATTGATGAACTTACTGGGCTTGCAGTCGTCTTTGTTGGTCTCACAGTTGCGACCGGTGAAGCCCGGCTTGCAGCTACAGTGGTAGCTGCCCAGAGTGTTCTGGCAGGCTGCTCCATTGAGGCACGGATTCTTCACACACTCTTTGATGTCCACCTCACAAGTTTGGCCTTAAGGTGGAACATAAAGTAGGTGTCACACAACTAAAAGCTGATTAGGACACACAAACATTTTTCTCTTTCATGGAAATCAGTTGAATGTTATAGAAATTAGAAATAAAAATGCTTCTAATGTGTGAGTTTTGTCCAAGCTCTAATTAAATTTAACACTATTTTTCAAGCTGCAATAATACAAAGAAAAATAACAAAACATGTAGAGAATTTAAGCCCAATTTTTTACATTTTAGTTGCAAAAATGTGTATCTGAAACTAAATCTATCATTTTAAATATAGCATCTATAAACTAGTTTATCAGTCTAAAACTCTTTTGCAGAGTTGTCCAAAATGTGGCCCCTGGGTCATTTGCAGCCCTCAACTGCAACCCATCTATTGATTCACATAAATACACAGCAAAATCGGATGTGTTAATTTGACACCTACAGTGTTAAACTTAACACTATGATGGTGTTTATATAATTCTCACCAGCTCAGTGTTAAATTTACACTTTGAGTAGTGTTAATATTTTAACCCTATCACAGTGTTAAATTTTAACAGTGTTATTTTGTGGCACTTTATAGTGTTTTTTAACACTTAACCGAGTTAAAAAATACTTTTTTAAAAAGTAATATAGAATAAAAATACATTTTCTCCTGCTGCACGAGGGCCGACTGAAATCAAATGCGAAACTGACTCTACTGAGAGTGTGCGCGCCCAACTCGGCGAAATAGCTCCACCCCCTGAGCGGTTTTACCACTGCAAGTACTGGAAACAACACAGAAATTAACCCCCATCAACTCAAAATGGTTAACACAGGGAAATTAACACTATTGATTTGCTGTGTATGTTTTTTTAATTTTACTAATGTGAGGTCAAACAAAAATACAGATAAGTTAATATTTTAAAACGGACATTATTTAGTAAACGTTTAATTTATTTCATAGTAATTCCATGGTAAACATGACCACAAGTCCTGACTTTTTCTGACTTGTGAGCACAATTTATAAAACTTGACTGAATACAACATTACTAGAGAAAAATGGCCTTTTAATGCCTCAAAGATTTAAAGCATCTTTTATACCAAAATACTATTAATTTGTCATTTTTATTACAATTCTTTGTGTCTAATGTGTTAATGAGCAATTAAAATTAAAATAAAATCATAATGAAATTATTATTCTTTTAAAATGAAAACTTTTTTTTTGGGATCCATGAATACTTTCAAATTGGCGATTTTGGTCCACAATCTCAAAAAGTTTGCAGACCAGTGCTTTGGAGTTTTAGAATTCTGTATCTTCTATAAGTGCTACGTATATTTAAAATATATATATTTCTGTTTGAAACAAATACCAGAACTGTAGGTTTGCAGGAATAAATGCTCACCCTGCCATCCTTCAGGACACACACAAGAGAAGCTCAGATAGTCCTCCGACTCCTGACACACTCCTCTATGCTTGCAGGGTTTGGAGCTGCAGGGGGCCATCAAGTTTTCACAGTTTTCTCCTGTAAAACACATAAATACACCCTTGAGTAAGCTCGATTATAAGATAATCAACTTCACTGTGATCTCACGCATGACTCATGGACTTGGAGATAACCCAACCCAAATTAGACAGAAATCATCTTTCAATCAGTTTTATCAGAGGATTTTATCCAGGCTCTGTCAGTGTTAAAGGCCTGTGGAGATATGTTTCCACAATGCTCGGCTCGTACAGGAAGTCAAGTCAAGTTTCCGGCCATTGTGAAGCCATTTGCTGTTCTGTGAGACAGGAAGCAGGCAAACAGGAAATGTGTCAGGCACCATGTTCCCACCCCAACACCAGCAAGAAGTTTCTTGATTATTTAAAGTCCTGTGGATGTTTCCAAAAAATACAAGACAAATATGAGAAACCTTCCCTTCCATCATTATCTGTTGTGAAAAAAATGAGCGAGATGACATGAACACATTTCCCAGCTCTCTCGAGGGATGCTTGTGTGTCACAGTAGAGCAGAGGTTTGGTGTCTTTAGGCCTTGAGGAAGTCTTGTGGCTGATCTTTACTCAGTTATTTCATCAACAGCACATTTTTCCTCTTTGCTTAGTAACTCTGAGTACACAGCTTGTGGAAAATACTCCCTAGTGGTGACATTCCGGGCTAATAAATCAACATACTGTCAAATATCTTGAATAATATTTTCATACCTGTGTAAGGGAGGATGCAGTTGCACTTGTACCCTGCGACATCATCGATGCAGGTCCCCTGGTTGAGGCAGGGGTTGGAGGCACATTCGTTGATGTTTGTTTGGCAGTTTGGTCCTGAGTATAAAGCAGATGATAAATTATGCTTCCGTTTAGACGAAGGTCTACAGTCGACGCGCACAAACAGACACTGACCAGTGAAGCCCACGCGACAGGTGCAAACGTATCCGCTGGTCATGTCCTTGCAGGTGCCTCCATTCATGCACGGGTTGGATTCACACTCATTGTTGTTGATGTCACAGTTTTTACCACTCCAGCCGGAGTCACACAGGCATTTATAGCTAACAGGAAGAGAGCGATAAAGTCAGCGTGAGTAAACAAGCTTGATGGCCTAACCATTTGGTTGTGGACCACTTAATACCCGTTAATCTTGTCTTCACAGTGACCGTGGATGCAGGGATTGCTGAGGCACTCGTTGACTTGGGAAAAGCAGGTGAGATCGTGGTATCCATCCGGACACACGCAGGTAAAACCATTGATGCCATCTACGCAGGTGCCGCCGTTGTGGCAGGGGTTGATAGCACACTCGTTGATGTTGATGTTACACATCATACCTAAAGAGCAGAGTCAGATTAGGAGGTTTCAAAATATGCAATCAAACCCTCCTTAATACAGTTTAAAAATCCACCACATCAACCTATAACAGCTGCACATAAGCCTCCACACAATGTTGCTGATATAGCACCGCAATGAACGTATCAATTTTCAGAAACATAAGAGATCTTAAGTCTGCCTTTGTCGGCCACTTGAAGCATTGACGCCATTCAGGCCGGTGCCACGCATAACATAAAGGCAGCCCATTTAGCTTTAAAGCAGGGACCGGCTTCCAAGCTTTTAAAAGCTCAACTTTCAGGAATCTTTCAGGGAATCTTTTCTCCTGCACAAATCCCCGGTGACTCCGTGTGCCAGCATTTGTGTGTGTGTTCTTTCTTTGTGAGGCAGCTAGGGCAGCTTGCGTGTCCTAACAGCGGCGGGTTGGGGACAGGGTGGAGCTGGAAAGTGACACCAGTCCAGCCTCAGAGGAGCGTGCTCACTCGCTCGCCATCTGTCACCCCCCCCCCCCCCCCCCCCCCCCCCCCC
>SSNR01000122.1:468334-500960 GCA_006937965.1 Callopanchax toddi | reverse complement strand
CCCCCCCCCCCCCCCCCACCCCCTCTTCCTTTACATCAGGACCACACTCCTCAGTCTGAACTCTCAAATCCTGCACTTTAAACACTTTTTTTCGTTTACATACCCACACATACCAGCAGTCTGGATTTTCTTCTGCCACAGAAGTTGAAATTATATCATTTCCTGTTTGTTCTGTTTAAATCTGCTTCTAAAACTGCATGAACTGTTTAGTTTTCTTTGATTGAACATGCAAATTCCTAACTAGCCTTAATTCTTTTAATAAACAGACTTTTTTTCTTCTTCTTCATCACCCACTGCTTACAGCCAAAAGGCTGGCCATAATGGTTTTGCCTGTGTCTGTGTGTTCATTAGGAATATACCTCATGAACCTCTTGACAGATTCTAATCAAACTCTCCAAAAATCTTTACTGGAAGTTCATCTACAACTATTTACCTTTTGAAGTCAGTTTTATTCAAGATGGCCGCCACAGCTAATCAACCTTAGTAAACACAAAAATGGCGATAACTCCTTTATTTTTACAGATCTACAATTTAACATGATAATAGCTGAGAGTCATCCTTAACACATGCTAACAAATCTAGCAAGATCTTGTAATTTTGAGTGGATTTTGTAGTACTGAATTTTTTAAATTTGACTAAAGCATCTAACTCAATCATTTCTCAACATTAGATGATTTTGGTTCAAAACTTTGGTATGAAATGTATTGAGCAATATGCATTTCTTCAACTAATGCTGAGCCTTACATTTTTTAAGGAATAACTAATTCCTTTCGTTTTCTGTCTGCATAAACAATCTGTCTCTGATTTCTCCACGGTCTGCTTGTCCTTCTTTTTCTAGCAAGAATAAAAGTTTTAACCAATTTTCCAGAAGGCATGTCTCTGATTCTCCTGCCTTAGAATATTCTCATGCTTCAAGTAGACGCATTACAGTAAATATTAAGAATAAAAACTAGGGATGCACCGAAATGAAAATTCTTGGCCGAAACCGAAAACCGAAAATTAGAAAACCCAGGCCGAAAACTGAAACACCAAAATAAATGATTATGTAAATTATTAGAATCATAGCATTTATGGCTACAATGTGTACTAACCTCACTAAAATCAAAGCATTGCAATAAATCAATTGCAAAACTATGAAAACAACGATGAGAGGAGAAAAACTACTGTCTGTAACTTGGAGAAGCCTCTGTCTGACATGTGACGACAGCAGCAGCAGCAGCAGCAGCACAGACAGGGAGAAAAAAACACTCTGGTTCTGGTCTGACTCGGGTCCACTCAGGGCTGGACTGGGACGGAAAAAACGTTGTGGCAGCCCAGCATGGGGACTTGAGGGCTGTAAGCTGTGCCACCTGTCACTCAGAGCCGCACACCGCTACAGCGCTCTGCAGCGGGAGGAGCAAAATGAAACGAGCCGCTGAGAGAACTACTCATTGCTGTCCAGTCTGGTCCAGCTTGAAATCACGAGCAGAGATAGTGAAATGAGTCCACACCACAGACATGCTGGCTCTTAAAGCCTGAAAAAGCACCAGAGATGTCAGTGCTGCACCACGGATGAGCCACGGTTTTGGCGAGTCTTCTACTCTCAGGACTAGGGCTGAAACGATTCTTCGAGTACCTCGAATAATTCGAGTACAAAAAAGCCTCGAGGCAAATTCTCTGCCTCGAGGCTTCGTTTAATTCATATTTAATTAATTCATGGCTTTGCAATCGCCCGCGGTCATGTTTCACCCGGACCGAAATAAGTGGCGCACATACACACTGCAATGAATGTGCACGCGAGTAGCGAATGTAACTTAAATTTATCTTAAGCCATGGCGGACAACTAGACCGTACTATTACTACTAGTACTAGACCGGCACAGACTGAAAGATGTCTGTAGGTACCGGTAGCGAAAAAACACGGTGCCGACTTTGGTACTGAGATGCTTCATTTATCCGCCTGCGCAGCTACACGGGTGGAGACACAGGTGAGACGGAGGAGCAGAGAGCCCCTCCCCTCCCTCTCAAAACACCGTAGCGAGTTGCGGGTTAAAAATTCCGAAAAACTCTAAAGTTTCGCCGCATTTTGGAAAGGTAAACAGGAACAGAGCAAAATGAAACATATGCAATGAGATTTGTGCCGCAAAAAACAGGCATTCCAGCAATTAGTCGAAGCCACGCATCGCGTATGGAATTAACTTGGTGCTGCAGCCATGATATCTATGGCTGCAGCTCTTTCACTTCAGTCTGACTGAAAAAAAGGTGTGTGAGGGAAGACAGTGACATAACAGAAAGTTCCGAGGTAAGCAATAAATACCAGTAATAATAGTAAATGCACTTATATGCCACAAAACCATGGTTTATATCTATTTTTTATTTAAAAAATGTTTAATACTTTATTATTTTCTCTCAGATTTATACATTGTACATGTAATTTATACATACATACATATATATTTATATGTATGTATATTCATGTATATTTATATATACATACATGTAATTTATTAGAGTACTCGATTAATCGAAAAAAGATTCGATAGAGTACTCGATTACAAAAATATTCGATAGCTGCAGCCCTACTCAGGACCCATTTCTGAAGCAGCGTGCCATAGAACGCTGCATGCAAAATCACCTTTATCCTTTTCTCACGTGCTGGCTGAGCTATTTGCTCGTGACATCACAGTTTCAGCCGTGTTGTTTCAGTGATTCGGCCGAAAACCAAAAGTGCACTTTTGGCTGAAATTTTCCAGTGGCCGAATATTTGGTGCATCCCTAATAAAAACTATATGTCTTTATTTGTCTTTACCTGTGTAGCCGGGCTCACATGTGCACTCGTAGCCGTTGATCTTGTCAATGCAGGTGCCGTAGTCACAGGGGTTGCTCTTGCAGTCGTCAATGTTGATTTCACAGTTGATTCCTGAGGGGAAAATCCTATTTGTCAACCTTTAATTTTTTCTTGTTTTTAAATGATTTGCTTATATTTTTGTGCCTACCTGTGGTTCCCTTGGGACAGCTGCAGACGTAGGTGTTCTCTCGGTCCTGGCAGGTGCCTCCATTCCTGCACGGCTGGCTCAGACACTCGTTGATGTTTGTCTCACACAGCCTGCCGGTAAACCCGGGGTTACAGTCGCAGCTGAAAGAGGCCAGGCCATCGATGCAGGAGCCGTAGTGACACGGGTCAGGCAAACACTCGTCGATGTCCTTCTCACAGTGTCTCCCAGAATAACCTAAAGGAAAACAAAGGGTTGCATTAACTTTAATCAGCTTTGTTGTTAAATTGTCCTGATGATATGAGCTTATGTGTTAACCTTGTTTACCTTCAGTACACTCGCAGGTGTAATTGTTGGGCCCGTCTGTGCATTTGGCGCCATTTTCACACGGCGTGCTGGCACACTCGTCGATGTCCATCTGGCAAAAGTTCCCAGTGAAGCCTTAAAAAGCAACAAGAGGCTGTTGTGAACAAGTGTGTGTGTACAAACATGACTACTTTTGTTCTCAGCGTTTTAAATCCTTTTCCACTAATAATCCTGGACCCATCTTATAAAAGCTCTCAGCCAATCACTAAATCTGCATGTTAATGAACAACTCTGCGGCACTACAAACTCTCCCTTTTCCTCCTTTTCTTTTCAACAATACTTTAAAAAGGGGAGAGGCGACAGTAGGAGAACAAGTTCAGTTAAAGTGGGGGGGGGGGAGGGAGGGAGGGAAGGAACCGGGAGGGGGGGGTGAAAGTTGTGAGGCCTCCTGACCGAAGGGTGAGAAACAAAGGAGGGCCTGTCTGCTCGATGCAGAGCCAAACTCAGCGCGTTGCCTTCTTTGTCCCCCCAAACTTTTCCATCACAATGTGCATTCTCCTTTCTTGGTTGTACCCCCTCCTCACCCGCCCCGTCCACTGCCTCCCCGCCTCCAAAAAGAGCCAGCTTGACCTCTGACACCGCACTATTCAGCATCATGTTCATTCAAAATCCCTTTTCCTGCAGTTATTCTCATCTCAAATATACTTGTCTCCCCTTCTGCCACAGTCCAGGGACTAATAGGTAGGATGTTGTCTGATGAAGAGATAATAATGTCACCCCCCCACCCCCCACCCACCACCCACTCACAAGATCACACAGGTGTGGCGATCTATAGACGACACTCACTCCTGCAGCCAATCCAGAGGCAGGCAGTGAGCTGATTTCTCCCAGTGAGGTCTGCTTTGTGAATTGGTTGCAAAAAGATGAGTATAGTCGCTACAACCGTTAGAACAATGCACTGGCCTTCAAACTGTCTTAAATACCGGTAGGCTTTTTTATCAAACTCAGTCAGATTTTGAGCCTAAATCAATTTGACTTGTGCTCAAATCAATGCTTAAATAACATTTAGGTGACAGTAGAAAATTTATTTCAAGATAGACCAATTAAAATCTCACTCATTTTGCAGGTAATGCAGAAAAACAAGTATAAAGGTGCTTCACCCTTTATAGTGCAAGTGACCATATTCGATCACTTGTGCTTTAAATCTGAATCTGTATCCTGAACCTAAACTATTTGAAAATTAAACAAAAGTCAGAAAAATGTACATGTTTTAAGAAAGTATAAGAGTAAAATAAAACAGTACCTTATAACACTCGAGGGTTGGCACTAAATCATATTAATATTGCAGTGAGTTCCCTTTAAAGGGTTAACTGCGGCACACACGTTTTCTAATTCAAAACCCTGAAGACTTCAAAAAGAGCCTCTCTGAAGGAATTCCTTACACAGATGCACAAATGTGCAAGCACACACACAAGGTGAAGCAAGCATGCACAAACACACACATGCATGACACACCTCCGCAGCAGCCACAGAGGGATTTATCCCCAAGTCTGCTGGAATCAGACATTTCAATGGCCCTCAGCGGGGTTTCCATGGCTATTCCATGTACAGAAATGAAAAGGGGGGACCTCGCCTCGGGCCTCGCAACAGGGACAAATTTACATCTCAAGCAGGGCGGTTAAAATCCCTCCCCCTTGTGGTACCCTTCCTGCTTCTGCATAACGGTCTGCATCTCAACACACACACATCTCCAAAAAAAAAACACTTTCAGCACCACTTTGAGCTGCTTCCTCACATAACCCTCACTAAGTGTCACACACAGAGTTTTCTTAGGCGTTAAGCTCTTCTGTTCACTCTTTTCTATTAATTCTAAAGCCTTCTTGTTGAGATTTTTTTTATCTTTCCTTCTTTCTTTCTTTTTCTCTCACCAGGAGGAATCCAGCCTCTCTCCACCCAGGCTGACTTTGATCCGCCCGACTTTGCTATTCTGCTTTTCCAAATAATAATAATAAAAAAGAATCACTTCCACCTCAGTGGTCCCAATGAAAAAACTGAAAACAAAAAACACCTTCCTTTCATTTCTCTCTTTCTCCATTTTAATCCAACGTTTTAGTTGCATTCCTTCACTTCCAGACATAAAAACTGTCTAAACCTTTCTAACCAACACATAAAATTCTATTTTAAGACATTTTGCAGCAGCTCTGCCTTTTATTTTAAGCTCTTTTACTCTTAATCACAATCAGAAGTCTCACCCAGCTTCACAAGTTTCTGCTCAATCATCAGACTTGACAAAAGGGATAAAAAAACTTGTTAAAAAAAGTTCAAACTTCCTCAAGCCTTTCCCTATAGATTTTTATATTTTTTTACTCCTCCTGAACTGCAGCGTTTGTGCTGCCCGGGCCTGCGTAAGCCTGCCTCAGGGCTGGGATTAGCGCCCGTCCGGAGAGGTGTTTGTGTGTGTTTGTGTTTGAGGGGAGAAGAGAAAGAGGAAGGCAGAGACAGAGAGAGACAGAGACGGTGATCGACCTCCGTGCCCCCTGGCCTCACGCCCTCCCCCCTCCTCCTCCCTCCCTCTGCGACGGTGCTGCAGCCTCACCTGTGGGGCACTGGCAGTGGAAAGCGTTGATCTTGTCGATACACTTGCCGCTGTTCAGGCAGGGCCCACTGGCGCACTCGTCTGTATTGTTCTCACAGAATTTCCCCTCGTAGCCTGGCCAATTAGAGCGCGAGGACCGGGAGGGAGATGGATTGGTTAGAAAGAAAGTGAGAAACATGATCCTACTTCTGCAACTCAAATTATACAAAACACCTACAAATACATACATAAATATTAAAACACTTCTTATATAAGCTATACGGGCTGTCAAATTATACTATAAGTTTCTGAAATTATGGGACAAACTTTTTTTAATCCTTAAAAAACAAGGATGACAGAACATGTTTGACGTTCTATTTCAGGTGATGACCAAACTGGAATTAGAACTGTAACTGCAAATCAATAAAAATAAGGCATCAAAAAGGGCAGGGCGCTTTGTGATATAACATTAGAGTGAATTCAAAGTTCGCTTTAAGCTCATTCAGTATGTATTTATGATTGTTTTCAATTCAATTTTTAATCATTTCTGTTACTTTAGGGGTTAGTATTCAATGACTTTGCTCCTATACAAACAATTCTCTAAATTTTTCTATTTTATTTTTGGGAAAAAATCTAAGTTTGAAGTATTCGTGCATTAGGTGTTAGAATTTGTTGTTTTTCCACAAATTGTCTATAACAGAGTTAATTACTGTAAGAAATAACTTTTTCCTGAAAAATCCTTTTAAAAATGTGTAGCTAATGTTTGACGATTACTGATTTATAGTGGTGCAACGGATCAGATCGGATCACGGATTTGAGTCAAAGATCGGCTCATTTTTCGGATCAGCAGAAAGAAAAATAAAAGACAAAAAACCTTGCTCTCTATTTATTTTGTAGAACACTGCGCAACTTTTTCTGCTCAATGCTCATTAAATACAAACAACGTTTAACTCAAGATGTCAATTCAATACTTAAATAAAATTTGGAATCATATAAAAACTAATTAAAGGGGGGATAGACTTCTATGCTCCCTCAGGGGTCTGACAGAGCAATAACCTGGTTTCTGTCGGACAATCCGCTCACTGCGGTCAAAGCAGGTGGGGGGGGGTGATGATCGAGGTGCTGCTCTGTGCGCTCCTGACTGAACATCGGTTATAATATTAATGTTCATTAGCTCGTGTTTTCTTAGACAGAAATAGATGAGTCTGGTTGCTCCATCAGAGAGAAGAATGATCTAGCTGACAGAGATGGAGAATTCAGCCGCTCTGCAAATGCGCACTTCAACAGAGAATGGATCAGATATCGATCAGTGATCCTTCGTTCTGGTCAACTAAAATGACTGAGTCCGATAGAGAGAACTTGATATGTGATGGCAAAATGAACGCCTTTCTCAGAGGGGAATTATCAGCAGATTCAGAGAGCACGAGCACAGGATGTCGGGGACGATTTAGCAACGAGCGAGCGCTGCCTGATCCGCGGACCGCGTGTGTCCTGGTCCGTAGAGGGCGATCCATACGGATCACGGATCAATGATGACCCAATGCACCCCTATTGATTTATATAACCTATAATAAAAGGAAATTATTCAAGGCTTTGATCTGATTTTTTTAGCTTTTAGTTCATTTTTTACTGCAGAAATGTTTGATGCAAAGTGTGTAAATCACAAAATAGAGTACAAGTAACTTTTTGGGTCCTTTCAGGAACTAGAAGGTATCACCACACCTGACTCTGTAACTTTCAGTCTAAAGGCACATTAAAAATACCTATTTTGAATCTAATTATAGGGTTAAAAAAAAGACAGAATACTTCAGAGCATACAGCCCTGATATGTTTTTTTGCTTCTTACCTGGCATGCAGATGCAGCTGAATTCACCAATTTGGTCCAGGCAGGTGGCCTCGTTCTGACACGGGTTCGACGCGCACTCGTTGACGTCATTCTCGCAGCGCGCCCCCATGTACCCCACCTGGCACTTACACTGGAACGAGCCCTTGGTGTTTATGCACTTTCCTGCGTGCTCACATGGGTTGGAACCTGTTAAAACAGACTGATGCTTTAATTTCACTTCCCTCGTCTGTATACGCAAAAACCTAACAAGCAGCAATTTCACAGCACAACCATTACAATGCGTCTGAGATGACATCATTCAGGTGGTTTAATCCAGTTTGTGATTACAGCAAAAATTCCTCAGTGGGATTTATTACCTGTAATTATGGGTATAATTACGTGCACAAATAACAGGAGAGAATTAGCTTGTACTTTGGCTTATAAAGGAGTTAGGAATGCATGTGAGGTGATATGGACAGTGGGAACGACTATAAAACCTCTGTATTGTTGGAAACTTGTCAACAGATAGAGTTGGCATGCAAAGCAGAGTGATTTATACCCAGTGAGCACTCATCAACGTCCTGATCACAGGAAGGGCCGATGTATCCCAGAGGGCAGGTACAGTAATGATGTCCATTGATGGGGTTGGTGACACAGTTAGAACCTCTCTGACACGGGTTACTGATGCAGGCATCCTCCAGCTGGCAGAGCAGACCTGGACAAGGTTCAAAAAAGTTAGGGTCTGGTTTTAATCCTATACACTCCCCGCCATGTCTTTTTAATTCATGTAACATCATATCTGCTCACCTGTGCGGCCGTGAGGACATCTGCAGTAGAAAGACGCCACGCGGTCGTGGCAGGTGGAGCCCTGATAACAGGCGGCGCTGGCGCAGTCATCGATGTTCTCGCTGCAGTCGTCGCCGGCCCAGCCGTTCACACACACACACTGGTAGCTGCCGAACGTGTTGTGACATGTGCCGCCATTTTGGCAGGCGTTGGGCATGAGCTGGCACTCGTCGACGTCATCCGAGCAGAGCTGACCTGTGGAAGAAACACAGGCTGTTTTCTTCTGAACTGCAGATAAAACTTTCCTTCGTTAGTTTTTTGTTTATGTTCGTTTTTAGCATGTTGAATCAACGATGCGCAAACCTGTAAATTCTGGTTTGCACTGACAGTTGTAGGTGTTGACTCCATCCACACACGTGCCTCTGTTCTGGCACTTGTGTCCTGGACAGTCGTCGATGTTGTGGTTACAGTTTTTTCCTGTAAATCCTGAAAACAACAAAAGGAATATGATCAACTTATTGCAAGTTTTTACTAAAGATTACCACTTTACATCTTCAGTTACTACTTCTGTTCAGTTAAATGTGGTCAACGGTCTTTTCCTTCCCTAGAAAGAAGGCAGCTGTTTCCTATGAGGTCTGTGGTTAATTTACCATGTCATAACACCAACCTTGGTTGCAGTTGCACAAGAGGCAACCACCGGACTGCATAAGTGGGATTTTGGGTAAAATAACACAAACAAATACCAGTACAATACATAACTGCCACATCCTTAAAACAACTGAATGTTGCATATAAGACTCCCTGCTAGTGAAAGTTTTCCACAAAATTTTGCTCATCTCTTAACCCTTTGATACCATTTGTATCATATATCTGATGCACATATTTCTAAGTTCCTAGGAGCTCTATCTTTTTAACAACGTTTGTTAAGTTGTCAAGTTAGTTTTCTATTTTCCTGCATTTTGTTCAACATATTTTGTTGACTGGATGAAAGAATGATGACATAGATATATGGCTTTATGATGAAACATCTACAGTATATTCACAAAACTCACACTGAAGAGCAAAATAATACTCATATAGATCATTTAATGTTGTAAAAGTATGAGTTTGTTTTTCCATGTCCAAAAAAGGTTGCATGAATGAAAAGTGCATTAATTTGTAAAGTGTTTGTGCATTATAATATGACAACATATATGCATTCCCATTTACTGACATCAATCATTAGAACAGTATCATATACCAGCCAAAGAGCAAAACCCTGGCCGGTATGTATTTAAATGGACATTTCGGTCATTTTGAAGTGTCGTTCTATTGGTTACCAGCCTGACTGAGTAATGCTCTAGCCTAGAGGTCTTCAACCTGTGCTCTTTGGTCACTTTGACGTGGCTCAATGTAACATTAAACATGAACTTAAGTTGTTTTTCTTTAATTAACAAGAAGAAAGAATATTTTTAGCCACTTTCAAGTCCTAAAATTTACAACAAGTGCATTGAATTTCCACAGTTTTGCACCAGAATGAATTAAATGTGAATTGTGAGCTTCAATTTTACTGTTTAGCTAATAGTTTATTAGCCTGCATTTTACTTTATTTATGTAACTTTCTGACTTACAGAGCGCTTGCTCTCCAGATCCACCAGAAAATGTTGGGTTTTTTTCAACTTCCTTCAGCCAAACTGCTGTAAAAGTTAGTTTTGCTCATATGTTGCAAGTTACTAAACTTTAAAGCATCAAAATGACATAGCAAAGAACTAAAACAGACAAAAAACACAGTCAGAAAACAAATAAAAACATATCTCTAATAAAAGTCCAATACCACAATCAATTTATGAAAGCAAAGGTTGTGGCTTTTGAAGATATTCAAGTCATAAATAATCTGATGTATTTTTGTGTTGACTTTTTTAATACATCAAGGTAAAACTTGATGCTTTAGCTACCTCTAAGTGTTATTTATTTTACTAATTTAAAGTGATAATATGCAACTTTTTCATATTTTTAAATCTTTTCCTTGAGCCAGTCTGTGCTAATATGACCCTTTACAGAGTTAATGAAAAGTCACTTAGCCCCATCTGGTGATTACAGCCGGAAAACCACGATTGCAAGATCTCCGTCGCCGTCACGGTACCCAGGAAGTCACGTGTCTCACGAGGGTTAGGCTAACCCAAAGTGGCTAGCTGTTATGCTAGCGCTGGAGTGTTTTTAGCTCATGATTCCTGATTTTTTTCAATCTCTCCCTGCTTGAACACAGCTGATTTCTTTGAAGGAGTAAATAACCGCTCATGTAGAAAGCTATGAAGGCTGAGGAGACATTTCAACAGGTAGATTTAGGCGTTTAGAAGCTGAAACAATGTGCTAACTTTTGTAATGCAGTGATTTAAAACGGACACCAGAGGGAGCCCAAAACAAGCAAAACTGCATATTATCACTTTAAGAATAAGAATTTTCTTGCAAAGACATTGTTTTTCTTCTCTTTTTGCCTTTATAAAAGGGAGATCATATTAAACCAAAGGGTCTGCATTAATTATAAGTGCCAAATTGATTATGTGGCTTTCTACAATTAAATTTAGTGAGAGATGATAAGAATGGCTCCTTCAGTCACAAAGGTTGCAGACCACTGCTCTAGTCAGAGGACCTCTTCCTGTTTCTAGAGGCTCTGCTTGTTTTGAGTGATGTCACTGGCAGGTGTGGTCCTAGTGTAGATAAATAACTGATAGAATGTCATTTCAAAATGACATAAATACCTCTTTAAAAGTGGGCTCTACTTTGTCGTTTTGTAACAGTAAAACCACCAGCCAACAGCCTGACAGTCAAAAAACAGATGATGCTACTGGAAAGGGACAGAGCTTAATACATCAACATCTCAGGTCAGTGGAAAAGAAGAAAAACCAGTCAGTCTTATGTGACGGTGCAGGGTGTTGGGAAGGATTCGACTCCCAGCTAGCTTTCCTTCACCCCACCATGTGAAACGGATGTTGTCCTTTGACCATTTCCTTACGATAAGCCGCGAAGCCTTCCTGCTCCACTTTGTTCACACACAACACACACCAAAACAGAAGTACACACACATGTGCACACACAGAGGGCACAACATAAGCAGGAAAAGCCAAGCCTTAAATGACATCATGTTTAACCAGCGACAAGGGTTGGATTTGTGTTTCTGGTTTACGAGAGCTAAATCTAATGAGGGACTTTAATTTTTGTGCTAGAAAGCGTTTCAAAACCTCTATTATTTTATCCAAATTTGACTCAAATGCTCTAAGATTCATTAAAAAGAACAAAGTTGGGGGTGATATTTGACTAAAGTTGAGCTAGCTTTGCACAAATCATCTTATCAGATTTTTTTTTTTTAATGTAATGCGACTAACGTTACCTGGCACACAGGAACATTCATAGCTGGTCTCTCCCTTCTGGATGCAGGTGCCTCCGTTAAGGCACGGCGATGGGTTGCAGGGAAAATAACGGCTCTCGCAGTGCTGCCCCGTGTACTCCAGGGGGCACTGACATCGATAGCCTCCGACCTCGTTGATGCACAACCCGCCGTTTGAGCAAAGCGGCGGATTCCTATCGCACTCATTAACATCCTGTTTGCAGGTTTGTCCGAAGAAGTATGGTGTGCAGGTGCAAATGAAGATGGACTCTAAGGAGGAGCACTGCCCACCGTTGGCACACGGATTTGAGGCACATGGGTCAGCTTTTGTGCAATCTTTACCTGAGGGTGGGGAGAAATCACATTCAGTCTTAATGGTACCTAAAGTTTTCATCTAAACATCTTGAATTATTGTTCTGCAGCTTTAAAGTGATCCTTTTAAAATGGAGCTTATATCCAAATAATAAAAGTCCAGTAACTAATACCTGTCCATCCAGGTGGGCATCGGCACTTGTACGCCTGAAGACCCTCGGGCTCACAGGTACCTCCGTTTCGACACGGCGAGCTGAGGCAGGCGATGTTGTAGGGCGTCATGCAGCGGCGGTCGGTGTACCCCGCTCTGCAGGTGCAGTTGAAGTCCACCGTGTTCACCTTAGTGACAGCCCGACATGTGCCGCCATTCATGCATGGTGAGTTGTTGCACGGGTCATGAAACTGACACCTGTTTCCTACGAATCCATCCTGGCACCTGGAGAAAGCAGAACAAACAATAAGGAGCCATCTTTAAACTGCACACAGATGAAGATTAAAAAGCATTAATGAGAAAGATTTCTTTGATTTTTCCAGGAATGCTGATATTTTGAGAAAAGTGCACCATTAAATAGATATGTACCGGTTTTTTAGATGCTTTTTAAACAGATATTTTCACACGTTATTGTTCAGACAATGAGGCTTTCAGCTGCTTTTCAAGCATGCTCTTCTTAGCTGGAGGTTTTCTGCAGGAGAAGTGCTCTTACCGTGTAAATATGAGGGAGGGAGTGACGGAAGAGCTTCTGTCTAGAGCTCACAAAAGGAAGGACATGATGCAAAAGGTACGCTGATTTAACGGCTTAGCTTTGTCTGTGGTATTTTGAGAATGGATGACGAGAATGTTTGAAGCATTTGACTGCAAAAAGCAACAAAGATGTAAGCATAAAAAAAGTTGCCCATTTAAAAACAATTTTCTTGCTTAAACATTGGAGCTGTTTTTCACAAAAAAAGGACAAATGCATGCTTAGAAATGGCTTGGCATGGTACTTTCTGCTAATGAAAATAATCTCAGCGAGGTTTTAATGGTAAAGGTTTGTCTAGAATGACTCTAACCAATTATAAAAATGTTAAAACCATATAAAATCAAGAGATTGAGTCATTTGCACTCAACTTGTCTTAGTCAGCTATTAAATAACTCTTCTTTAACCATTTTGGTTACTTAAAATCAGCATAAAAGAGTTGAACCAATCAAAAGGAATTTCCAAACACTTTCTTTATCCAAACAGTCAAGCATTCCCCCTCAAAAAATAGATTCCCTCATTGTGCACGACGTTAGCAACGTGGGTTCAGCTTAGCAACTTTTACAACACAACCATGAGAAACTATGCTTTAAGAGGCACATCCGTCTTTCTACCGCCACCCCCTGTGAACAATGTGTTTGAGGCTGTAAAAGCGAGCGGTCTGAGCAGAGAGGAGGTTGGGGACAGACTCTTGTGATGTTTCTCACAGGTTGTGTCTGAGTCATAAATGCTGCTCGGACCCTGGCGAACAAACGCCTGCAGAGAGAGGAGCCTCGGATCACAGAGACGCATTTACAATCACAATGAGAGGAGCTGAGGTCTCGTCCCCAGAGGACGCACAAAGAGGGCCACACACCTAAAGCTGGAGCAATCATAAGCACACACTGACAGGAAGATACAAACACTTTGCACAGTTGCATTCATGTCATTGTCATCCAACTCAGCTTTTTAATGAGACGCATTTTCTTCTCATTGGTCTAAATAATCTAAAAATAAGCATGTACAATTTTTGATGATTTTGCCTTTTAGAGCAGAATAACAAATGCTTCATGTCAGTAAATACTCAAATGTAAAAAAACCCTCAACTATTTCATTTTCACCCTAATTAGACACCAAAACCAGCAACTTTAGACCCGTTTACAAGACATACTTCTATACTTATTGCCTGAAGCTACTCAGCGAACAATGCAGGATGGCCAAGCAATGCAGTACTGACAAAAAAAACACCACCACCCCAAAAAAAAAAAAAAATCTGCAGTATTTGGAATTCTTGCCCCTAATCCGTCTTTTTCAAAAGCTGAGACCAGAGAGAATCAGCCATCATTGCACCCTCCTGCAGCTCTCAGCACTGAAATGTGCTCACTTTGACCCTTTTGTCAGCACTCATTCATCCCAAGGACAAGGCAGCATCTCTGTAACGGTGTCTGAGCTGCAAGCCAACATTATGGCAACTTCAAAGCACTGTGCCACCACCACGGTGCTCTTATTCTCTCCTCCCCAGAGATGCTTTGCTCAAAAATCAGACAAGAGATGAAACGAAGAGGGGAATGCTGCAGCCTCTGCCACAAATCATGAAAGATAAAGAAATTCCTGTGCAGAGAATGTCTAAAAATGCAAACATTTCTGACCATGTGTGTGTGTTTCACTCTCTTGCAGACACAATATCATGAACGAAACATCCTGCCGCCTTCCCACGACATCAAAACCTAAAGTTATACTAAAATACCTGACCTGGGGCTGCCAGGACCATGTCCCCAAATTTTCCCAGGGTGTCCTGCTTGTTGTGTGTGTGTGTGGGGACAGAGCTGTGGCCCCTCTGCAGGGAAAGGCGTGTGTTTAGACAGGGTCCCCCCTCTCAGGGGATTACACAGTCTTCTGGACTGTGACAAGGAAAAGAAAACATCACACGCTAGACCGCCTGCTACACAAACAGCAGCAGCGAGTGGTGGCATGTCACTATGAGAGGTTCCTTGGTTGTGTGTTATTACCCTCTGATCATTGTCATACTGATGTCAACAAGCAGATTAGAGGCAAAAACAAATCTGTCAGAAAAATCTCAGTCAGATTGATACAAAAGGGGGTTTTCCCCACTCAGGATGCATGATCAGGAAAAATGTTTTCATTTTAGACAATATAAGTCTCCTACACAGCAGTTAAAGAGGCCATTTAATCTGACAAAACATGACAATGAGCTTTAATTATAGAGCATCTGAAAACAACCAGTCATTAGTGTGTCCAAGTGTCAACAGATTGCAGTTTTTCTTCCCTACACCTGTTCATAAAGCTTCATTCAAACACAATCTTCCTCATAATAAACAGACTTCTTTCTGTCACACGTTGATGCAACACATATCATGTTCCCCTCAGCCTTTTTCATGTGATGCAACAACAAGCTGCTCAAAAGGCTGCAGGCTGCTGTTGTTTTAAATGACAGGGGATTAGTCTTGATGTACAATGCAACAGGTTTTGTTTTGTCCTTTTTTGGGCATCTGATTATATAAAACAAGACACGTTTAAACACAAACACTATGATGCTTGCGTTATTTCGTGTCCGTTTATAAATAAAAGTGCATCAGAAGTGTTGTTTCACTCCAGCTGCAGAAAATCTTCTGTATCCTGTCCCATGGAGGACAGTGCAGGCATGTGTGTTGCTCTGAGGTAGGTGTGTGTGTGTGTGTGGGTGGGGGGGTGTTGTTTGTGGGGTGAGACGAAGGCCAGTCCGGTTAAGCCCCAGCGGTGGCGGGTGCTGGAGTCGTGAGGCGCCACACGAGCTTGCTGGAAAAAGGCCGCAGGGAGCAGGTGCGCATGTTAATGAGGAGACAGCAGCTGCTGCCCTGGCTAGTCCCCCCCCCCCCATACACACTCCCCCTTCCATCTCCCATATCACCACCACTCTGCCTCCTCCCTCCATCCATGGCATCCCATCTTAGTGCTCAGAGCCAGGACACAGGAAGAGGCCCCTCACTGCACAGAAACATCCCTACAATCATGAATCTGTCTCACTGCTGTGTTTATCTAATACAAAGTTAATCAAATATGTCTGTAAAGGAAAATCTGTGCTGTGTCTTAGATTTTCAGATTCAGATCACATCCTGAGTTGGACATCTTTTGCTTTCTGAACGCCCAACCTCCTTCTGTGGACTTTGCAGAAAAACGAGAAGCAAGAGAAGAGGAGAAAAGAAGAGGGACGATGAGTGGGCCCATTGTTTCTCTTCCTCATTCAGAGCTGACCACAGGCCAGGCTGTTACACCTCCTCTTTCCTCTCACTCCCCTCCTCGTTCTCCTCTTAGTCTAAAAAAAAATCTTTCTTTGAATCTTCCTCGTTTCCTGAACTGACCCACAGTCCCCCCCCCCCCTCCACTGCTGATTTCCCTCCCTCTCTTTAAAGACGAACAGTTTCTGGCATCCAGTCCTCCTCCTTGGTTTTCCCTCCAAAATCAGCTCACTCCTCTGCCGAACTGCCTCTTTTCATTTGTGAAGACATCCCAGTCAGATTTATAAGTCTCCACTGACTGAACTTTCTTCTAAAGTGGATCCTCCACTTTTCCCATTTCTTTTCTTTTCATCTTTAGAGTAAAGCGTGAGTAAAACTAAAGCTTAAAATCCAAAGCACACGCATGTGCTGGGGTATAGAAAAGAGTCTGAAAGAAACTGGAACAGGATTGGTTGGATGCTTAGAGGGGAAAAGGCAGAAATAAGAAACCGGTTTGGAGACATTTTTACTCCAAAGAGTCTCCTGGCCTGATTCTTTACCTCAATAGAGGCTCTTTGGCATCACTTTACCATACACTGCAAAAAAAAACAATAAAATTCTCAGTAGCTTTTGAAACTGGTGTCTGTCTCTGCACAAGCAGCCCAGCACTTCACACCAAGGCCTCGAAAACAAACAGAAAGAGCCTCTGCAGCATCGCCTTGAATCACACGGACTCTCTATCCAAACACCGTCCAGCTGAGGTGCTAACTGTAAGTCAACTGTAGCACACGCTGGGCAAAGAATGCTAACAGTTTGCTCTTTAACTTGGCATTACCTCGTCAACTGACTCGGCACAAAGCAGCTTTTACAGGCACTGAATTAACTGCATCGATAAGGCCTCGGACGGACAAAATAGGTGACTAAGACAAACGATATTCGGTCGCTCCTTTATGGAGTCGATTCTGTGTTTAAAGCAAACAGAGCAAAGCAGCTGCTCCAACAAGAGAAAGCTGCTGGCCTGGAGAGCAGGATAATCTCCACAGCAGCAGGTAAACTGGACGGCTAGAAAGGTAAATAAAGAAGACATGAAAAGAAGGGCACAAATCAGAAGCTGAGCAAATATCAGGTGTTAGGGAGGTATCGTATAACTGCAGTGCAGCAGCGGAATTATCTCTGCGGTAAGGCCGATACTGTTATTATCTTTTCTGTCATCCCGGCCCAGCAGCTCTCATTGTTCTCCTCGCTGCTCACTTCTGGCTCGTCTCTTCTTCGAATGCTGCCTCAGTAGCCCGTGGCAACGGGTCCGCGGCTCGAGCCCGCAGCAGATGTTGTGGTGACATCTGACCCCGGGCCAGGCGTCACTCTAAAGGGGCTTTCCTCACAGTGTCAGACCAACCTGCCATCTGCCATCTTTCTGAGGTCGCACACAGACGGAGAGATGTAATATGTGGGCTACACATGTGCACTGTATACAAATAAGCCCAGAGCGAGTGCACACATTCAGGCAGCTGCATGGGGCTCACTTTGAATGTTTCCTTTAAGAGGCTTAGTGAATTAGGTTGTCCGGTTTATTTCAATGATTGTGTCATAAAGCTCTGTGAGATAGAAAGTCAGTGTCTGGCAAGCAACAGCATATTTATGAATATTTGTATTTTTTATGCGAATGATGTAATTGTATGTGTTAAATAAGTCATAAGTTCTATTAATTACAAGGTCTGCAACCTGCAGCTCAAGAGCTTCTTGGTGCTTTTAAAAGTTCTGACTGAAATCACAGGAAAAATGTTTAAATGTTGGTTTTATGTAAAGATGCATGTGATTCCATAAATACCAGAACAAATTAAAAGGCCTGCATAGTTGTTTGTTTTATTTCTGTTTAAAAAAGGTGACAAAATGATTTTTTCTTTTACTTGATCATTAGAGTTTGGGCTCTTCTTTAATCACAACACATATAATTACAATAACATGTCAAATGTTTATTGCAGTTCTAGTAAAGGTTTCAAAATGTGCTGTCTTTATTTCAGGGGACAAAAACTTTCTGGCTTTGAATAACTATTATTCTTTGTAAGAGGGAGATCATTATCTTTGCAAAGCAACAAATTAGAACAAAAATCCACTAAGAATGTTGATCATTAGTTCAAAATCATAGTAAAATAGTCATTTCACTGATTCATTGATATAGTTGGGAGAGAAAAATCCAGACAGAACATAAAAAGTGACTTTCGTTTACCTTTTGTTCTCTAGTTTTTATGTAACATCTCATTCTCAGGTGTTTTCAGCCAGGAGTCAAACAGGGTTAGTGGAGCATGTTTGTACCGCTGACTTCCCCTCTCCTCTCCTCTCCTCTCCTCTCCTCTCCTCTCCCCTCCCATCCCGTCTCCCAAACACTACTTCTCATTTCCTGACTGTTTGCTTCTGTGCCTCAGCTAAGTCCTTTTAGTCTTGTCTGATCTGTTTTAAAAGCTTTGCCCAAGGGGGAGCGGGGCCTACCCTTCCCTCCCTCTTTCGTGCTCTCTCTTGTGCTTTCCCAGCAGTATATTTAGTGCAAACCACAGTGTCGACTTCTAACACCACTGGGGGAGAAAATCCACATTAAAATGCACGTTTAAATTGCGCTATCACACATTTTGAATCTATTGAAGGCAGATCTAAAACAAACACCAGGGTTGTTGTGGAGTTGAAGACAAGGTTACCACAGAGTCCCGAAAAAATTATTATTAAAAATTACAGGGGCGGGGGGGGGGGGGGGGGGGGGGGGGGGCTCTCCTTACGTACATCACTCATTTCCTTCCTCTGTAATCCTACAGGAGGGCTGACCTGGCCAGCCCACATCTGGCGGCCTTCATTAGAGACTCTGTATATTTGGGAGCATGGCTCATGGGAGAGAACAAGCTCCTCCAGAGACCAAACACTTAGTGTGTGAGTGAGCGGGGTTTGAGTCCGAGCAGCTCTAACGACTTCTGCCACAACCTACTTTATGAGGCTGGGAACCACTTAAAGGCTTTCCGGGTGTCTGAAGGTGTAGCTGACACTGGACCTTCAGGCTGTTAGTGTTTGAGCTGGAGCATAAAAAAGTCTCATCATTACATCCTGCAGGCTGCAAATGACTCATTTTACATCTATAAACTTCACCAACATATGTATTCTTTGCAGTTTATTGTGTTTACAGTCACTTATTGGTTTGATTTTGGCACCACTGGTTTATCCAAACACACTGAGGACAATTTAACATTTAAATAATACAAACATTTGGTTTTCAATGTGTCGTTTTTAACAGTTCCTGATGAAAAGTGACTAATAGGAAAGAACTCAGGTGATGTATCAGGTGGAAAAAAACAGGTCGTCACCAAAGATTTCCAAGAACACAGTTAGAAAAGTGCACCATCCTGTAGCATGACCTCAACTATAATAACTTAAAGCATCCCTGTGGTTTGCGGTCTTGCAATAATATGTTGGTTTGTCTGACAGAAAAGAATTATCCATGTTTTCCCTTTGTGATAAATTCTCCATGTGTCAAAAACAACAAATCACCTCAAACAGTACCTCCTCAGGACAAGTGGAGTTGGTGATTTATTGTGGTCAGCTGTAGAGGAAACAGGCTAACTTTCATGGACTTGTACAGATAACAAAATCCATCATGGCGGCATCATGGTCAAGCAGATGCTGAGACTATACAGTATGATGCAGAGTTGCACTTCGAGTGATTTCAGTCATTTTGAAGTGGCAAAGTGTTATTGATCTAGCTAGCCATGAGCACTACTCCAGTCTGTGGGTTTCTTCTTGTTACTAGAGTAGAGACTTCACTCACGTTGAGTGGCGTCGCCAGCAGGTAGGGTCCTAACTAACTGATGGATTTCTAAATAACACAAACATCCCTTTAACCAATAAGGAATCAACACAATACTGAGTGGTTAAAAGTATTGCAGATGGAAACCAAATGAACAAAATCTATCTGCTGCTCAGATTGATGACATCTAACCACAAGTACTGTCATTGTATTCTCTGCAAACATTTTATTGCGTTTTTTGACGTCTGTTGCAAGCGATGGTAGAAATGAAGCTCACGTTTCACGAATACAGAATGTCAATTTGGATATTTATTAGTTATTTGAGAGGGACACTTAATACCATCTGAGTTTTACGGTACGAAAGCCCAAAAATGGATAGGGTGATATTTATACTCTTCAAGAAAATAGTCACGGTTATGAGTATAACTGTGATAACAAAGGGACGGGCCATGATCAAAGGGCTGGTTTAAGCCAGAGACATGCAGACATTTGGATTTGTGTGGAAACAGATTTGACCTCAAGTATAAATGCATTGCAAAATGCAAAATGTGGTTAAAACTTGCATGAAATTCCTCAGTGTTGCTTCCTGTAGTTACAAAAAGTACAGCCTTCCTGAGAAAAAAATATATAATTATGGGGACACAGAAATCTGACCATCGCATTTAAAACATCTGACATTGTGAGCATGATACAAGCGCTGAGATGTGAAGAACCTTGCATCTAAAAAAAAGGCATTTATTTAGCCTAATGCAGCTCTTGACCCCAAACTAAAATATACTAAAAGGTTTGTTTGACCAGTCCTGGACACTCATGACTCAGCAATTAATGGAGCTTATATCCCTGAAGAAACCAGTCACATGACTTACAGAATCCTTAACTGCTATCAGTCTGTACAATCTGCAATGATGCTTAACTTTATAACACTCCTTACACAGCCATCGCCTCCCATTCTCCTAAACAGGCCGTCTGCCTTCCCAGCAGTGAGAGTGACGGGAAGCTAAAAGCACACCTGGCGCACAAAGTTGTTCTGTTTTTGTGTGAAGTTGAATGGGCAAAAACCACAAGTAATCATGGGTATTACGAAGCACGCTGCTCTGTGAATGAGTGCATGGACTTCATAGTTGTTATCCAAAGACAGGTGGTCTGGCTGGAGGAAAAGAAAAGAAAAGAGGAAGTGCGGTTTGGAGCACGCAAGGCGCCTTTGTTTAACACACACACACACACACACACACACACACATGCTGAGTGTCAGTGATCAAAGTTGACGTGATTTGTCTTGGCATATGCCAAACAGAGAGGTTCAAATATCCCTAAAGTTCCCCTCCCCGCCACCAAGTCACCTCTTTCCGCTAGAACCCGCCTGTCAACGGGCGGACCCTCGCCAAAGGGAACCTAACACTGGCGGCGGCGGCCATATAAAAGCGTTGCACTATGTGCTTGTCGTTGTGTGATGATATGATCAGATACGGCACCTTTTCTTCCTTCGGGCCACTCCGAGGCTGCTTCCTGACTCTGAATAGAAGTGAAGGGAGGGGGGAGTGGAGAGCGTGAGGGGGACTTAGTTAAGATAGACTCATCTGACTGGAGCAAACAGAAGTGCCATTGAAGAATGTTTAGAACCGGAGAGACAAGGGCTCACTTTCATTGAGGTAGATGTATACTGTAGCAGGGGAACGCATACCAGCGAGGAATTAATGGCTCTGATTGTTATCTGAGGCATCGTTTGGTTAAACTTAAAAACTCAGCAGATCCTAAGTGCAGGATTTAAGTTCTCAGCTTTTCAGTTCTTATGCCTGGCTGCTGTATAACTTGATGCCTAAAATCTCTAATTAAAGCTCCATTATAAGAAGCTTAGGCGAGTTTACACAAGTTCTTTAACTATGTTGGTCGACAATTAATCTGAATAAACTTACATTTGAAACAAACACGTCTTCATTTAGGAAAAAAGCTGGTATGGAGACACTTTTAGTACTTGTTTATGCCCATTTTAAAAATGAGACCTGATACCAATGGATACCTGCAAATAGACCTGTTCCTATACATCTGTGCTAAATGTTGACTTCAAGAAATGCCATAAAAACTTACTAATAAGTTCCAATCCCACCCAAAATCAGCTGATTCAGCTTACTACCAAGCTGTATGTTTGCATCCTTCATCAGCAGAGCGAACTTCAATCCCAAAAGCACCTCATCACATCACTCTACTATCACCTGGCTGTCAGAGGAGGTATGTGATCTCTCAGCAACGTCCTTCCTCACCCACCATCAAGCTGGTCCAACATCCCTCATCTCTCCTGTGCTCTGAGCTGCTTTGATTCAAGTCATTTGTGTCACTGCTATCTGAAAGGTATTTTCCCTCATCTGGACTGTTCTGACCCTGTCTTCATAGGACATAAGCTGAACGTCAGTCAGGAGGATGTCCCAGACATGAGGAGAAAACTGTATTTATGGTAAGAAGTTCACGTAAAATGATAACTGTGGTTGTTTGCTTTTAAACATGAGGCTAAAACAATCCAAATAAACACTTTTTGACCATTATTCTCAAGCTGTAGCAACTTCTGAACTTTCCTACTACCCATCAGATACCCAAGCAACAACAAGCACAACTAAAGAGAAACACACAATCACATGCTAAGCCTTGTGCGCCCGCTCGAACCTTTTCAAAACTGCAGCGGTGCCCATGTTCGTGTATAATTGGAGACGTCTGAGGAGCAGGACAGTGCAGGGGCACAATGATGGCTTTGTGGCCCAGGGAGGAGGCGGAGTGTGTGTGTGTGTGTGTGTGTGTGTGTGTGTGTGTGTGTGTGTGTGTGTGTGTGAGAGTGAGGGGTGAATACATGACCGGGCCAAATTAAGATGTGGCGGGGGGCCAAGTCGACTGCCCACTTGTTGCTGTCCTGAGGATTTGACCTGACCAGCAGGAGTCACCGATCTGAATGCAACTGACTGCTGCTCGTATCAGAGAGGAAACACAGCCAAAGAAGAAGGTGGAAGCTTAACATGTGAACTGAAAACATCTATCTCAAAGAACAAGTGTATGAACTTGTCTCAAATTTTTGAAAAATATCTAGTCTGAACCATCTGTCCTGGGCAATCAGAGAGAGTGAGACTGAGGGCCATTGAGGAAGGGACAAAATCCCAAGAGAGGAGGAGGGTGAGGGAGGAGGGGGAGTGGTAGTAGGATGGGGTTTGAGGGTCTCTCTGGGAAGCCTCTCCAAGATTAGTCACACAGAATTAATCGCGGCGCAGAACAATGATCGCCGAACTTCTGGCAAACCCAGCTGTCGCTCCGTGAAAGAAAAGAAAAACAAGATTTAGGGCTGCAAGAGTTTGGCTGGAGAGAGCAGAGCGTGGTGGCACAGACAGTATCTCACAGTGACCCCTGTCCTCATCAGACCACACTCAGCTCTCACCAGGGTCTCTGACCATTTGCCTCCCAGAAATAGCTGCAGTGGTGTGACCACTTCAGACCCTTCAACATGTCATTTCAGATCCCACATTTTAACTCCTCTGTGATTTATGGCTTAACAAGACAAATGCAGATGTTAAAACTTACTTGCACGCTCCGTTGCCATCTGGAGTTGGTTCACACCTCCCCTGGTTCAGACACAACTCTGTGGGCATGGAGCATCTTAGACCTGCAAAAGCACAAGTTTAGATGCACGTCTTTTAGAGCAATCTTATGAAATGAGACAGAAACTCTCACAGGCACTAGAAATCACACAGGTGGTACTCAAAGAATGTGAAGTCCACCTGTGACTCTTGTCACCTCAAAGTGTAGCTTTTGTGGTTAAAACGGTGGTTTTGCAGCAGCATGCTCTAATATGCAGCTGCTCCGTACAATATGAGCCATTTGGAATAGAACACAGCTTTGACAATTTCATTTTTAAAATGCAGCACACTGCAAACGACACACGAGTGAGGGAAAAGTCCTGCAACAGCTGCGCGAGTTTCGGAAAAATGCGCACAATTTGAGAAAAAGTTGTTAAGAGCTCGTCGAAGTTACCAAAAAAACTCTTCATAAAAGAGTAAACCTTACTCACCTCGTGTTATTCCTATCAGCGGCAACAGGAAAGTTAGTTTAACAAACAAAATATGCATTCCTCCTGGTTTAAAACGATCCAAATCCACGTGGGTGTTTTCATAGATCCGAAATAATTCTTCCTCTAAAAACAGAAAATAAAACCCGCTCAGTTCATCTTTGAGTAAAATCCAGAGTAAAAAGTAAGGAGGACTCCCAGCAGGAGGTGTTGACACTTCAAGTCCCGAGTTGGAAATGATTTGAGGGACCAAAAGTCTCCATCCGAGCGCGCGGAGGGGCGGGTTTTTTTCATCCACCGACACGCAAACAATCACACAGTTGTTCCCCAGACACACACAAGCTGTGCGACTTGATGAAGAGATAGCAGCCAGTTGGTTTTTCACTCCCCCAGCGGTTTTCCCACGTAGTAAATGGTTCATTAGCTGAAACAAGTGGTTTCTTTCATAAACTATATTCAAACAATATAAAACACAACACACAGGGAGTCCAGGTTAAGGTTTACGAATATAGTTTTTAAACTTTTAAAGAAATGTTTTTGAAGAGCGGAGAGAAAGTAGAGCCAAATTCTGTCATTTAGACAAAAGGTTGTCAGAATCAAAGACGAACAGTTTGATTTGAAAAATAAGAAAAAAACTCCCATCGAAACACCCAGTTATAGATTATTAATAACTTTCTCAACTAGTCACTGATTTATGTCATTTAAAACATCATTAAACAACATTAAATGTTCAGACATTTTTTTTGAAACGTTTTTATCATTTTTATGTATTTTACGCAGAACTGAAAAATAAAGTATTTCAACACATGAGCTTCAAACGGGCTGACATGAAACTAAATAAGGTTAATTGTAGTTTAAAAGCCCATTTATACCACTTTTAAAACGTTCTGAGTTTGAAATTCATTATGAGATTCAGAATTATTATTATGTGACTTTGAAAATCATGAATATGAGATGAAAAATCATAATTGTTTGATACAAATCATAAATATGACTTAGTATTTCATAATTATGGCTATGAAAGTCATCTTTCCCCACTAAAATTAGTGAAACAACTCATGCTTCTTCTGTAGTTATAAAGAAATTATATAAAGTTCTTTTATGTGCTTATAGAGAACTAAAGCACTCCTAGTGTGGTTTATTTGCAATGTGTGAAAGTGGTAAGAGTAGAGTTAAAGTTAAAAACAATTTATTCAAGTAAATTACAACTTTAGAGAACTTCCAGAATGATGAGTACATTTACTGAACTCAGTTTATCAGACTGAGCTTGTCCTCAGTTATGATTTGGATCAATCAAAAATAATTTAAAATACATTTTGATATTGCTACTGTAACTTTATCAAGGACTCATACTGTCAACATACTGTCAAAAGTTTCAGATCAATCTAATCGTGAACTCACCTGAATGAGACTTTATGTGTATTCACAAATTTGAATGCCAACTATTTAATAAGTGTTGCTTTAAACATGAATATAAACCCATTTGGGGAAATAGCAGATGATGTTAACTTTGATATAATACAAAACAAATATTGACTTGTTTTAAATTATTTTAAAAGACAAAGTGAAGCACAAAATGTGAGTTTTAGATTATTATTTTTTTATTAAAAAGGCATAACTATAACATGAAGGAAGTGGTATAGAAACAACACAGTCACTGACTAGATTTGTGTTAAATCCAGTGAACATCCATCCAGGACCTTAGTCTTGACTTTCATCAGCCCTGCTCTGTATCCTGAAACTCCAACATGCTGGGAACCATCCTGTCAGCAGGTGAGATCTTTACCTCTGATAAATAAAGGCTGACAGGACACATTTTCACTCAGCCAGTTTACAGAGTTAGCAGAAGCAGGAGCACATTCCCATCAGGTGGTTTGTGAGCTGAATCTGATCACACAGGTAACAAATGCCATAAGCACAAATGACTAACAACATAAATATGTTTACATTGGAATAAATTCCCAGCACTTGTCAGGGACTGTGACCTATATGGTTGTGGCTGCATAATGCAGTTGGTAACAGAAGATTGCAGGTTTAATTGCCAGCTGCAGCCTCCCTGCATGGAGTTAGCATGTTCTCCTCATGCATGTGTGGGTTTCCTCCAGGGACTCCAGTTTCCCCCCACAGACCACAACATGCCTGATAGGTTAATTGTTATAAGTGGCTTTGAACAAAAGTGTCTACTAAGTATACAAACATCAATACACTTTAAAACAGTTGGAACAGTTAAAAGAAATCAGTTGCATTCTCATGCAAACAGTTTTGTTGTATTCTCCACAAACTCACCCTGCATTTTTAATCAGTTCTGTTAGTGTTTGTTTTTGTGTACTTTAGTTTAGTACCTGCCTTAGAACCACAAATCAATTAGCTTCTGCTAATTCTGGCACATGTACATTGATGTATATTGCTGATATGTTGATTTCTGTGCAAATAAATGTTTGAAATGAATGATATTTGTACAGCTGAAACCAGAAGTTTACATTCACAGAATAGAAATATAATTTTTCTCACTGTCTGAAGTTCAATCTGACATAAGGTCTCTTGCTTTGTAGGACTGAGATCAGGACTTTGTGATGGACACGTCTAAACATTGACTTTGTTGTCCTGAAGCCACTTTGTAACCACTCTCTGATTGGATGCTTAGGGCCGTTGTCCATTTGAAGACCCATTTGTGCTGAGCTTTGACTTCCTGGCTGCTGTCTCTAGATGTTGCTTCAATATTTACACATAATGTTCTTTCCTCATGATGCAAATATTTTATGAAATGCACCAGTTCCTCCTAGGAAAACAACACCACAACATGATGCTGCCACCCCTCCCACACTTCAGTTTGGATCCCAGGCTTACAAGCACCCCCCCCCCCCCCTTTCTCCTCCAAATGTAACGATGGTCATTATGACCAAACAGTTCCATTTTAGTTTCATCAGACCACATTCACAAGTGAAGGTCTCTGTCCATGTGTGCGTTTGCAAACTGCAACCTGACTTTTTATGTTTCATATTGGAGTAATGGATTCCTAGCTGAGTGTCCTTTCAGCCCATGTTGGTACAGGATACATTTAGTGTGATGGAGGCGTGGCCTTAAAATACATCCACAGGTGTGTCTGCCTCCAATTAACTCAAATGTGTAGTTTCCAAAGCCATGACATCATCTCTGGGATTATACCTTCATTTTAAGTAGGAATCGTACGGAAACTTCTGCAGACGTTAAAACATCTCTGACATATTCCATCTCTCACTATTGTGGCATTTAGCAAATATAAATAATTTTAGTTATTCTAACTAACAGACGTTTGGTCGGATTTACCTTCAGACAGTGAAAAAAAAAACGTCTGTGTCTTTTTATTCTGTGTATGTAAACTTCTGGTTTTAACTGTATACATATATTTGCAGAAATGAACTAAAAATGACTTTAATAAGAAAACCAAAGGCTGTCGAGGCAGCAAAAGACAAAAAAAAAAAAAAAAAAAAAAAGACAAAAAACCAGACTCTACAGAAAGCAAAGGAGCCCTGAGAGGAAAAACACAGGAGCAACAGGACTTGGTGGTGGGGTGGCAAACAGGCTCTCAGGGAGACAATAGGAAGATCCGTGAATGGAGGAAGGTGATCAGGGGATGAGGAGCAGGTGGGCTGATTGGCTGAATAAGAAACTGCTGTGAAGGAAAGTAAGAGGGGAGCTGTGAAGGAGTGCAGGGTGACACAGGGGAAGCACATCAAGGGTCACAGATCATGACAAAGGCAACCAATGGAGAATAAAAACAGTAAAACCAAGTTCTTTCTAAAATTTTACAATAATTTCAAAAATCTTTTTCAAATTATGAAAGAAAATCTTGATAGAAACCCATCTATTGTTTTCATTAACTTGAAAGAAGTTTTTCTAAGTCTGCAAAAGAAAAATTTACCATTGTTTTAATTTTGGATGTTTTTATTTTGGGACTTCAGGTTTAAGAATGAGTGTCACAAATTACGGTTATCATTATGTCTACAGTGTGCAAATCTATTTGATAATATATTTAGAATGCACTAGTATTAGTTTTCGCTCTGTAAATATACCAATCAATTCATTTATGAGTAATGATGATAAACTTGCTTTCATGAGGTGACATGCTCAGGCTTAGCTGTTTCTTTTTCTGCTTCCAGGACGAGACGCTGAGTGGCATGTTGTTACTGTGCCAAGTGATTACAGGTAAAAACATCTGTCAGGGAGACAAAAAACACCAAGTGGAGCCTCTTCTCCCTCTGGGGGCTGGCAGAGTGCTAGGAGTGCTGGAAGTGATGTGAATGAAACAGAAAACATTAAACACAGAGATGACATTTCTTTACACACATATTAATAACACAGTTACAGTCAGATTAAGGGATGTGATCCTGTTATTGTCATGCAAATGCTTGAGTCCGACTGTATTTATCACATTAGGCTCATAATCAGCTTTAGTCAATTAATTTAAGCACTTAACAATGATAGCATTACATTCTGCGGGTTGCTTTTTGGTATCACAGTCATCTTTGTCGTAATGCACTTAAAATGAATGGACAGATGGTGGTGGGGGGTCCCAGATGATGCACTTTTACACTGATGGTTTAACCTGTTTACCAGAATCATTACTGAATATTTTAAAAACTATCAACATTTTTCACAGCAAGCTGCAAGCTCCTATGTTTAGAAAAATCAGACCTGCATTCTTTATTATATGTGCTTAACAAAAGCTTCAGATCTCACTATTGTGTTGCTTTTTATGCGGAAAAATGAGGGAAATGTGTTTGTTGTGTCACATTGTGGTGCTGAGAGTAAACAGGAATTGTGTTGATTTCCTTCTCATTGTGTTGATCTGGATGTTGAGATCTGACTCCTCCTTAATGGCTGATACAGGACAGACGGAAGGACCTGCTCTATTTATTAGCATAAAAAACAGAGACATCTGCTCAGAATTGGAGATAAATGAGAAATAATCTGATCATAGAGTGGTCTGTATCAGTATAATCACAGTTCCTGCTGTCTGTGTTTCATGTGGGTTAAAGGTTTTTTGCGGTGGTTTTCTTTTCTGCTCTTCTTTCAAACCTGATTTATAATGTTCACACCTGTCCCTTCATTGTTTGGGCTTCATCTTACTGGGCTGCAGTTATTGGCAGACATAGTTGGAGACAGAAAACTGTGCAAAAATATACAGTTTTTCATTTGTAATCACACAAAAATGGGATTTATTTCAAGTTTTATGCAATTGTCAGATCACATGAGGCATGCAAACTAGTTGCTAGCAGTTTTCTTGCCACAACATTGTCACAAAGTTAGTTTTCTCTCATTTTGTTCTCAATTTGAGTTTTCTCAGATTTCCTGCATTTGCTCACTCCCCAGTCCCAGACTTGTGTAATGTTTTGTAAAGTAGATTCATCATAATTCAAAACTCCAATGAATCTCACCTATGATCAACTTGAGAGGTAATTGTGGTACATTCATCTTTTCACAATGAAACAGTAATAAAAAACAGTAAGCTAACAGCTTATTAGAGTCACAGTCATCACCTCAGAATCTCATCCTCACAAATGACTTGCACGACTCTTCAGAGGTTCTTGAACTCCTGACAGCTGCCGGTGAGATAATCTGAACTGGTTGGACTCATTCTTAATGCCAAGCATATAAAAAGTTATAGTGCTTTGCATAAATGGTGCTCTGTTTTAGAGGAGTGTGGGTGGCCGCCCTGCAGCAGCAGATGTGCTGCGTAAAAGAATGAGTCTGGACATGTTCACTCACCTGAAAACCCTTCTTAGAGTCAGTTATATCAGCACAACTACTGTAACACGGCTGGAGGGAAGCTGTTATTGTTCTGACATGGAGGGAAAAAATGTCAGGTTTTTTGTAGACGAGCTTTATGCTGTGAACAGGTGATTAAAAATGATTTTCTTCCTAAAACTGACATGATTGGCTGTGACAGATGAAAAGACGGGTTGTTGCATTTCAGTTGATGCTGTCAATCAAACACTCTGTGATAAATCCACAGAATCAACATTTTGACTTGAAGGGAAGCACAGGTGGACTGCATTCCATTTAGAAGAGCTGCTCTTGTTCATAGGGAACAGCCATCAGCTGCACAAATGGAATTCACTTTTGTGTTTTAATTCCAATAATTAGCTCATTTTTTATGAGCGTTCATGGGAAATCTCAGATGTTTGATGTTGCTTTTTGTGGTTATTGTGTTGTTTTTGACAGAGAAAATGATTAAATGTTTAATTTTGCAAAATTATTCTAACTTGTTGGATCAGATAGTTATACCTTTTAAGAAAAAATATTATTAAACTCATGAAAAGTTTAGGTTATATAAATAATAAAGTTTTTATACTGATTAAATTAATAAAGTACCTCCTGAAGCACAAACGTATGTCTTTAAAATAGTGCATTCATTGCTTATTAGACCAACCCAAAGCCATATTGTCCATTTTTAGCTCATTTATTATCACTGCTAATTTACTTTTTTATGCTTTACAAACTGTTTTCTTTTTAAAGAAAGATTTGAATTTTGCCAAAGCTTAGTTGCCACAATTTGACCTAAATTTTGAAACATTTTTCAAAACCTTAGTTCTAATTAGCTTTGAATCATTGTTTTATTTGGTGTTGAGAGCAAATGTGTGAAATGTTTTCTGTCCTGCATAAACTTTTTCTAATTTTCTGAAACCCTGTATTGTGAGAAGTGATTATTTATGTTTTTACTTCCTCTTTTATCTCATATCTAAGAAACAAATCCCCAGACTTGATCAGCATCTTTTCTCTCATATTTCCTCTTTCCCACTAAACAAGCCTGCTGTGTTCAGGGCCATACCTTTAACAAAACCACCTCACATCCAGGACAGACAGTTCTTATAAGTATTGTGTCCATGTAACTGAGGGAAGGAAAATGGGCCATTGTATTGCAGTTGTATTATTTCCTTAGTGTTTCAAACGTGGATTAATGTATCCTGGTGTTACTGTATTGTTCTTATTAGGACTGATAATGACTTTAAAGCTGAACTGTAGTTGTGAGGAAATGCAGACGAGGGTTTCTGGCTCCTGCTTTCCTGCATTAGCAAGGTTATGGGAAGCTGAAAGTCTAGAAGCAGAAAATGTTGTTGGCAAAGTTTAGTAGTCTGATGAAACAGTGATCCTGTAATAGTTATATGCTCATAATCTCAGGCTGTTTGTGAGTATTCTTTTTTTTAAAATATTCAAATAAATACAAAACCTTCAGTTTGAATCTGGTTTGAATATAATTTTAATTAGATTTTATTCCTTAAATTTCAGCCAGTTTTGCATTCATTATAATCCCTTTATTGTAATTTACTATTTTTTTTCTCAATTTCAAATAAAAATTTTATTTCATGATTCTTTTAAATTAAATACAATTTATTTTCAGTTGATTCAATTCAATTTTTAGGAAATATTGTTAGCTGAGTTATCAATAACTCCACCAGTAATCACATTTTTCACATTAATCCATTGGACCACAGAGCCAGAAACCTCAATATTCAGTATAATACATAATCAAGAAGTTTTTCAGTGATTTGTTTAATGTAATACTGAAATTTATCATTTTGGACAAACAATTAGTAAACTTCTTCCAAAATTCTCCATCTAATGCAGGGCCGGATCTAGCCAGCCCCACTAAGGGGGGCAGGTGGAATATCAGGGGGGGGGGGAGTCTGGACATGCCAAGAATTTTTTGGTCATCACATCCCCCCAATCCCTTAATAGCATCGAAAACTACGCCATCATCATATCAGTTCCTCTATCCATATATTTATTTTCATATTTGATCCCTACCCTCTGCATTTACCCGGGCTTGGGACCGGCACAAGTAGGACACTGGCTTCTGCCCTGTTGAGGCTGCATTGATCTGTTTATTATTTGTTTTGTTTTTGGGTTTTTGTGGGGTTTTTTTGTTCTTTTTGTGTTTTTTTGTTTGTTCTTTTTTTGTTTTTTATTTTGTTTTGTTTTTTTGTGTATTTTTGTTCTTTTTTGTGTTTTTTTGTTCTTTTTTTGTTTTTGTTTTTTTGTTCTTTTTGTGTTTTTTGTTCTTTTTTGTGTTTTTTGTCTTGTTTTTTGGTTCTTTTTGTGTTTTTTGTTCTTTTTTGTGTTTTTTGTTTTGTTTTTTGGTTCGTTTTGTGTTTTTTTGTTCTTTTTTGTGTTTTTTGTTTTGTTTTTTGGTTCTTTTTGTGTGTTTTGTTCTTTTTTGTTCTTTTTGTGTTTTTTGTTCTTTTTTGTGTGTTTTTTGTTCTTTTTTGTTCTTTTTTGTGTGTTTTTTGTTCTTTTTTGTTTTGTTTTTTTCTTTTGTGTTTTTTGGGGTTTTTTGTTCTTTTTTGTGGTTTTTTATGTTTTATTTTTGTTCTTTTTGTGTTTTTTGTTTTGTTTTGTTCTTTTTGTGTTTTTTTGGGGGGGGGGGTTGTTCTTTTTTGTGGGGTTTTTTGTTTTATTTTTGTTCTTTTTGTGTTTTTTGTTTTGTTTTGTTTTTTGTTCTTTTTTGTGTTTTTTGTTTAGGTTTTGTTTTTTGTGTTTTTTGTTCTTTTTGTGTTTTTTTGTTCTTTTTTGTTTTTTTTGTGTGTTTTTTGTTTTGTTTTTTGTTCTTTTTTGCGTTTTTTGTTTCTCTGTCTTTCTGTGTCATTCATCAGTAGCTACTTTGAATGAGGACAAACGGAAGAGAGCGCTCACTCTGACCATTTTTCACTGAAATATTTTTGAAATTTGTTATTTCTGCATGCAATCATGTTT
>SSNR01000122.1:152958-468324 GCA_006937965.1 Callopanchax toddi | reverse complement strand
TGGGGGGGGGGGGGGGGGGGGGGGGGCTGAATTAAAGTCATAAAGTTGTACCAATGTTTGCTACTGCTGCTCCACTTTGCCCATTGTTAAAATTTTGCTTTTTAACCCAAGTTCTGTGTTTAACAGAAAATTTGGCATATTGTTTTCTGCAGAAAAACAAGAAGTGAGCATTTCATCTCATAAATATGCAAGCAATTATTATTATTTTGTGTGGAGCTCTCCTCTGTGTAAATATCTCAGATAAATAAAAAAGTTCTAAGATCCATTCTTTTACATCTTTTAGTTGTTCTGGGAAAACAATCTGTTGCCAGGTGAGTTTGTTGTGAATGAATCAAGCAAAATCCCTATCAAATTTAAAAATTTGCCCTAAATTTACTCATAACAGACAGTTCACCCTGAAGTTCCATTTATTGGGTTTACTCCATCCCCAAAAACCTTTATTCATTTAATATAAAATACACTTTGCAGTCCCATATAGTCAAGATTTATTTCAGGAAGTCATTTTTCTTGTATGATCCACCACCAAACTATTTCCAGGCAGGAAACACCATTTCTTTGTTTTTTAAATATTTAATAATTCCTGCAGCGAGCCCACCCTCCCTCCCTCTATACCACCCCGAGTTAACTTGATGTGCTCCATCTTCTGTGAAAACATCCCTCTGTTTGCTTTGTGTTGAGTCTTAGCTGTTTGGCAAAAGCCTATTTTGGGAAGAGTGTGTAGATTAACGGAAAAAGTAATTTCAGGAGCTGTGTTTTTAGGATAAAAAGACTTCCCGAGGGGATTAAGTGTTACTTAAAATGTTGGCTTCCCAACATTAGTGCAGCCAGGAAAAAAGGGCTGTGTTTGAGAGAGTTTGGGAAGCATGTGGCCTTTCCCTTATGTGGATTTTCCCAAGGGAGTATATCCGACTTTGTATCTACTGCTTCCTCCATCCTCCAGTTTCTCCATAAGGCTCTGGTTTACAGTTGTCTTTTGTTTTGCCACCTTGATTTGATTCGTTTTCCAGTTGTTTTACTTGCCTTCTTCTCTGTTTTTATATTCCACTTTTCCTGCCAGGACTGTTCTACTCGTTTCCAGAGATCCAGCTCCCAAAGGAGACTTTAGCAAGTTCGAATCCCTTCTCTTTTTAAATCAGATCTTCTAGTTAACTATAAAAACAGATTACAGATGCACTGAAATGAACTCACAAGAAAGAAAATGCATTTGTTGTGGCCAAACATTTCCTAGAAATGAGCATGATGTAAAATTGAATATTGTGTTTATTGTGTGCTAAAAGGAAAGCAAAAAGATGAGGTATGTCTGACTAATAAAAACTCATTCAGTGAGGCTAGAATGTACACAATGATTTAACCGAACAACGTCATTTTCTCCAACACTGAGTCACTTCCTGCAGGATTAGAACCACCTAATTTTAATGTTAGGTGTGTCACTTTCCCCAGTCACAGCCTGTTTTACTCATGTCTTGGCATTTCCACCTTGTTTCATGCAGTCGAGTCCAGCTCATGTTCTGGATGCATTTTGAGACATTTAACAGACAAAGGATGTGGAGCATAAAGAAGTCAAATACAGCATGAGAAAGCTGCTTGTTTGGCTTCATGCACAAACTTTCCACTAAGATTTTTTTTATTTTAGTTGAAAAAAATAATTTGCTTGTTATGTTGAAAGTAGTTGACAGTGCTAAGGGATTTAATGTGCAGCCAGACAACAGAAAAGGTCCAAAAACCAATCAAATGCTTTCATTTCTGTGAAGTTCATTTACGTCGGTCCTGTAAAGGTAATGGGACACAAATGTGATCCATCCATCCATCCATCCATCCATCCATCCATCCATCCATCCATCCATCCATCCATCCATCCATCCATCCATCCATCCATCCATCCATCCATCCATCCATCCATTTTCCACCACTTATCCCAGCTAGGTCAGGTCACAGAGGTAACCTGTTCAGAGGGAAACCCTGACACCCCCCTCCAGCTACTGCCCAGCTCCTCCTGGGGAACTTAAAACATTCCCAGAAAGTGAACATAATCCCTCCAGAGAGTTCTGGGTCTTATCCTGGGTGCACAAAAAAAAAAATCTCCACAAGGAGGTGACCATGAGGAATCCTAATCAGATGCCTGAATGACCTCAGATGACTTCTTTCAGTGAGGAGGAGCAGCAGCTCTTCAAGCTTTCCCCAGATGATAGAACTCCTCATCTCTAAGGTTTAGCACAGTTACCGTACAAACAAAGCTTATGTGTGCCACTCCAATCCGAGATCTTGTTTTTTAGTCCAAATTTCATGAGGATAGATTAGGATTGGCTCAGCTTGTATTTCACCACAACAGACAGAAGCCCTCAGACAAAACCTCTACTCATATCCTCCATCCCACCAACAGTCATGAACGAGACACCAAGATGTTACAACTCCTCCACCTGAAGCAGAAACTCACTCCCAACTTAGAAACCTAACGCTAACCTAATCCTAAACCCTAATCCTAAACCCTAACCCTAACCTATATCAATATGTATCTGATTAAAAAGCAAAATATGGTCAAATTGACCTTCTGTTTTTCTGTTTTGACTTTTAGCCAGAGCTGTGTTTGTGCAGAGCATCACTTCATCCTTCAGACATTTGTTGGATATTGAGTCATGATAAGGGTTTGAATTGTGGTGCTACTGTTTCATTGTGCACTAAATATGTAAATACATCTCTCTGGGTGTGTTGAGATATTAGTTTATGAGAAATGGAAGAATGTGAGGCCAGACTATTAGATTAGGGAGGGACTTATTGTGACATCACCATTATATTTTTACAGGGTACAGAAGCAAAGTGGGGCAAAGTTGATACATTATTACCCAAATTAACATTTTATTATAGACAAATGTCAACTCATAATCAAAGTGACTAATTTTGCCTGATTTGGTTCAATATGAGTGAACAAATATGATGTCAAGTTTGTCAATTTGGACTCAGAAGTGACTTTTCTATATTTATCTGCAAAAAATAATCTTCAAACAGGTCAAATGACCAGAAACAATCAGATTCTGATTTGATTTCTAATATTCTTTTATTGTTTGCAAACTTCCACAACAGCTGCAGAGTTCTCTGACATATTTTTTGTAATCTGTTCTGGATTTTCAGCACCTGCTGTCCACCCTCTGACAGATATCTAATGTGATATCTTGATGGAGAGCTGATAAAGGGAGAAGTGATGATGGAAGACAAAGTTTAACCCCTGCAGCTGGGACAGACTGGCTCCGTGACCCTGTGGGATTGTGGGTAAATATCTGCAGTCCATTCATGGGAATGAAACTGTTCCATGTAAAGTTGTTAAAGAACGAGAGTCAGTGCCCTCAGGCTGAGGAGCACTTTCTTACTTTCCCTCATTAGGAACATTTCTTTCTTCCACACAACAGTTCATTGTCTCAACTTTTCCCATCTTCAATAGAAAATATTTGGAAAAAACCTGAAACTTTGATTGTCTTTGAGTTAATTATCGTGAGATCGAATGTCCTCTCAGAGTTTGGGCAATAAAACCTCAAGCCCCAAATAATCAGTGTGAGTTGTGACTCTAATCACATAATTGTAGTTTGTGAGTAATAAGGAAGAGTGAGGATTAGTGCACCTTTGTATGCTGTTGTGTAATGTCTTCATGAGAACGTTTTTGGAGCTTGTGATCCATGCAGTGCCACACAAAGAGAAAGGAAACCAGAAGTTAGGTGGGATAATGAACCACCTGAGAGCTTCGGACAAACTCACACAGCTCTTATTTACCTACAACAATGGGATTTTAATTCTTAGCTAAATGGGTTGTCATTTGTTCCCATTTTGCAAAAGATGTGATATTAAAATGGCATCTTTCACATTTAGTTTTGAATATCTGCAAAAACTTACTGAAGATGTGTAAAATGCCTGCAAAGTTTGTCTCAAAAGAAAACGATTCACAAGTTCTTGTTTGCATCTGATCTTATTTTACATTCATGCAGAAGATGTTGTTAAAGAATAAGATAAATGATGAAAAATATTCAAAATTGTAAAAATAAAGAACAATGTGGAATGTATAAAAATGTTCCTGTGAAAATTATAATGCAGATTATAAAGCAGACCTCAAAGTGAGGAGACTGTGTTTCTGATGCACTGGGCAGCTCTTCTTTTAGATTCCTCTCACCTTATTTGCAAAACTTTCTTTTAGAAAGGATGTCAGGGGGAGTGTTCAGGCCAGAAATCAGTAGGTTCCTAAAAAACACTAAATAAAATGAATTTAACAATCTTCCTTGATAATTTTCTGCATTAATTAAACTTGTGAGAATTCTTCTTCTTCGTTTTAGTGACAACAGAGTCCTCCTCCAGCAGCACGGTCTCCAGAGGAAGTTAATGTTTGTCTTCTGCAATCAAGCTTCTTAGCATTTTGTTTTAAAAACCAGCCTTCTGTTCCATGGCCCACCAATGGATCAAAGGTGTGTTGTATAGGTTTTGTTTCTCTGAAATTCCCCTTCAAGGTCCCAAATTTTCACAATAAAACGTTTTCTTGTGTGCAAAATCCTCCTCTTACACTTACAGTATTTGAAGTGTCCATTCAGTTTAGGATCTAACCTCTCTAACATATAAAAGGAGAAAAACAGGAATCTGCACACTTATCTCTGACAGGACAACCTCATATTAATAACAATACTATTCATAATAAAAAATGATAATGGATTAGATTTATGTAGTGCTTTTTAAAGGCTGCCATTTTACCCAATCGGCTTGTCTGACACCAGCATTCACACACAGACGAGGTTGATGACGTTTCCTGACCAAAAACACAACAAAGTGACTATAGGATGGAGTGGAATCAAACCACCAACTGCTCAACCTTCTCTACCGCCTAAGGCACTGACACACAGTTCATCATAGTGGTGGGAAATATTTTTAAGCTTTCACTGGGTGACATTTATATTTTCAAACTGCTCCTGTGAGAACATTTGAAAGAGAAATGGAGTTATTACACCTGATGACCGTTAATAGCTGAGAATTAGTTCTCAGTTTCATCTGGAGATGAAAACAAAGCGTCATTGTGCAGAGATGAGTATTTCCCCACTGACTGACTGAGAGTTCCCACTGTGCTCTGAAAACTTTCCTTTATCACCTTGAAAACAAGATAGTTATTATTTGTCCTGCTGAATTTGTGTTTGCTTTATTAAGACATTTCAAATTCTTAGGGCTAACTTTAGCAGACTCTAGTTTAGAAATATTAGATTTAACAAGGACATGAAACAGGAATCAACATAAAGACAAAATATATTTTAAAAACGTTTGGAACTCCTCACTTTCAGTTTGAACTGAGGAGAAACTCAGGTGAGAAGTGAAATGTCTTTAAAACACGTGAAAAAAGTATAAAATAAAATCTTGTCTGTTATTTTTATATCATGTTTTGTGATCATTCTCTAATCTACCTTCTAGGCGTTCATGCGGTCTCTCTTTTCTTAAACTTTTTACATTTTAACTAAACATCTGACATGAACAAAAACAGCTCAAACACTGAGTTACTATATCATCCAGCATTTATTAAAAGTATCAGTTTGTTTAGCCTGATCTATTCCTTATTATAACTCGAACTCTTCCTGGTTGTCTGCTAAACCTTGTGTGAGATGTTGGTCACCATTTATTGTGGAAGGCTTTGTTATCAGTCAAACAGTGTGGAAACCTACTCAAATTAAGATGTATTTGCAGTGTAAACAAAATATTCACTCAAACAAAAAGGTAGGTTTCATTAAACAAATGCATGAATACACATGTCCTCTATCTGCAGAAGGTGGGAATCAGATGTCTGGAGAGGAAAACGCAACAGGAAATAACCTTCAAGCATAGCCAGATGTGTTTGAGGATCTATTCTATGTTTTGTCTGATCTATTAAGTTATTATTCATAAAGTAATAAAATGCTGTTTTCAGCTTTCAGGTCCCAGAGAATCAGTGAGATTCTCACCTCCAGCTGCCTCTCAAACGTCTATCAAACCTGCCATCAGTTTCCCATGAGCACGGCTTTTCCTCATTGTTTAAGGTTGTTTTGTAAATGCTGACACTGTGTGATTGAGTATTTCTGGATGAAGCTGTCAGAATTCTGTTGCGTTCATCTGACACCTGCCATCCAGTTCCATCGAGTTCACGGTTGGTTTCCTCTCATCATTCCTGCAGCATGAAAGAAAAAAACACCCGAGGGTTTGTTTACAAACCACCCTCATATTTTTTTCTTCCTGCACATAATCATTGGTGAGATTCTCGTTTGTTTTCATGATGTAGCTTGAGAAAAGAAAAACCTGCATGTGGATTTGTTTTTTGGCTGTTTGTGTTCACACCAAGTTCTGCTGCCGCCGCCTCGAAAGAGGCTTGAATTTCACAGTGTTTTGATTCAAACTTGTCCAGTAAAACATTTGCATTTTTTTAAAAATCTTGTTTGACAACAAGCAATGATGTTTCACTCTTGAGAGAAGTGAAAAAAAAGATCATATCAGTGCTTTTACACGACCCACCATTGGCTGCACAACGAGGCAGTTGATGATCTAATCTAGCAGGCGGGATCACTTTCAATAAACATGTTTATACTTTAAACTGCACAAGGTACCGAGCGTGAGGGGTTTTTAGGAACAGAATTCAATTACAAGGATCAGATGTGTAAATATTTTGGTTTTTATGTGTTAGTTTAGGAGCAACAAAATACTTTTTGGAGTCCAACGTGGATCCTTTGTCTCCAGTTCAACTGATGCAATCTGTTTATCACAGCTAATAGCCTTTTTAGGAATTCCTGCATGCTGCTGTGGTTTAAATGATGATAATCTACTATCACAACCACCCACTGACTGTCTGTTTCTAATGGTTTGGTCAGAGACATTCATGCCAGTGACCTGCTGGAGTTCACTTTGTAGGACTCTGGTAGAACTCATCTTGTTTCTTCTTGCACAAAAGAGCAGATAGTGGTCCTACTGATGAGTTAGTTGCCTGTCTCCTGGAATCTCCTCCATGCTCTTGAGTCTGTAGGGAGACACAGTAAACCTTCTGGTAATAGCGCTTATTGATGCTTCATCCTAGTGGAGTTAGACAGCATGTGCAACCTCTATAGCAGGGGTGCCCATCCCGGTCCTCGAGGGCCGGTATCCAGCATGTTTTAGTGTTTTCCTGCTCCAACACACCTGATTCAATGATTGAATCACCTGTTCTGCATGTCATCAAGCTCTGCAGAAGGCCTTTAATCAGCCACTGACTGAAATCAGATGTGCTCAAACAGAGAAACCGCTAAAACATGGTGGATACTGCTCTATTCAGGTATTGCCTCAAGCTACGAAGTGACACTGACCCGAGTCAAATGCAAAACCACTGAAAAACAGACAGTTGAATAACACGCATAAATAAATAAAAACTAATTCCTAACAAATATAAGAGTTCGATTTGTATCTGATGTTGTAACATGGATTGGGTTTTTTTTTTTTTTTTTTTTTTTTTTGGTTTTAGTTTGAACAAAATTACAAAGTTCTGAGGAAATGATCATTAATGGTGAATGTTTGTGGACCAAAAAGTGCAGGCAATGGAGGTAGAAACCGAGTAATATTTTTATTTTTATGAAAAATATATAAAAGAGCGGAACTGCAGCAACAAAAACACACAAAAGAACAGAGAAAAAGATGGAACAAGCAGAAGAAACTGCAGTATTTAAACAGGGACTGGTGATGACATGGTGGAAGCAGCTGAGTGAAATAACAGCTGTAAGGGCAAGTGTGAGTAACAGGGAAACTAAAGAGTAATAAGTCTATTTTAATATCTAAAGACTATTTATTAGCCTGAGAGAATAGGAAAGGATCAGGGCCAACAGCTAAACAATACAGTCACTCCACAGCCTGCAGCAGATTCTATGTGATTTATTATAATCATTTAATCATATCAGCTGTTTGTTTTAGAGTTAAATTAAGAGATAAGCTCAGTTCTGTTGTAACACGCCTCATGCTAAACCTACAGAGGTCCCTAAACATTTAGTGTAACGTAGCATTCCCCTCTGACCCCAGACAGGCCTGAATAACCGAGGACGTCTGCAGCTCGATCATGACCTTCTGATTTGGGTGAACTGGTCATTGCCTCGTTCTGTATCTGGTCTCTGGAGAATAAAAGCTCTCTCTGTGGACGGGTGGACACTGTTGAGAACAACGAGGCGTCTGGCCGACGGTGACGAAGGCCACACAGGCTCCCGTCCTTTCATCACAGTCCAGTTCTAATTGCAGGACGGGTTTGTGGATCAGACTGGAGGGTTTTATTCAGCAGAGAGGACCGGGTCATGGCGACGGCTGCTCATTAGAGATTGAACAGCGGCCAATCTCCCAGCAGCCTCAGCGCAGCTCAGGATCACTGAGCATGTTCTGCTGAGGTTTACTTCTTATCATGTTCCTGCAATAAACTTTTTGTTTTCAGGAAGTATCTCTATCCTTATATCTACTTTGAATTTGGCACCTTTTAGACTTTTTTTTATTGTATTATCATCTGGGTTAGCTTCACCTTTCTTCATTTGTGGCCAAAATTTCAAAAGCACATGACTGAAATTTAATTTGCTTAATTTCAAGTCCATATTTTTCTTTTTCCAATGTTATTAAGATTTTTTTAAAGTTACAAATATTCTCTGATGAAATAGACACAATCAATGATCAAAAAGACAAAAAAAGAGACAAAAATGAATGAATTTTTATTAAATTATAGTTTAGAAGAAAAGATGACTTCACTTTTTTGCTTTATTTGAATGTTACACACTTTCCACTTTGTTCTTTATGAGATTTAAATTTTATTCAGGTTAGTTTGAATCAAACTTAAACAGCATTGCACCCTCAGGTTTAATGATCATTATGCTCTCATTTACTGTTACAGGGGGATTTTATTATTATAAAACCAGCGAAAACATCCAGAGTTGCAACTGAAAAACTTCAAATTAACTTAAACGTGAAATGCATCGTGTTGGATATTTTAGTATGTCTGTTTCTGATTTATGTGCAGGTTTGTTTAAAATAAAAACACAATGTTCTCATTTAGTCAGTTCTGTAACTGTAACATGAGAAAATAAAAAAACAACCATTACAAATTTCAACATTTATTTTATGCTCAAAATGTTGTTTTAATTATAACACATCAACAACAACAACAACAATAATAATAATAGTTTATTTGGCTTCAGAGTGACTATTTTAAAGATTATCTGCGGGACTTTAACAGGTTGTTTGTGTGACTGTGAGTCACTTTGCTGTTGGATGGTTTCCTTCTACTGTTGTTGAGCTGAATTAGGACATTGTTCCTGCAGTGATAAGGCGTAATACAAGCCTGAATGTGCTCAAGTGGAAAAATCTCCAGAAAGTATAAAGTTTGTGCTCTCTATTCATCCCACTGCCTTTCAGGAGGAAACAAAAGTTGATTTCACTGCAAAACGGTGAACAACAAAGCAATAACTCACAGCGCCAACAGCTACAGGGGTTTGAAGAGGGCTGAAGTTCAGGACGTTATTTTTTATTTGCTGTGATTTATTACTAAAAACATATATTTAAATTACATGTATTTGTTCTGATAATATATACTGTATTTTTCCTCAATAAGAAGAAAAAAAACTGAAAACAAACTACCGGTAATGCAGTTTCTAAAATAAAATAGTTTTTAAGGAGTTCTGACTTTAATAAAAAATAAAATATCGTGCAGAACATAAAGGTCAGTAGTAAATAATTCTAGGTAAAGTGCTAAAAGGCTCATTTAAAGATGGTGCATTTTTTAAAGATCTGAGACTGGAGAAAGAGAAGAAGAAGGTGCAGCTGTTTATACGTAATGGCTAACAAAAGACAGGTGTGGCTTAATTAGCAAACTGAAAACAGGTGTGCACAACAAATCAAGCAAAAAAGACAAAGAAATTAGCATTTATTGACTAAAGAAGTCAACTAAAATGGCAAACAACACATAGCTGCAGGACTGTTTTCCCCAGAATATTGTTTACATTTGGAGAAAATGTGGAGGTCTGAGGAGACAAAATGTAATCAATAAACCCTCAATGTTTGGTTTGGCATATTCTTCAATCCTGTAATTTTTGGGTGTTTTTTTTTTTTTGTTCAATTTTCCAGATACCAGAGTACAAGTCATTGTTTTGCCAATCACAAGTAGATCTCAAGCCAAGTCCCAACAATGCACTGTCCTGAATTGAGTCTAAAGTCAAAACATGCAAGTCTCAAGTCAAGTCCAGACCATGAACTTAAGGAAACGTCCAAAAGTCTTTTCCACAATTCTTCCTATAAAAATCCCACTAATGACATTAACTCTGTTGCACCATGTGTGAAACATCGACATTCAAGACCTTCTACGCAATCCTCAACAACTGATGTCACATCAGACTTGTTGAGAGAGCTCAGACTCGACTGAATATCTGTCTGTCTTCGACTAAATGCTGGGAGCGGCTGCCATGACAGACATTAAAGGAACCACAAACCACTTGTGTTACGTCTGGTGGACCACGTTGATTAGTTCTCACCTTTCAAATGGAATATTCTGCATTTCAATAGCATGGTTTGAGAGAAGATTGAATTCTCTGTGATCAGTGTTGATGCTTTAAAGTTCCAACATTTGAGACTACGTTTTATTAGAAACTGATTATAATTTCACAGTAGCAGGGGACTCTTCCTGAGACGTGACACGCTCTAGCATGTGAGGGAATTCCTGTTTATTCCCTTGACTGCATCCCAGACAAGCTCAGAGAAACCGGAGCATCTGTCAAGTGTGTCTAATGTGTTTGATGCTCATTTGTTGAGGGTCTGAGAGGAAACAGGATACCTTTATGAAAAATCAGCTGTTCCTTCCTGGCGAGCGGTGGAAGATGCTGACGCTTACAGTGTAAAGTTAAAAAGACGACCCCCCTCACACATTTTGACCTCAGCTTGTTCACAAAACCTGGTTCCTTGTTTTAGTGTTTCAGCTTCTGAGGTTTTTCTGAACTTCCAAAGATGATAATAAAGCTTCAAATATCCAGATCACACTGTTTAGTAATTACTTTTAAGACATTATATATATATATATATATATATATATATATATATATATATATATATATATTTTTTTTTCCTGGTGACCAGAAATCTTTAGAACAGTTTCCAGAATTGCACAACTACAGTAACGTCAACTTTTTTCTTTTTCTTTTTTTTGCTGAGAACACTTCCCTTTGTTTCTATTCTGTTGGGGAAAACAGCTAAAAAAAGCAGCAGCATCCGCCAGCTGTTTACATATCTATGTGGTGTTGTCCTTGCTGTTAAGAGGAAGCTGCAGAGATAAAAACAAAAACATCTACAACTGTCTGTATGAGCGGTCATTAAGTGACAAATCTGCTCCTTTCTACATGTTAAAATGAGTGGAGCTCAACCTCAAGTGAACAAAAGCTCAGCAAAAAGTGTGTGTGTGAATACAAAATTTTGATAAAAAGCCATGACTGTGAGTCCTTATATTTATTTCCAAGTTTGCAACTTCTGAGTCTCCGGTCCGGTGCCCTGGAAGTCTCACAAAATCACATATCTCACGAGGGTTAGGCTAACCCAATGTGGCTAGCTGTTATGCTAGCACCAGAGTGTTTTTAGCTCATGATTCCTGCTTTTTAAAAAAAAAATCTCTCCCTGCTTGAACACAGCTGATTTCTTTGAATGAGTGATGAACCGCTCCAGTAGAAAGCAATGAAGGCCGAGGAGACATTTCAACTGTTTTTACAACAGTGTTTTAAAATGGACACTAGGGGGTGCTAAAAACAAGCAAAACTGCAAAATATGCCTTTAAAATGTAAACTTTGAATTTAGGGATTCTCTAAACTTGTTACCAAAATGTGTCAACAACCAAAACTTAATATATAATGAAGCTAAAGTTTCCCTTCACAACTATATAGAATGAACTTTTCATAGCAAAGGGAATAAAAAGCCAAGAAGTCTTTATTTTGTGCTTGTAAAAGGCACAATTATTTCAGGTAAGGTAAATGCATAACATATGTCATACTGACCCTATGAGCAAGACAGAAAATCTATGATAAACACAAACTTGTGTACCCAATTCTCATTTTTAAAAGTGATCCAATCAATCATTTAAGTGCGTGGACATAAACCTCTAACATCCTTCCCACAGATTAATAAGTAGTCAGTTTAAAATTAGTGAGATGAAACATTTAATTATTTAAAACAACCAAAGGTCAGATCAGGATTTCCTCACAGCTCACCCTGAGGCTGGTCCATTTTCTGCCCTTTCATTTGGCTGCTGGTCCAACTGAGAACACAACGTTAATGTATTCAGCCTGTGGAGGTTTAAAACACTATTTATTAATCTGGTATTCCACATCAACACTAAAAGGGAATTAGAAAATGTGTAGCTGTTTCATAGAAATGCATTCAGCTGTGTTTATACTTTAATCTCTCTCAGGTCCAGTACTCTTAATTACTTTGTGTAACTTTTCTTCATCATTTGCATGACTATATATGAGAAGTTTAATACAAAATACATGACAACATAAGGATCTGTTCCCTCAGTTTAGTAAACCGTGCACGTGGATTTGGACATTGGGCTGCAGGTTTAATCAAGTTGATTCACATGTTCTTCATTAAATGTCTAAACCAAAGTGTTGATAAAACCCAAACCATGTCTCTTTTTAACCTCGGTGAGCTAATCGACAGCCTACATGTTCATTTTGATCATAATTAGTCTTCTTTGAGTGGTACAAATCACACAGGTTTCCTAGTGCAGCTGCTGCTTGGAGGAGTGTCTAGGGACCGTCTATGAATACCCTGGCTGTTACAATAACGGGGTCCTGGTGTCACACCGACTCAAAAACCCTGAAGTTGCTCTTAGTTCAGCACAAAGTGGTTATCAACATTCCAAAATGAAATTCAAAAATAAGAAAGTCAATAAAAAATACCTTTTAACTGATGAGTCTTAAAGTTAATGATATTGAAATAAATGAATTGCCTTTTCTGTCTGTTGTTTAATGTTTGATGTTTAATCTAAATCAATGGTTTTCAGCTAGTCTGGCTTTGGGACTGGTGATGTCGAACTGAGGAGATCATTAGACTGCGTTTAGCTGCATGGTGGTGCAGTTACTGTTGCCTTGCAGTAAATAAACAGTTTGAATCAGGTGTCTTGAAGCAGGGAATTAGCTTAAAGCTGCATGGCAGTGGCTCCTGGTGACTGGAGTTGGATCAGTCCAAACGGTTCGTTTTTGTGTCACATTGTGTTTATGTTGCAAACATAACTTAAAAAAAGGAAAGTGTTTTTATGTGTTTGGTTCAAAGAAATTAACCATTAACAATCACCAATATCACAAATTACCTTGTAAGTAAATTCAAACAAGACATGTTAAAGTTTGAGAGATGCTGGAGACAAACTGTTTCCTTTGAATAGTTTAAGTTAAAAAGAATCCTCGAAAATCCTCTAAATTAATGTTGCTCACCCTTGTTTTACTGTATGAATGATCATTTAAGTAGATTTGAATCAATGCCTCAGCTTCACTAAGAGGCAGAGCTCATCACATCAGAGGTTGTTCATCCTGGAAACACCTTCATCTTTGTCTGCTGTCTGTCTGGCTGCTACTTAAAGCCATCAGCAGAATGTCATGATGCATGATTGAGACAGTTTAATAAGCAGTGTGGACCGTATCTGGGTATTATCTAAAAAAGTCATGAAATCCTTTTTATCAAACAGAATATCTGCAAGTATGAAGGCAGAGCAGGAAGCCATAATACAGCAAGTTTGAAAGATATGTGGAAGTGGTTGAACCGTCTGAATTAGACATTAGCAGCTGCAGATAAAGGACCGAGTCTTTCTGCAAAGTTGCAACAGGTTTAGGTTTAGTTTCCAAGCATTATCCATTGTGACAAGTCATACCAGTGTGTTGGTAATTCCTGTTAGCATATGGTTACAAGTCAGACCTGCAGAGGTGATTCAAACAGGAGTGTGTGCGCGATTCGGCACAGACACAAATCTTAGTGATTCACCTTCTTGGTGCTAAAATTCAATGTTCTGTCCATCAAAAGAAGTTATTTTATTTTTTCCTACATTTAGCTAAATAAATGGAAACAAGTTGGAGATAAGTTTGGAACGCTGTAGAAGTTCCTGCCTTCATCTGTGGATTTAGTGTCTGTGGTAAAAAGGTTTCCTTTCTGTAACTTTGACTTCTCAGAAAGATATGGTGTATGCGTATCAATAATCGAGATAACAGTTAGTGGTTAAAGAAATAGCATCATTCAGACGTGTCATATCTTGTGATTTTGGTTAAGGAGAAGTTCTTTGTCTTAAAGCCCCTCTAATAAAATGTCACGCTATATTGATAAAATGCATGAAAGTATCACATCCTCGCCAAGGCACAGGAATTCTAGCTAAATTTCATTTTTGTTTAGATAAAATTTGGAGGGTGGGGGCTCTGCAGTGTGTCTATAGGGCGCCAACTGGTCTAGGACCGGCCCTGCTGGGAGATGAAGCATTTTCCTTACTCCAGCTTTTCTTTTGACAAGAAATAAAAGGAAACTTTTAGCCTTCAGAGATATTTCTAGTCACACTGAATTCCGGAAAGTGTTTTGTTCTAATCATACAAACGTAAACCAGTAAAGCAGTTAGCTGTAAACATGAGAAGGTGGCCATGCTTCTGGTGGTTTTGGATGCAGCCGGCTGCTGTTTTCTGACCGCTGAACGGAGGACGTGCATGCTGCCGACAGCTGCATGCATGTGTGCACCCTCACAGCTTTAACAGAGTTCTTTACACACACAGCATGCCATTGTTAACAGCTGGCAGGGATTTAAGGACTGTATTACTCCAGGCACGCTAAAGGAGACGACATAATGTGGCGTGGTAACCTTGGTTGTCAAAACTGTGAAGTCAATGAAACAATGTGGCACAAACATCCATTTGGCTTGCAACAGATGTATATAAATCATGTGTAACAGTGTAATCCCACTGAAAGAGTGCATTAATAACAGGCATGAATAGGGCAGTGTAAAAACACTCCACAATGTTAATGCTTCTTTGGAAAGAAGGAATGTAGCCATTCATTCTTGAAAGTTGCCAAACTCCACCAAGTAAAATGCAGGATGTTTTTATTCTTGTTTCTGAAACAAATTAAAAATGTAAATGTAAAAATGTTTATTGTGTAAAAAAATGTCATTCGCTGTTCCCTCACTGTGCAAATGACATAAAAACCTGAACTCAAATGCATGTTGTTGCATTTTTGAAGAATTCCAGAATCTTTTTTGTAACTCCCCCTAAAAATAAATATATGCCCTTAGTCCTGCAAATAAGAAACTTTGAAATATCTGCAAAGAAGAAAGCAACAATTAAAATGTTTGTAAAAGTCATTATAGTTTAAATTTGCTGTCACTTTAATAGTATCAGCACAATAAACCCCAGATATTTAAACCAGCATGAATGTATTATTGTATTTAATTTCTGTGGAGATATAAGATATATTAAGCAGTTTTTAACATCAGATAAGGAGCCTCTTTTTACTGATGAGATAAAAAAAAGTTTTAATATTTGCACAATGCATAGTTTAATTGAATAAAGTTGAAGTGACCAATAATCAAAAACAAGTCAAGCTATACTAAACAAATTAACAGAGTATGTTTGGTGCATTTTCACACATTTCAGCTTGAGATTTTACCTTAAAATGACTTTTCTAGTTGATCAGCAGGTAACTGTTTACTAAAACCCTCTGATAAACTGCTGTGTTCTCGTTCCCAGGGTGTCAAATGCTGCTGGTCTCTCAAAGCTGGTTGTGTTTCTGAAAGACACGCTGTCTTTCCGTTTTCCATGACACAACAGTAATATTTGTGGTGAGCAGAAGGGTCAGTCTAAGGAAAAACAGCCACGTCTGTGGGAGGAGAGGAGATGATGGAAACATGGGACTTTTGTCCTTAAGACCTGAATCAGAGTCTTGTGTGAGAAAATTGTTTTCAGTCTCCGATGATCTGATTGATTAGTTTTTATCTTCCAAAAAACAAGTCAGGATTTGTATAATGAATTCTTAAAAAAGAGGAAAATAGTTTAGCTGTCACTTTAACCTCTTCAGGGTTTATTAAGAGTTAAAACAAGCCCCTATTTATCAATTAATTTCATTTTAAGTGTACTTTGACTCAATTAAGTCATTTTAAATCCAGGGATCTTGAAGCAAATTTCAGTTTGCAAACATTTCATGAAATGCTGAGAAGGCACATAGAGATAAAGCAGGAATATTAAATAAGGAAAACAGAAGTGTGTCATGGACACAAACATTGGTGGTGTGGTCTCGGCAGGCGGAATAGGTCCCAGGCCTGAGGAGGGACCAGTCACAGCACTGGGGGTGGGGATGAGAGCAGTTCCCATGCCCCGGAGGCCTCTAGGGAGAAGTGGTGGCAGATGTGAAGTCTGGAGCCCAACCTCCTTCCCTTCATCTCCGACTCCCTTCCTCCCTGGTCTGGATGTCGCTGCATCATGTCCTGGTTGGTCGACTGAAGTCAAAAGAGACTCAAATCCATCAGTTTATCTTCTTTCCTATAAAGAATACATTAACGCTCATCCTCAGCATGGATTCTTATTGGCCCAGAGTAACTGTTCTCCTTGTTTCCCGTCCAATCAGAGAGGATTTTATTATTGTAGCTCTGAGAGATACTCAAGAAAAATAGTTTTTATTTTTTTAGTTCAGTTTGGCTTCCAGGTCCATTTCAATAGTTCAGTACAAATAAATATGTATTTTCTGATTTGGTAAAAAGAATATTTAATTAACATTCTGGAATATTATTATTTGTTAAAATTAATTTCCTATCAAGCTTTTTAAGTTTGAGAGGTAAATCAACCATCTTCCTTATAAAATACTTGATGACTGTGGTATGAAATCTGCAAAGATGCCTTCTTTCCATTTTTGTTTTGGAAATTTTGTGAGAGTCCAGCTTCCGTTCACAGGGATATGATTAGAGATTAATATAGTTTTATTGATTGATAAACATCAAATAAAATCAGCTAAAGTATGAATTGCTGTTAAATAAAAATATAATGAACACACTGTTTTTAGGTGTTTGCATTCCAATAATATTTTTTTAATTGATGTTTAAAGAATAAAACATATTTAATGGGCAAGGTTGTTAAATATATCTTTAAATGATTCAATATCAGACAAACAGAGAGAGAAGTCTTACATTGATAAATCTTTTGTCTGAGAAACTCTGGGATATTGGCCGAGGCTTTGCAGTGAGGTGAACCGAGCTATGAACCAAAACCTCAAGGAGTCCAATGATTAAAGAGTTTTGAGAGTTAAAAAAAAGGAAGCTCAGGAAAGTGTGAGGCTGCAAAGACAGGGACCTGTAGAGGAGATACAGCAGTGAAGAGGGAAAGGATCAGTTTTTCCAAGAGTCTGTCAGCGTGAGCCAGCTGTGAGGAGAGGCCTTTATCTCTCTAATGCACTGTATTACAGCAGGACTCTCAGAAAAAAGCCCTGCCTCTGTGCGGCTGGATGAAACAGATCTGGACTGGATGCCCCCTCCTCTGAGCAGATTAGGACCCCGTGAGCAGTCACACATCTGTAACGTTTCTCTTTGAAGTCTCGTTAAGTGGCTGTCGACACCCATCAAACATGGCAGCGGTAGCGAGGCCTCTGACGCTGCACCCAGGGACCAGATCTCCGGGTTTGAAGAACAGTGGGTGGCTTTCATTCAGGCCTCTAATGATCTGTAAATAAACATGTTTAAAGTCCCTGACTGATAAGCTCGCTTTGTGCCAGGTTGATACTGGGAATTAGACCAAAAAAAAAGAGGAGGTGATGGAAGCATAACAAATTAAGCAAGGACTTCCTGGATGTTTGGAACTGAAGAGCAGGATTAACAAACAGGAAATGAGCTCAGATCCTCTGAGACGTTCATCCACTATGAACTCTGAGAGTTTTCCTCTCTTTTTCTTACTATTCAGAGTAAAACTGGTGATATTCTGTTCATATTGGAGACTTCTGTTATTTATGGCTCAGAATTTAAAAAAAAAAAAAAAAAAAAAGGTTTGTCAGTAACTTTCACAAAATACATTTAAAGTAATACTTACAAAACTCTTGACCTAAATAAACTTTGACCTGTTTAATCCTGAGCAAATAAGCACTCAAACTCATGAATATGAAAATATAGGAAAAACTTAAAACATAACTTTAAAAAAGTTATTTTTATTGCACCATATGTTTCTCCAAAAGCCACATATGTATTATTTAACATTAATAGTTTCCTCATAACAAACATCATCTTTATCAGAAAGGACATGATTTGATCACAAAATAAGTTTCATTATTAGAATAAAAATATTTTTTATTAGATCACCAAAGAGTCACAGTTTGCCTCAGTCTAGTTCACACAGTGCATTATGTGACTTATTGATCATAAAACAGGAAAAACAGAGATGAATGAATTGGTGACCAGTCACTCAAAACTCTAAAATAATTCCAAAATAACTGTGCTGTGCACAATAAATGCATGTACAATATAACCAACATGTTTCAGTGTTGTGAAAAACTGTCATAATGAAGCCAGAGGTAGATCACGTGCATTTAGTTATTATGTTGTTTTATGGCAGCCAGCTTAATTTGAAAGAGACAAGCTTATTAATAAAAACTACATTCCATTTCTGCATTTTCTGCACGTTTTGTAACAGACAGTTTGCACAGCTGCACAAATGAATTCAGCTCTTGTCAATAAATATGATTCTTTTACTCTTTAAGATTAAATAATCTATATATTAAGGGCCAATCCTCATATGTTTTCATAGATAACATAAACTCTTCCCTATTGGCCCTTTGCTGAATTCCTGCTGTGTCCTCTCTCACCCACCACCCCTCTGATCTACACAATGCAGACAACTCTACACTCCTCTGCAGCAGATTTACAGTGTTAAATATAGATCCCTCTGCTCCTGTCCCTGTGGAGTGACTATCTGATACCATTGTCCCTGCGTCTAATCACACAAGGCTGAATCTATGAGCAGAGCTGGAGCAGGAGGAGGAGAAGGGCCAAACAAAAGCATCTGCCTACAGGGCAGCGCTTCTCTGTCACTGAAAAGATGATACCAGAGCAAAGACCAGGATCCTGCCGGCATCTCAGATCTGTCGTCGACAAAGGACCGGGGTTTGGCTTACTTGTCAGGGTTTGTTTCAGATGTTTGGCTTTGTGGGAGAGTTTTGTGGACTATTCATTGTAGAACTGAGGAATCCTGTAATACAGTGTGTAATAACACCACTGCTCCCTTCTGGCCATAACAGGTATTGACGAGACAAAAGGTCCAATCTGCCACTGTCTTTCATGAATTTTCTGCTGCGGTAGAGATGAAAAAATCATCTATATCTTGGTATGAATAATAATAAAGTTTCACTGCAATAATTTACTTATGTTCCATTGCTGTATAAATTACAACTAACTCCTGCAGCTAATGGTTAAAATGGCATAAAATAGTTAAACTTTTTGCACGTCTACAAAGCAAATTAATACATGTAATTATTGATTATTTCATTGCCTTGTGGCTTATTTTACTTAATGCTATGGTTACACTAACATCTGAAAAACAACTGCCATAAATTAGATGTCAAAGTAAAAAAATGTTGAGAATCAGAGGTTTGATCCTCACTGATGCATTTGATTTCACATGCATACCTTTCTCATGCATTCTTTATTCAAAATCTCAAAGGTTGAGGTAAAAAGAAAGGGGGGGGAAATCAAATACAATGATAAATTGTAGGTTTGTTCTGTACATCTACTTTTGATGCTGAAATCATTTTAGATCTTATTATCTGACACGTGTTCATTATAGAGTCTCTGAAATTTTCCCTTTCAGGTCAAAGAGAGTAAATGTTAGAAAGATTGATCCACACCCTCCAGCTGCTGGATTTTTAAGGGCTGGGCAGCAACAAGGTGCATCCTGGGTACGTTAGTTTTCACTCAGAAGGCAGCTGTGTCAACAACAAGACCCACACCATGACTGATAATGTTACTGTGAATTATTAAGGGCAGAGAGTCTCACAAAGTCTCTCGTAAAGATCATTTAGATTGTCTACTTTTAAAAAAACAACTGAATGAGCTGATTGAATTGTGTAATTGACATTTAAATAATTTAAAAATATCATGGCGTTCATGAGGTTTAGTATGTTCCACTCATGTGGACCTATAGGTGGCGTTGAAATTAAACTACCCCTAATTGTCCTTTCCTTTAAAATCACCATATGGAACTGATCTGCTGCTTATATTAAAGGTTCTGCTCAGGGTCAGGAGGTCAGAAGTCACTGCAGGTCAGCAGCAGCTCATAAATATCTTCGCAACAACTGCCTGAGGTTGAACTCAGAACGTACGACAATCAGCTTCGCTGTGGATTTATGAGTTAAGGTGGAACGTTTCCCAGAGAGAATAAATAACTCCATAAAACAAAGACCTGCTGTGGGTTATTAGAGAGCAGCTCTAAGGTTTTCATAAGAAAATATTCAGTTACCAAACTCACTTTACCTTTTCTTTTTGTCAAACAGATGTAATACATTTGGAATGCAAAGTAAATTTCTGTTTTTGTTGATTTTTTAAATTAGGCATAATGACTTTATAAGAACGTTAACCCAATTACTGGTATTTAAAGTGTTTACCTTCTCAACAAGCTTAATGGCTAATGTGGCAAAGGTCATAGGTCAATCCACTGAAACGGACTCCCAGGTCATAAAGAAATCCCTCAAGTCATTTAGTTTCTCACTTGAGTGAAGCCAACGCAGCACAGAGGTCAGGACAAACAAAAGCATTTCATGAAACAAAAATTTGACACTAAAACTATAAACAAAGTCAGAAACAGCTGAGTTTTGTTTTCAGCTTCACGTTGGATTATCAGGTTTTAGATCAATAAAACTCTTTTAAGCATTTTAACACATTTTTGATCCCTAGTTTAAAATGTATGGCTCACTGGGCAGGTGGAGAATCACATTATTTAAAAAAAAACAAACTTTGAGATAATTCTAATAAGCCTGTGCTACCTTTTCATTTACATTTTGGACACAGAAGAAGGAAAAAAAGGGAATTTCCAGATAATTTAACACCTAACTCAAAGCAGCTGGTCCAATCAAACCAAAACCTGTTTCAGACAGCGAGTTAAAATAAAAGTAAAATTAAAAATAAACACATCTGAAAAGCTTCCACCCTCCAAATACAGCTGGCTTCAACTAATAAAACTGGACAATCGTTTTGTGGCATTCTCAGAAAATGACACGTGACTATACTATTATTTTTATGGACTGCTAACTAAATAACAAGTAGATCCACCCCAAAACATAACAATATATTTTTAAAACCTTCTAAGCATTTTCTAAAGGTTGCTTTAAAATTAGGTAACAAGTCATCCGATCCACACATGCTTCATCATCAGTGCCTTTACATTATTATTATATGTTTAGAACAAAGGAATGACACTGGAAAAAAAGCATTGAATACATGAAGAAAGGAAGGTGCAAAAAGGAATGGAAAGTCATGACATCAGTAATTAGAAAACAATCCTGACACTTATTACAAATCAAGATCAGGTGCTTCAGTCCCACTGATGGCCTGTATAAAGGTGTCCCATTATCAAGGTGTCACACAAGAAACATCTTAAACCAAAGAGTTCTCGTAACATCTTCACAACCTTAATGTTGCAAAGCGTACTGATGGCACTGATTACAGATGGTTTCTAAACTAATGAGGGTTCCAGTGAGAACTGTTGAGGACACTATCAGAACAAAGAAAGAACATAATTTCATCACAAACCAGCCACAACCAGGTGCTCCATGTAGGGTTTTAGAAAGAGGGGAGAAACAACTTTTAAGAAGAGTTGTCCAAGAGCCAAGGACAACTAGTGGAGAGCTTCAGAAAAACCTGAATCAGCATTGTTTCTAAGAAAACATTAATGCACTTAATCCCCACGGCCTGTGTGACACCAAACTCTTTGGATGTCTGTTTGGAGGTCAAAAGACACCATAACCACAAAAACACAATAATAACAGTGAGGTTGGAGATTGGAGCACCATGGTGTGAGGCTGTTTACCAGTAAACTGCTCTGGCGTGCTTCATATAATCAAAGGAAGGATGAATGGAAAAATGTAGCGAGATGTTCTTGAGAAAAATCTGCTGCTATCTATCTACCAGGATGACAAAGATGGAGACAGCAAGACAGCGATGCCAAACACAGCAAAGGAAATTCTCAACTGGTTTCAGAGAGAGACAAAATTAAACTGCTAGAACAGCCCAGCCAGTCACCTGACCTGAGTCCTATAGGACATCTATAGAGAGCTAAAGGTCAGAGTTCAGGCCCAAGGAACTTTCTGGATTTGAAAACTGTTTGTGTGGAATAATGGGCTAAAATCACACCAGAGCAACGCAAAACTAGTTTATCCTGCAGGAGGCGTCTTGAAGCTGCAGCACCATCAAAGGCTTTTGGACAAAATAATAAATACTCTATATTTCAGTAAGCATTTTCAATGATTTTTCCACTGGGTTTGAAGTATATTTAATCAGATATGAACCTGAATCTAGATGGCATGTTTCTCTGCATCACATGAATGATTTATGAATTTAATCAGCCCTAAAAGTCAAAAGAAAGAACAACAAGCTAAATCATGCTTAAAGGTGAAATATTAGCACGTTATTTAAAGAAATCTAAAATGATTTTGCCTCCAAGCACTTTTGTCCCCCATCCATCCTCAGTTGTTTCTGTTAACATCACCACATTCAAACATTTGCCTCTTTAAAAGGTCAGAACAGAGTTCACAGCTGACCCCACTGCCTCTGCATGCATGGTGCATGGTGTGCATGTTGGGGTGTGATGGGGTGGGGGTGGGGGGGGGGGGTGCACACAATAGGACACAATAGTATCAGCTCCGTCCCATTACTGCCACATCCACTCTCTATTCACCACTTCCTGGGCATCTGGTGTTACTCTAATGTTTGTTTCTCTCCCAGGGCTTTCAACTGCAACAAACTTGTAGATGAAGGACAAACAAACAGAGGAAAATGCACAGCGTCAGAGCGGGAGCTCACATTCCTCGTAAAACGCTGAGGCGTTATCAGCGATGGCTGGGAACGCAGGAGGAGATGGAGCGGAGGCACAGGATGCAGATTTAGACTCAGGATGGGAATGAGGCAAAACTTTGATAAGCCTGAGGTGTTTCTCCACCTTTACACACATAATGCGATACTAACTGCATACTTTTTATAAAATGTAATCTATACTCGACTATTGTTCCTAAAAACCTTAGGCTTTGGTATGTTGCTCCCACAGATGTTATAAATGTTTTCCAGGAGGGGATTTTAGTGTTTTAACAAAATCTGACTTTTGTATATTTTTAGCTACAACTATAGCACTGTATGCACAATGAATTCATGGACAAAAATATTTTTGAGCGGTAAAAATAACATAAAAATGAACAACTCACAATGCAGCTCATAGTTTTACCCAATAACAGGTTTTGTATAATTTTATTGCATCCTTTTTTGCCTGATGAATACAATTTTTAAACATGCGTTTTCTTAAAATTTGACATAAAATATGTATTAAATATATCAGTTCAGTCTTTATCTCAGAAACAGCTCTTTAATATACAACTTAATGACAGTTTTGGGATTGTTTTCCTATCAGGCTGCTTTTAGCTTCATTTCTGTTATTTATAATAATATCATTTTGTAATAAATGGCATAATATTACCAGATTAGCACTGTTAAGATCTGTACAGTCAATAAATACAGGTCTCTTTTTTAATAACAGACAGGAATTTATATGTTTTCTCTCTTTGAAGCCCAGTTGAACAGTGTGAATGAGTTTCCCTGTCTCTCATTCAGTCTGTTGCACAAATCCCTGAGGCCTGCAACGTGTGTCTGATGTCTGTTATTAGCTGTAGATGCTATCAAGTGCAATTAGTTAACAGGGAGTTTGTTGGTACATGTTTGCTCTCAGTCTCATTGTCTGATAACAGTTACGGCACTGAGTTGCCCCGAGGAGAAAACTGCTGCACCTGCCTCTGTTTCCGTGTAAACAGCTCATCTGTGCAGGAATAAATGGGCTGATTTGCACAAAAGAGCTCAAGTTGTCAGGGTGCATTGATGCCATCACGCTGGAGTAAAAATATTTTGCTATCCTCAGATCACTGAGACAGGATCACTGATGCAAATTTGATTGAAATGATCATATATGTCAAAGCAGGTTTGTAAATCACATCTTTGTTTTGTTTTAATGGATAAAAACTGATGAAACATGACTTAAAATGTAAAAATATTTGAGTAATTTGTGGTAAATACAGAAAAGAAATCTGTGACATTCCCTCAATATAAATGTTTCGCTAACAAACATGACATAAAAGGTGTAGCTACATGCTGTCAGTCCCTAAACCTAATGCTAATTGACTTGCATGTTTAAAATGACAACATTTACAGTAAATTCTCACAGAAAAGGCTCCCCTGAGTTTGGTGTTATGCTTTGCTTTAAACAAAAAGCTGAGTTTAGCATTTACAAGTAATTGAAGGATCTCTGTTTTTTTTTCACAAATGGATCATATTTTTTTGACAAGCTGATCACCTGGAGGATCATCTTTAAGCCTTTGGTAAAAGAGATTTTGTCATGTCATGTTAACCTGTGAGTCTTAACCTCACAGGTTAACCAGTGGAGCACAGTTTAGTCAATTTTTTTGAAATGACCTTGTCTTAAATACATTTAAAAAAATACTAAACTCAAAAAGTTATAATGAAAAATATGGATATATGAAAATATGGGTTTTGAGCAGAGATTTGAAAAGTGCAATAGAGTCAATGGGGTGGATGTGAAGAGACACAGAGTTTCAGAGGTGAGGGGCAGAGCGACTGAACGCTCTGGACCCCATGGTGGACAGACAGGCTCTGAGCACAGACAGATGGATGAAGGAGGAGGATCTGAGAGAACGGGTGGGGATGTGAATCTGCAGCTGACTGAGATAAGGAGGAGTGAGGATTTGGATGGCCTTGAAAACAAGGAGGAGGATTTTAAAGCTAATCCAGAAGCCAGTGCAGCTCCTGCAAGACAGAGGTGATGTTGTTGGTGGACGGAGTTCTGGAGACGATACAGAAAAGTTTTCATTGCTTTGTTCTTAAAGTTAAGCTTAGGGGTTTGGCCAGTTCCACCTTGTAGATGGATTTGACGGAAATCCATAAAGTATCTGCTTAGCTGCAAACTCTGATTTGAATTCCTGTTAATGTTTTAAATAACAGCCCTTCTACATCTTAAACAGACATTAAACTTTCTTGGCTGTTAGAAATTATAATTGCATGAGTTTAAAACATGCTCAGAATGTTGTGCAAAAAGTAAAACCAGGGACTGTTTTGAGCTGCTTACATATTTTGTCTGAAAGTCAAGATGCTGTAGCTTAGAAGACTAGCTGTCAGAACATCTATCTGTAAGAATATAACTGGTAGTCTTCCATCTTTTTAATTGTGATATTTGATGCTAAAATTGTTAAGTTTACCTTTTGATTTTGCAAGCTTCTTTTAGAAAAGTACAACGATACATTATCTATTGTTTTGTTGCATCAAAAATTAATTAAACTCTTTGCAGTAAGAAAATGCCCCTAGTTCATTATTGGAGGAATATATTCAGATTTAAGTTTTCTTGGGCTCCACAGGCCAAATCAGACAGGAAAAAAATGGAAACCTGCCAAACAGAGAGCTCAGATTTTGAGAATCCCGCCTCAGGTTAAAAGACAATGAACTATAGCGAGCTTTGATCTGAGCTCATATCCAAGCAGAATAATGATGGCTCCGTTCACCGCAGCTAATGATGTCTGTAGTGCCTCAGCACTCTGCAAAGGGGGATTTGTAGCCACACGAGCACCTTTAATGAGTTTTATTTGTTTTGTTTTATCCCCTTCTACCTCCTACTCACCTTAGCACATGAAGTAATGATGAAGCAGGAGTAGATCAGGATGAAAATCAGACGAGTCCATACCTTCATGGGGCTAATTATCCAACCCTCTCCTGGATCATCTCACAGCTTCACCTAAAGGCAAAGAAGATTCCTCCTCCTCCTCTCTTGACTTATAATTCTATATTAACCCTCTTTGTTAGTCTAAATTACAGTCTGTATGTGAATATATGGTTATTAAGTTTTATTTAATGCAAAGTTCTTTTATCATTAAAACTTGTATCAGTGAGCTGCTTCACTGAGCCATAGTTTGTTTAAACTTGGCATCAGTTAACAGAAATAGCATCCTTTGATTGATAAGCTAACAGAGTGCAGCATAGTGTATTGTTGCCTTCTTAAAACAGCTTTAATCCCAAAAACTATGAAGCAATTCATGCAACGCTATTTTAGAAAGTCACAGAGTTTTTTTGCATTGAGTTACAGTTAAGGGTTAGGGTCAAGGGGTCAAGTCCAGCAGGAACTTTTTCCATTTTCATTTGAAGTAACCATCATTTGCCTGAGATTCTGAGTGGATTTCACTCTCCTAAAACAGCTCTTAAACTTTACTGCATGCAAACATTCCTCTTCACACCCTTTCATCACTGTCAATTTTGCATTACGCTGTAATTTTGACAAAAAATTCAAAACATTTGACCATGTACGCACTGTAAGTGCTGTGTGTTTTACATTATTGGTTTGCTTGTAATGTAAAATTCGCAGTGGTGTAAAGGTTTGTAAATTAAGATGACAACAATACACTTTGGTCTCGTGTGCTTAGCGGTTAGCTTATGCGTCTTGCTGGATGTAAACAGAGTTAGTCCAAACAGAAGCTATTCAGGAAGTTATATTTGAAAAAGATGGTTATTATAACTTTTAAACATGCTTCAAAATGACCATAATATTAATTTAGGTCATCTTCAGAGTCTCCAGAAAAATTCTAATAAATTGACTTTGATCAAATTAAAAGCATACATTTGCAAACTGAAGTAAAATTTTCCAAACTTTGTGTTAATGATGCATAAAACTTAGCTTTAATCTGTCTGTCCCACTTCAGAGTCCCTCTCAGAAGTCATAATTACTGACTAAGACATTGCCTGGGAAGTGTGTCCTTTAACGGTATCGGTCACAACACGCTCCCTATCTGTCGGACGGCAGGTCCCAGTCCATCCCCTCCTCATTAAACATATGTCTCATTTTCCATTACAGACAAGAGATAGCATAGAAGTGCACACAAAAGCACTATTTTCAGGCCCTTCTGCTCATCTCGTCTGAAAGTCTAATGAGAGCAGATCAAATATAACTGACACCGAGGGGAGACGAGGAGAGTCGTGGATGAAGGGATGAGGCGAGGCAGAACAATGGGCCTGAATGTGCCGTCACTGCGGCGGGATGGAGCAGGACTAGAGAATGCAGATGATTCTGTAATGAGGGATTAAGTGGTGGATTATGGGTCTTTATTAAGATGTTTCTGATCCTCATTAGGCTGAATCTTGTATCAGGGCATCGATTCCCCACTCGCCCGCTGGATTGGATGTTCTCCTGAGGAAGACGAGGGAGAAAAGAGTGAGAAGGAACGTTAGAAGAATGGGCCTCTGAGCCATGGAAACAATACATGTATATGAGATATTAATAATTATATATTTTGTCAGGATTTTCCATTTAAAATATCTTCAAAACTTGTTCTTTGCCAGGAATGTTGATGTCTTTGTGAGACTGTGTTCAAATAGAGGTGGTTTACTGTAAGTTCAGTGCAGCTGCAGGTCAAGATGAATGGTGATTCTTTACAGTATGCAGAGTAAGATTCTGTTAAAATATGAATTTTGCAAACATTAGAGAAAAATTCAGGTCACTTGTTTTATGAATCCATTAGAATTCATATTTCCAGGATGCTTTCCGGTGCTCCATTCTAAATAAGAACATGAATGAAGGAAACACAGGGAAATTATCTCAGGTGGTCCCACTTGAATGTTTAGATCTGTTTAAAACTTTTAAGTCAATGTTGATATAACCAGGGAATCTCGACTATTCAAGTATTTAGTCTGGAAAGTTCAAGTTTACTGCCAAACATTACAGACATAACAGCTTTATTTCCTCTCAGATGCAGACTAAACCCTCTCCAGCTCCGCTTCATTATAACAGGAAGGCAGCAGCTAGAAAACAAAAGGCTGTTCGGTTGGAAAAATACCAAAGGTTAAATACACAACTGACTTTTTCTGTGAATTAACAGATTTCCTTCCTACTAAATATAATCTGAAAGCAAGCTCTAAAATTCTTGGCCTGAATGTGTCTGAAGACATGTGGAGATGCTGATGCAGGCACATTTTTTGAGGACCCTGCAAAGGATGTTTAATATCAAGTGTTACAAAATCCATTTTGAGTTTCTGTGCAGCCACAATATCAGATGAGCTGCCTCCTGCTGGCCATTAAACAGAATGCAGTTTCAGAATTTCCAAACTTAAATGTATTAATTTTCTTTGGAAAGAGATGAACAGTTTGCTATAACATCTATGTTTGAGAATTTACAAACCTTTACTATGAATGTGTTCTTCTGTTTAGCTTCCCACAAAATCACAGAGGACCTCACATGGACCTCAAAGCACAGCAGCACCTGTGTTTCCTTCTTTCACTAAGAAAACTAGATTTATCACATCAGCTGTTTGTGTCCTTACCACTGCTTTATTGAAAATATCCTCATTCATGATGATGTGGTATGTAAAGAGCACTGCTGGCAGGAAGGCCCTGTGGAGAGTCATAACAGCTGCACAGCAGGACATCACTGGAATCCTGCTGCAACCGCAGAAAAGACTCATCTCACCATCCAGTCGCTCTGCTGCCCTCTGGGAGGAGCTTTAGGTCCCAAAAACTCTACTTCAAACTGAGCAGCTTTTATCTAAGTGCAATTAGACTCAATAACAATTTTGATTAATTATTATGACACATTTTATAGATTATAAAATATCAGGCTTGATATTGTAAAAAGTTGGATGATAAGTGCAATGATGGTAAAAAAAAAAAAAGAACATAAAACTTTCAGATAAAGTCTATACTGTAGGACATTTGTCTCTGTGCTTGTAGTTGTTTTTTGTTTGATTATCAATGAATGTGTTTGGAATAAAATAATCTAAAACCAATACTGCGTATTTCTCCTTCTTTGAGCACCAATGACTGAACCACAGCAGGAGTTTTAGTTTTTGACAGTTTTATTTAGTGCAAAGAGTTTAATAGCAGGAGTCGTTGATGCGCCTCATGCTCATGAACCTCATGCCGCTCATGCCCATGTTCATGAAGTTCCTGTACTCGCCAGGCCTCATGTACATCATCCTGCCTCTGTAATGGGGCTGCTCGTACATCAGCCAGTGGCCGTCCATCACGTTGCAGGACATGCAGTTGGACATGCGGTAACGGTCCATGATGCTGTCGCAGTCATCCATCAGCTCGTACATCTGACCTCCGAAGTTCTCCCTCTCGTAGATCCTCATCCTGTAGGATCCCCTGTGCTGTGGTGCCATTGAGAAGTGGGTTAAACCCAGAACATTCAGTGGGTGTCGTTTAAAAAAGAGCGTGACATGATTTCTTACCATGGGAATCATACGGCAGGACCTGATGCAGTCGCTCATACCCATCATGCTCATGTAGTCAGCATACTCGCCCCTCCTCATGAAGTACTGGTTTCCCATGTAGTTGGTGCGGTCGTAGACCATGAAGCAGCCTCTCTCCACCCTGCAGGAGTGGCACCTGTTCAGGTAGGAGGACATGTCGGGGCAGTCGCTTGTGCACTCATAGGAGCGGCCCTGGAAGTTCCTGTCCTCGTAGAAGATGATCTGAAAGAGAAACACTTTACTTTTTAAAAAAAGTGATACCAAAAATGTATTTTTGTTGCTGTAAAACTTTTGGTTATCTCCATCTTTTGACAGATGTAGGCTTTTGGTTGAATATAGCTCAAATATGCTTGGTTTTTACTGCCACTTTCTGTTGTTTGAGGTTAGATTTGAAGCATTTGAGATCTTTATCCATCATTAAATTAATTTTTGAAACTGAAGATAATAATAAAAAAAAAGATTTTAAGACAGATGGATCATTTCCAGTCCAGGGCTTTGGTAAACCACACCATGAACCAACGTTGTTAGACTTACCCTGCTCATCATGTTCATTCCAGTGGAAGTCATTTTGATGGTCAGTGGGTTGTTGTTGCTGCTGCTGCTGCTGCTGCTCTTGCACCAAACTGTGCCCTTCCTGGTTTAACCCTTTCCTTTTATACTTAACCTACAGACAGGCCCTTTGTCCAAACTCCCTGAGCCAGCAACAACGTCACAGAAAAACAGAATATAGAAACATTTCCAGGGGCCAGTGAGCTCAGAAATCCTTTCAGTGGGTGCTTCTCGTACAACGTGGAGGTCAGAGAGGTGATGAAAGGGTTAACAATCAGAGGTCACACTTTGTCCATTCAGTGTGACATACACAGTTTTGTCAGCAACATTTTTCTTTTTTTGTGACATAATTTGTTGTTTGTAAAGGGTTTCACTCTCTAGCATGATGTGAAGCACATGGAAATCTTTTGTGGTTTCATGAAAAGGCAGAAACGTTTACTAAAAAGCGTGTTATAAAAAGTTCAACATTTATGTGAACAACGTGGACATTAAAACTTAAATTATCCACATTGTTCACATGAAGGTTTAAAGTAAAATATGTGAATAATGGGGAAAAAAGGGTTGGATTAGATGGAGGAGATATTAAATCAAACTAAAATGTCAATGAAAGTAAAATGTATTATAAAACTATAACAATTTTTAATAAATACACAGATTAATCATTTACAAAAAAAGACTAACATTACGTTTAAAATGGTGATATTTAAAACAACATTAATTTACAACAAAAATTAAATCCTGGCACTTATAGGTTACTCTGAACGTGATTGAGATTCAGCTTTTTTATTTATTTTTATTGGACAATTTATGTTAGTCTAACAGGCAATTTATGATAATGTAATGAAACAAAAGTCAATTGTTTTATGTAAAACAATTAATTTAAAAAAGCAATTTGCCATACTATAGTCAATTATTCTTATGAGAAGAAAGACCAGGCCTGGGCTCAACACTATGACTTTATAGGTTCACATTTTGTTTTACATTGAGAAAAATAATTTCACTGCTCTGAAGTTTGACTGGTATAATTATGTAATTATAATACATATATACATTTTTGTCATCTATTGTGCTTTTTTATATATAGTATTGTTTTTTCACCTGATTACTTTTTAATTCGTCTATTTTTTTAATCTATTCATTCACCTTATCAAAAATGTGAATTTCATTATTAAATGACAAAAAAAGAAAAAGTAAAATAATTCAAAGGATAGTTAAACATTGGTATATCAGCCAAATACAACAATAAAGTCCTGCTTTTACATTAAATATAAGTAATTATATTATTTATAATTTTAATGTTTCGCAACCACAGGGGTTGCATTTAATTTTAGTAATTACAACATTTTTAATGATAAAACTTTTATTAGCAACAGATTTCATTTATTTGATTGTTTCTTTTTTCTTTTCTTTTCTTTTTTTTTTTTTTACACCTAGATGAAAGATGGAAACCTGTCTTCCACTGGGTTCTAGTGGTCAGGCTATGAAACACATTTGTGGCTGTAATCTATCTTTTTACCACGGAGTGGCGCTGTGACATCTTGACTTCACAGAGTGACGTTCTTGGCAACAACCTCTAAACGTTGCTAAGGAAGTAACAGATAATAGTTTAAAAATAGACACCCTGGGGGCAATAGTTGAAGGTAAATTTACTTCATTTAAACACGTATGAAAGAAATATTAGGCTCAGAAAAGTCAGACGATCAAAGTTAATTGATACGAGTGAAAAAAATTTCCGCTTTCAACGTTATTTAGCTCAGCTAGCTGTATGTTTGCTGTCCAGTTAGCATTTAGCTTTACCAACCACAGCTAAGTACATACAAACTGCTTGTGCCAGTATGACTTTCTGGCTAAATTGAGCGCCAGATATGATAAGTCTTACAAAATAATGTTAATTTAGGCTCAGTGGCAAAATAAGATGGCTATTTATTTTGTCTGCTAGCAGTATTTAACCATTTAAAGCTAAATTACTGTGAACTTAATCAAATCATCACCCAATAAACAGATGCACGTTATTTACAGTGTGGCTGCACTCGTTTGAATAATATAAATAAGTCATATTCTGTTGTATATCTGCAGGCGTTTTAATATTTATCCATGAGAGAGCTCCATCCAGCTGACAGCAGCTAGTTTCAGAATGAGAAGAGGATGGCTACGAATGGAGAGACCTACACACAGTTTCACCTGACCAGTGAAGCTCCTGAAAAAGTAAACTTTGGTCACACTGTCAGTAGTACAACTACGACCTCCTTTGTGAATGTAAAATCTACCAATGACCACCTTGAAAGTTTTGCACCAGCTGCTAGAAATGCACAAGAGGAGGCTACAAAATACCAGCCTCTGCCCCCACTGGCATCCAAACTGTCAAAACACAGCCAAAGAAGTGTCTCAGCAGAGGAGAGTTTAAGAACAAGAAGGCTAAGAAACAGCCAGGAGAGCCTGAGTGACAGAGCTGAGACTGGCTCCTCTACAGACTCGCTTAGGGAAGACCAAACGGCTACAAGTGTTTTCAGCAGTACTGCCACTATCAGGAATGAGCAGGACTCCAATGTGAGACCTCGATCTGCTATCACAAGAGGATCTCCAGTAAGCAGGCTGTCAAACTATGAAAGGAGGCCACTCAGCCAGCAGAGTGTCCTAGAGGACCATCAGGGGAGATCTACCAAGGTACAACTGTCTCCAGTGCATCCCACAGGGACACTCCCTGCTTTGGAGAAGGACTTTGTGTCAACCAATGTGAAGGCAGTTAATAGGATTGATAAGGATTTTTCGGATTATCCCGCCCCAACCAAAGAGAAGACTGGAGAGAAAATCCACAGGAAACTGAGCGACAGCCAGCTTCTGGAGAAAATGGGGTCCGATAGTGCCTCTGTAAACTCCATAAAGTCCATCTACAGCGTTCTTAGTCCCATCAAACCCAAGGATGTGAGAAACAGGTAAAGTAAACTTAGCATTCCATTCAAATTATAGACCTGACATATCATCTAGTAGGCTTTTACTGACCTTTTTAAGAGCTTATTCCTCTTGGTCTTAGACACAAGTAGTATTAAGGGTGTAGCTTTCACACAATGACACTAGAAAACTAGACACATGTAGGTTTTTTTTCCTTTAAATCTTTTATGTCATATAAGAATGCACATTGTTTTGTGAGATTTTTTTTTGGCAGTAATCAAGATAAGTTCTTGTGAATTTTTCCTGCCTCACTCTTATAGTTTTTGGCATCTCAAATCCACTATATTATACTATAACTTGTTCTGCTTTTTGGTTGGAATCTACAGTGACATAAACTAATCAACTCAGCTCTGAAATGTAGGGCCCGGTTCAATTAGATTGTGTGCTTATGAAAAACAAAACCTGTGAGATGAAGAGCTAAAAGGGCTGCATCATCATGAAAGGATGAAGGAACTTTTATAATCCTGTCATTTTAATCTGATTCTTTTAAACTTCTATTTTTTTCTCGAACTTGGATTTTTGCTAACAAGTCACAGTTAAGCACTTAGAATACATCAAAATGGACTGATGGTAACATTTTAAGCAGGGCCTGGTTTTGCATTTCAATGTTTGTGTTCCAGGAGCTTCCTGGAGGGCAGCATGCTGGGAAGTGGTGCTTTGCTCGGGGCAGAGGAGCTAGACCGCTACTTCCCAGCCAGGAAGGTAGGAATCTACATCGTCACATGGAACATGCAGGGGGGAAAGGTAGGAGGAACTTAGGTATGCAGCATCTCCAACACCAAGCCCAGGGAAGTTTTAACAAAGTGTTTGTCCTTTTCAGTTCCATCCAGCTACCTTGAATGATCTCCTCCTTCCAACAGACTCTGAATATGCACAAGACTTTTACATCATTGGAGTCCAGGAAGGCTGCCCTGACAAGTTGGGTTCATCCAAAAACACAATATGATTTCTTCAACTGTGAAATCTTTATATCAATCTGTATGTGTGTTTCTGCAGAAGGGAGTGGGAGACCTGTCTTCAGGAGACTCTGGGACCTCACTACGTTATGCTGTATACGGCATCTCATGGTGTTTTGTACCTTACTGTATTTACCAGGAGAGACCTCATCTGGTTCTGTTCAGGTCTGTTCTGTTTCAAATAACAAACTGTTTGAAATAAGTGAAGCCCTCTGATGTTGCTCTATCTATGGATTAGAATTTTATAGTCAAGATAAGTTGATGTAACCAGAACTTATTTTGTGTCTTACATATGATAGATGAGCTGGTTTAAGAGTCTTGAATTCAGGTTCCTCAAAAAGAAAAATAGGTTTTAAAGTTGTTGTTTTTTTAACTCGTACTTTTGTCAGTTCACTGACAAGCAGTGAACTACTGTGAAATAGAAAAAATGTAAAAATACATTTAATATTTTTATTAAATATTTGTATGCCCCAATGCAAAAAAGAATGTTGATACTTTTTCCTGCTTAGCAAGATTGTCTGTGCAGTATACATGTATACTTTTTATTATATAAATTCACATTTTTTTTGTTATTTCACAAAAAAATCTCACAGTATTTGCTCTGTTGACTCTACAGAGGTTGAGCACGCCACAGTCACAACCAGGATCATCTCTCAGATCAAGACCAAAGGGGCTTTAGGAGTCACTTTTACCTTTTTTGGCACTTCTTTCCTCTTCATAACATCCCACTTCACATGTGAGTAGCAGAAGTTTTCAGTCTGAAAGTTGGTAAAATCTCATCAGAAAGAATATTTTTGTGTTTATTTTTTATTATGATATGATCATAACAATTATGAAATAGAAACATGTAAAATATTTTTAATGTGCTCCTACAGCTGGAGATGCCAAAGTTTACGAGAGATCGATTGATTACAACAAGATTGTCGAGGCTTTAGCGCTTCCTAAAAGCCTTCCGGATACCAACCAGTATCGCTCCAACCCATGTAAGTTGTTACAGTGATTTTAAATAAGAGATGTGAAAAAATTAAATGATTGTTTACATCGAATTGTGCTTTTTTTTGTAGCTGACGTCACTTCTAAGTTTGACCAAGTTTTCTGGTTTGGAGATTTTAACTATCGGTTAAGTAAAAGTCGATCAGACGTGGAAAATATCATCAAATGTACAGCAGGTGGTGATATGAGCTTTCTGTTGGAGCACGACCAGCTCTCCAATGAAATGAAGAATGGTACGCATGAAGGACGATAAAGCTGTAGATTTTATAGAATGTGATGCTTTGCTTGATCATTAACCTGTATTTTTTATCTACCAAAGCATCAATTTTCAAAGGCTTTCAAGAGGCACCAATTCACTTCTTACCTACATATAAATTTGACATTGGCTGCGATGACTATGACTCCACATCTAAACAGAGGACTCCTTCATACACAGTAAGAATGAATGACTACAGAATATCAGACTGTGTTTATCCTGATGTAATGATGCTCACAGGTTGCCTCTTGTGTTTATTTTAAAGTCATGTTTTGTTATTTTTCAGCTCTTTTTAGTTTGGTTTAATATCTTTTGCATTCACAGGACAGGATCCTGTTCAGGAGCAGACAGGCCGAAGACATAGAAGTGATGAGATACAACAGCTGCTCGAGCATCAAGACTTCAGACCACCGACCCGTCGTCGCTATCTTTCATGTTAAACTCAAGCCAGGAAGAGACAAGTGAGTCTCTGATGAGCAAAAACACTTCAGTAATAAATCACAGCCAACGTTGTGTCTGTGTGTTCATAACAATTGCTTTAACATGCACTGATAAAATGATTTGTTACAGAAAACATATTGAATATTTATTATTTTTGATATCGGATCCAGTATCTGAAAAAGTATTTATAAATATAATAATTAATATTAATATACTGCCAGGAAAAAAGATGTTTGGATCATTTTAAATATTACCTAAATCAAGTTATATTAATTTTTCTATTTATGAAGTTGATTATTTTCTCCCATTTATTATTATTTACTTACTAAATTTTATTATTTGACAAATAAAAAATAAAATAAATGTTATAGTGTGACACACACATTTTAATCCAGAGCCATGTTTAGAGGGTTAGGCAGTATCAGAGACCAAGCAATCAAAAGTTTCATTCAAATCATATTTTTTAAAATTCTTTTTAATTTTTATTGAAAATCCAGCCTTAAATCTTCTGTATTTATGTGTGTTTGTCAGTATTCCTCTGTGTGCAGGACAGTTTGACCGAGGTTTGTACTTGGAGGGCATAAAGAGGAGGATGACCACCTCAGAGCTGAGGAGGAGAGAGGCTATGAAAAACCAAAACAGCACCGTCTGCAGCATCTCCTGAACTTCTGAATGAACTCCCCAGCTCAGGATGGACTGGATCAAACCTGTTCCACAGGTTAAAAAAGGACCAAAAGGAAACCAGAGTTGTCTTAAAACAGGCCACATCTTCACAGCAGCGCTGTGTGCTGGTAAAACTGGCTGCTCTCCAGTTTGGGGACCTAAAAGTCAGAGAGGTAGAGCTTTGTAGAAAACATCAATTTGGCTTTAATTCAGCCTTCAGGACCAACTGACCTTGCGTTCTGAACCTTCATCCATTTTTCTTCATTTTTAAAGCATCTTGAACCATGTTGACTTTTAAACAGAAATGCTTGCCATATAGTGCATCATTACTATCATGTAGCTGCTTGAATTTTATTTATTCAGAAACAGAAGCTGTTATTTTATTTTGAATGAAATCACAAGAAAAAATCCAGAGCATTAAACAGAACGAGGGTACGACTTGTTACCGTTTCAGGGAGATTTTCTGTATTTAATGCTTTTTTTTCCCAAGGAACTCACTACCTATAAAAGCTGATTAGAAACACCTGTCAGTACTATTATTAGGTCAAGTGATCTTCTGCAGCTAACTCGATGCCTTACCTCTCATCTTACACATAAACTGTCAATGTACGGTATGTATGTAGCACTGATAAAACTTTCATTCCAGGCTTTTAAAGCTTTTTGGAAAGTGCCTGTGGGTCGTGTTTTATATTACCAGGACCCTTTGTCCTAATCTGCAACTTTTGATGTCATCTAAGATGTAACATAATTTAATAAATGTTTTAAAGCATATTGTCTGAAGTTTATTAATGTGCAAAACAACCTTTTTATAGCATATTTAGTTAACAGTTTAGGAATTCAGATGTTATTTAAAAAGGTAAATATGCTGTATGAGAGAAATGTTTCAAAAAATATATTTAATATGAACAAAGTTTAGGTCAAATCTAGGAAAACTATTGTTGCTGATTTTTATGGTAGCTACTACAGTAATGCCACTTTTTTATGCTTTCAAAAGCTCCACAAGTACAAATTAGTCAAGATACTCTGTGAAAACGTCTATAAATGCATTAAATTTATATATCAACAAGGCTAATTTAAAAGACACAAAATCAATCAAATGTACGTCGTTTAGCTGCTTTCAGCACATGGCTCACAGAACAAATGTTGGAAAAATAAAACCTGCACTTTTCACATTCAGCAAACACTCTGAACTCGTTAGTTTAGTAGAAACTGCCAATCCAGCCACTGAGCATGAAAATATTACTTCCATACAAATACTAAAGCAAAAAAACAGCAGTTTAATGATAAACCAGACTTTGAACAATGTACAGAAATGCTTCAACTGGTGGTTTTTCAACAGAAAACGCTCTAATAGTCCTAAACTGAAAATATTACCTTGTAAAGTTGTCATTTTTTCTAAAGTTTCAGTACAAAATAACAAGTAGTGTGTAAATATTGCCAACCTGTAACCTTTACACTCACTGAAATACAGATTTCTTTCCGTTTCATGCCTTGTCATTTATTCTAAGTCACTTTAAGCATCCATCACTGCGTTTCATGCCAAATTACTTTAATTCACACATTTACTTGCAATGATATTAACATTATTAAAACAGAAAAATATGTATCTCTTTATATTCAAGCCTCTTTACAGAAGAATATTAAAAACTACCGTACTTCGGACTTTTGAGCTAATGACAACACACTACTCACAAAAAACTGCCAAACTTTTTATGAGTACCTTTTAATGTGCATCATGAATTTTTGCCTTTCAAGGTGCATCAAAAGATGCTCCTGTATAAATAATTCAGCCTTTTAAAGTTTTGTTTTACTCACTTTGAGGAAAAATGTACTTTTTAGAGAGTTGGCGGTACAATAAAAAGTGAAAACTGCCTGGTTTTCTTACCTAAACTCATTGACTGAAGACTCAGCGTGACATTCATTCATAAACACACGTTTCTGGGGTTTTAAAGGGAAAGTAACATGATTATTTTGTTTGGGGCAAACAGTCCCTTTAAAAACAAATCATGCTGGCAATGTATGGCTTTCTGCCCACAGACAAATACAGATGCTCCAGCTTGGTCCAGATTAAGATTACTGCGGAGTAGAACATATTTCTTTAAAATCTCCCATTCTTTCTTCTGTCAGAGGGTCAAGCCAGAGATAAAAGTATTAGTCCCCTCCCAGACTGAGCTGTGCTGAGTTCTGTGTCGGGAGGGAACACTATTGTAATCCTCCAGTCCGGTTTATTCAGTGATGCCGGGATTTTATCGGAAGAGGCGATAAATGCGAGGGAGGCGTCCGTCTTTGCTCGACAGAGCAGCCTGGATGTGTTCGTACGAGGGGAGCTCCGTCAGGTCTCCGAGAGCCGCCACAGCGGGTTTACTACGCAGCATCTTGGTGGTCACTCTTTTAATATCGCTGGCTGTCACACTGCCTGGAAATTATTTAAATATCTATTATTCCAGGAATTGAACAGATTAATTAATGTTATATTTTTAAAGGCTTACTTATGAGACCACAAAGCTCATGTGGCAACTTTCTTTTTCCTGTGGAGAGAACCTGGCGTCCAACATCCTCAAAAATAACCGGCCGCGACTCGAGGTTCATCATCAACATAGACTTTAGTTGTGTTTTGGCTCTCTCCAGCTCCATCTGAAGTAAAAGAGGAAAACGTAAATAATTAGCTTTTAATTTAGAATAAAATAACCAATGAAGGCAAGTTTGTGGTGATCATCACCTCTCCAGCACTCCCACCCATCTGGATGAACTCCCTGGTTATAATTTCCACCATCTCCCGCACCTGAAAATCAACGAAGGCAGCAAGAACAAGGACAACATGAAACATTTCATCTAGTTTATACCAAATGCAAGACTTAACAAAATCACATGTAAATGAAAATTACAATTAGCTTGTCATTTTGTAAACATTTCCCAGCAGTGTAAACAAAAAACTGTTAGTGTTTCAGTTTTATTTCTATTCTGTCTTTGCAATCAGAAGCAGAAATAATTAGTAGCCAAACATTCTGCCTTAACATAATTTAAGTACTTTTACTTATTATTTACTTATAGACAAGGCGAGTTGAGTCCTCGTAAAAAACAACAACAACAACAACTGCAATTTCAGGTTTAATTACTCAATTTCTTTGATAAAAATAAATGAAAGTAGCCTTAGCTAACACACAGGATACACACACACTAGCTGCTGGACCAACCTGTCTGGGGTCAGCACTAGCATGGATACACAGCAGGCCGCTGTCCTCATAACTGTGATGGTAAGAAGTGGCGTTGTACATCCAGTGATGTCTGAAGCAAAGAACATAAAATAAATCAGGATAGTATTCAGAAATATCAAATGGATTTCAGTCTATGTGACCCACCTGTTGAGTACGTTCAGGTACAGGCGAGTGAACATGCCTTTTCCAGGCCCTCCGGCTGAGAAGGAACCACCTCCACCCATCATCATGTTCAGCACTGCAAATGGGATGAAGTCATCCTCCTGTGAAATGAACTTTTAGTCAAAATGTTTCAAAGCAGCTGACTGGGAGATTCTGAAACACACATTAAACACCAACCAGGAAGGAGCAGCTCTCCAAGCCAATCATAATGTGGGTGAGTTCTGGGATCGGAGTGGGGCCGAGGCTCACATCCGACATGTCCTTCTCCATCTAACACGTACAAAGAAAAAAAACAAACATAAAGATGCTTTCATTTTCAATCCTAAAAAGATTTTTTTTTTAAATAGGCAGACAATGTAAACACCTTAACAATTCCACCGGTGTACTGAGCCACGGAGAGGTCCACGTTAGCGACTGAACTCGTTCCCCACACTGGCTTCGCATCCAGCAGATACTTCCGGGCACAGTCCACCAGCTGCTCATGCTCGATGCCCACGCCTGCAAGCACCATGCGCTCAGGACAGTAGTAATTACGCAGGTAGTTGTGAAGCACTTTCTTGTCAATCTTGTCTACGTTTTCCGCCGAGCAAAAGCGAGGAAGTCCCACTGTGTTTCCTCGATATGCAGCCTGGAAAGAATCAGAAGCTAAAATAAGTTCTGGTGTCTTTTTGAATTGCTGCTGACTCCTCCCATCCTGAAAATAATCTTTAAGAGATGCTACTCTAACCGCAGGCTATGATCTGTCAGAAGTTGAGTGTGTTGCCTCAACAGAACCTGGACTGTATGTAGGTGCAGAAACCAGCTACGAATACAAACACTGCTAAGGTTCTGTAAGACTTGTATACTTCCAATAACATTAAAATGACAAGAATGAATAATACTCTTTTAACAGCAGCACCACAAAACTTGCAAACATCAGTTACAGGTAGCTGGTCTAAGATTAACTACAGCAAACAAGTCATTGATTTAATGATCGATGATTGAACCAAGGCTGGCGACCTGTCCAGGGCGTCCCCCACCTCCTGCCATGTGACTGCTGGAGATAGAATCCAGCTCCATGTGCCCCTAACTGGATGAACCGGTTCAGAAAATGGATGAATGAATTGTACCAAAGCTCTTAGATTAACAATGACCTAGATGTCTAAGAATCTACACCCACATGTCTTCTTTCCTACCTTTTTGATGATTGATGCACAACTGAATTTATTTTTATTGCATCACCTGATTAAAAATTTCCAAAGATTCAACACTGAAAAAAGACACTAACTGTAAAGACAGTTTTGAGATTTTTTTCCAAATGTAAAATGATTATAATAAATAGGTTTATTGTAGGATGACACATGGTTATTTGTCTCTTTATAAGTCTGCAAATTTACTATAAAATAAAAAATTTCTGAAACACATCAATAGCCCGACATCTTGCCATCACTTCAATTGAGAACATCAGAACCAGAAGATGCGACTCACAGCGTGGATCATCTCAGTGAGTAACGGCTCGGGGTCTGGCCTCATGTTGAGATCTTCTAACTCAAAGCGCACAGCCATTCTGGTCATCTCAATCTCTTCATCTGCGTGGGACCAAACAGTTTACTTCTCTGAAAGGTAGGGCTCAAATTGTTCTCTGGGAAGTAAAAACAGGACTCACCCAGCAAGCGAGGCTGAAGAACGGCGTCAGACAGAAGACTGACCACAGTGTTCAGACCTTTTACTTCAGCAGACACTGCATACATGGTGGTGTCTCTGCATAGGCAGAAATGCACCAAACATATATTATTGTAAAAAAAAAAAAAAAAAAAGAGACTCACTTAAATAAAGAAGGTTGTGACAAAGAGATTTTTATTTTGTGGGAGTAAATACCTTGATGTCTGGCAGTCACATATACCCCCATGCTTTTCCAGTGTGAGAAGGATTTCATCTTTACTCCCGTACTGTGCTGTAGACTAAAGAACAAAATTGGTAGCTTTACTTCACATGCCTGAACCTGTTAGGCTTTTTATTTTATGTAGTGGTTCACTTTCTTTTACTTACAGAAAAGGCAAGTTTCTCTAAGAAGTGTGCTATTCCACTTGGATACTTTGCTTCATGCCGGGATCCAGAATTAATTAAAACTAACATAGCAAAAAAATAAAATAAAACAAAATCAATTAATAAACTGATAAACAAAAAAAAAGGGTCAAGAATAAACATTTCTACTGAAGATGCTACTTACTTCCAACTGTGCAGAATTGACCAAATTTGTTTTGGGAAGCAATTTTGAGACCATTTTCTAGAGTGGTAATCCTAGTCTCATACTTTTCCTGGCCATCAACAGATGCAAACACTGGTTTTGGGATGCCAGGCAGAGGTGAAGAGAGAGAAATATTTGGGTATCCACTACCACTGCTGTACTTTCTGTAAGCTGCAATCCCAAACCTTTGGCAAATGAAGAATAAAAAATCTGTTAATTAGTGTTACTCAGGATACAGTTAGTTATAAATGTGCAATTGTCAGAAGAAAGCACCTTCACACACTCCTTAAAAACATTTGACATTTCATGCATGAACTCTGCTTTACTATTACAAGAAAGTAGAGAAATGCCAACTAGGAGAGAACACATTATTGGTTTAAACATAAAGCATATTGAAGGAAAAACAATAATGTTCTGGGACAATTTCTTGATAATACAAATGTAAATATAGGCAATTATCAGCTGATAACACTGACTCAATCTATGATACACCGAACATGTGTCAGAGGTCCTACTTAAAAGAGAAGCTTCTATCCTGATAGGATGCGTAAATACTAAGTTCAACAGTGTTATTGATCAGCCACTGAGAAATAGATACAGCTGATCATCTTTATCAGCTGATCTATGCAAGTAAACAAGTGGATTTCTTTAGTTTTCGTTGTTAGAAAAAAAAACATGTTTTTATTTTTCATATCTCAAAGTAGTGTCTTGTATTTGGACATTAAACCCTTCCTGTCCCACTTCATCCTGGGTTTTGCTCCTGATTTGTTTGATTTTAAGCACAAAGACACGTAATGGTTTATCTTTACACCACCTCTCAATCATAAAATAAATCAACCCTTATGTACGTCTGCACTTCGTTTCATTTTACTGAACAAAACATTGTCTGTATGCCCATATTTATGTAACCTGTAACATTCTGAGAAACAATAAAACCTTACATAAAAAACTGTTACTCATAAAATACAAACTCAAACGTCTATACATTTAAGAGAATGTTATAATTAAATCTGGGTCATGACATAGGTGGTATATGTGACGGCTAACACTTAGCATTATGCTAACAGGCAGCTAATCTTTAGAACTGACAAACACGAGCTTTAAGGCTACACGTGTCACTGAAGCGCGTGACACATTGGATACTGGTTGTACTGTTTCTCTGTTATTAAAATCTCTGAGTTTGAAAGCGTTTTACCTTTGAACCCGACTCCAAGTTCTGCACCTCGACATGTGAGTCGCCATTCTGTTCGTCTTTGACCAGAAATAACCCGGAAGTTAACGAAAGTTCCGTGACAGCACTTCCGGTGCAGACACACCTCCTGGAGAACTGTTGTTGTTTGTTCTCTCTGTTTTAGAAATGATGACCAGCCTCCAGTCCTTTAGCATTTGCATTATAACCTTTTGTCTAGCAATATGTGCAGCCTGTGGTAGGACACTTGGAGGAGGGGATGTTGGAGACTAGATTTTGTGACTTTAAAGTGATAATATGCAACTTTTTCATATTTTTAAATTTTTTCCTTGAGCCAGTATGTGCTAATATGACCCTTTACATAGTTAATGAAAAGTCACTTAGCCCCATCTGGTGATTAGAGCCGGAATACCACGATTGCAAGATCTCCGTCGCCGTCACGGTACCCAGGAAGTCACGTGTCTCACGAGGGCTAGGCTAACCCAAAGTGGCTAGCTGTTATGCTAGCGCTGGAGTGTTTTTAGCTCATGATTCCTGATTATTTTCAATCTCTCCCTGCTTGAACACAGCTGATTTCTTTGAAAGAGTAAATAACCGCTCCTGTAGAAAGCTATGAAGGCTGAGGAGACATTTCAACAGGTAGATTTAGGCGTTTAGAAGCTGAAACGATCTGGTAACTTGTTTAATGCAGTAATTTAAAACGGACACCAGAGGGAGCCCAAAACAAGCAAAACTGCATATTATCACTTTAAATAGATGCAAAGGAAAGAAGACACAGGAGAGCAAAGCACACCTAATCCTGGTGTATATTAAAACACTACAAACAAAACAGATGAATATTGTGTCTTCTTTCATTTATTTACTTTTTCCTTTTACAATTTAACAGTAAACCCTTCAGAACCTGACATTGACTTAAATGCTGGTAATTTTAGATCTTTTTAAAACTGAAATTCTGCACAATGATGGCATTTTAAGATTTTTTTTTTAATTTGTTCAATATTTTCTAACTTATTGTGCTCATATAATATTTTTGAAAAAACAACTATTAAATGCACTAATGATAACAAGAAATTCTGCTTTGCTAGCCTGGTAAACCAGCAGAACTGAGGTCTAGTATACTAGGCTACTGTTTTGCACCATTTCCCCTCAAAATAAAATAGTAATTTTTTTTTAATCTTAATTCCATTTATTCATTAATTGCAGCAGTCAAACTCTATTAACTCCAGAACATTTTGTATCTGAATTCTCTTATTTGGGAATTGAACACCAATCCAGAACAATTGATCTGAGTTGGGGTGGGTGGGACAGCATCAGTGAATCAGCCCTAACACAGAAACAGGAGACTTTGTAAAGCTGCAAAAGGATTCAGCAGAACTACACTGACCAACCAGCTGACTGACCTCTTGTTGCCACGCGCTACAACAATGTTGTCCATATTACAAGTCACCACAGTGTTATGGTGGATTTTTTTCCTTTCTCACTGCAGCTCCACGTACGAGCTGCAGGACACCATCCACACCCTGAAGGAAGAAAATCTCCACCTGCAGCACCGACTGGAGAACCTCACCCGGGCTCTTAGGGACCTGAAACACCTGCTGTCAGAGCACTCCAAAGGTAAGAGGAACAATGACATCACATGTTACCATTTAATGAGTGAAAATTCTCAGTTTAAATTTGTGTTACACCAAACACAGCTCCTGAGGGGGAATTTGACCCTGGATATGTCCATGCGTGGAGGGAGTGGTCCCAACACGGTAAGATCTAGAACTGAACTTTTATCAAATCAGTCCTGTCTTGCTTCATTATGTTAAAACATCTGTTCACTGCGTTTCCAGGTCTTAGTGCTGATACTCACCAGATGTTGGAGCAGGCTCTGTGTTTACCTGAGCTCCATGATACAGCAAACTCCATCTTCATCTCTCTTGGCATCCTCTTCCTCTCATCTCTTGTTTCTGTGGTTCATGCTGTGCAATCTTAGCTTTAATCAACAACTTAGAGCTGATACATCATTCACCTAATAATAAATCCTGTCATTATTGATAAAGCATTGTTAGTTTTCTAAGCTGCTAAATTGACCAATCTACTTTTTATTTTTTAAATAACAACGGTAAATCAGATTTTGATGTGTATGTAATGGATCAGTAATCATTTATTGGTGTCATATTGCTTCAGTATTCAAGTATAAGAAGTACATTATCCTGTTCACACACCAATAAAGTTTAGTCTGGCATTTACAACATATTTCAATGTGGGTGTAATCTATATGTTTAAATTGATAGAAATTGGTACAGCATCAAACCACTGTCTGTAACAACAAAAATGTAATATAAAACTAAAATTTTTATAATCTAGAACATAAAACCAGGCAAATGACAAAGATGTAGCAACAGCCGTAGACAGATAAATATTGATGGAGAATTCTTTTCACCATCCCTAGGACAAAAAATGCATTTAATGAGATTTAGAGAGCTATTATGCTGAGGTAAAATTAAAACAATCCCTTGAAATTATACCAGTCAGTGTCAAGTCCTGTTAATAATTTTACTGAGAAACCCAATTGAGCAAATCACGTTAAACAAGACAGAAATATTTCAGCTGTTAATTCTTTAAACAAATCTTTAGAGATTGAACCATTAACCCAAACTTTTGGCCGTCACACTGAAAAGTTTACAGTAATTCTACTGGTATGGTCTGACTTCTAAATTGTGCCATTTTGAAAAAAATAAAGCTGATGATTTATGTATCTTAAGCTTACATTTTGCAGGCTGTTTTCTCAGTTTAATTAAAATAGCTCTCCCTGCATAGATTATAAATCGGCACAATTGTTCTTTCATTTCCATTTGATTATGCTGAACAGACCGCCAATTTACATTTGCAAGGACTTCATCTGGCCCTAGTAGTGTCAAGCTTTGTCTGGATGAGTGAACCCTTAAACTGACAGCTCTGTTTGTATCTTTCATTCCCCTGTTTAATATCAATAAAACATGCAATTTTTGGACTGTGGCAAAATTAGGATTCTGTGCCAATATTTTGCTTATTTATTATTTCATTTAGTCTATTTGTTTATTAACAAGTTTCATAAAAACGCACAATGTGCAGTAAAACCTGAAATTTAACAGACAAGTTTCAGAATCTTGCAAATGAAACATATGGAAATCTTCAAACTGAATGCAAAAACAAAAGTACAAACAAACCTCAGCATCCAACTTTAATGGTCTCACTTATAGAAGCTGCTCTATTGAATGTGGTCCTGCTGCTGCAGTGATTTTTTCCCTCCCATTAACCTATGAGGGCACAATCCAACCATCACTTATTGACAGATTAATCAGCATCCCTCGTCCCAATCTTTATCTAGAGCTACTGTGACGTTAATTTGCACAATCTGAACATTCAGTGATTCAGTCACCCCTTTTTGCAGCACCATGCAAAGATGCCAGTGTTAATGCGTGAAATAATAATTAAATATGGCTTTAAATGTAATAGTTACAAAGATAAGTGCTGTAGTTAAATGTTCCAACACACCTATGTGCGTTTTGCAATTTACAGTATGTTCATTAGGTTGATGCAAAATCTTTCAAAAAATGTCAAGCTGCTCTAAACACATTCAGGTGCACAATTTACTTTAGTGTGCATCATTACAGCTGCTGTTTGGATCAGAATTCACTGGGTGTGTAAAGGGGTGGAGAGTGTGTTTGTGTGTAAAGCGGTGGAGGGTGTAGCGTACGTGTGAGCGGCTGTTGGTTGTTCTCTCTCTGAGGCGGGAGCTCAGAGGATGAATCAGGACAGGAGAACTCAACCAGCAGAGACTCATGAAAACGAACAAACTGATTTCAAAGACGTGTGAAGTAAGTACGAATATTCTCACTGAACTGTCAACAGATTGATCAAAATGTAGCAAAGGATAAATTAAATCCATGCAAATTGTTTGGTTTTATGTGTTACCTTTACTGCTTATGAAGAATATGATGAGCAACAGGTTTAAAATTCAATAATTTGATTGTATTTCTGATGGATTTTAGTGAACTGTTTAAAATGTAAATCTTAATAAACCCACATAAAGGGTTATGTCAGAAACTGTATGACATTTTCTGCTTCAGCTCCATTAAGAAATACAAATTTTAATGTGAAGAACCAAATTAATAAATGGCTGAACATTGTGAGAACACAAACAGGAAATAGTAAAAATGCTGAGCTTTGCATAAAAGTAAAAATAAGTTTCTGATCAGGCTAAACTAAAGGGATTTATTTCAGCAATTTGAGCATGTGGATCTGTTCATTCTGGTTCCTTATTATTTCTACAACAATGTTTGGAAATATTACAACAAGATATCTAAAAAACTGAACAACAATTGTAACTATAAGCTGTCAAAGTTCTGCATCTCAGGTTTTATTCAACTAAAAGTTTAGATAAATTCTAATTTAAAAAATGAAACACTTGTGATGCTAAAAACATCTTAATGACATGCTAAACAGTGTAAATGATCGGTTGTGTGTTTGGTAGTTAGACAAATAAACACCCACGGGCTCTCAGCTTTGTGTTAATAGACAAGCTGGTCCTGCAGAACCCAAGGAGTAACTCACATGCTTTCAGCTCAATGATGATGAATAATGAAAATAATGTTTGATTACTGGTGCAGGTAAGTTATTGTAGATTATTCTTTTTTTAGCTTTAAGGCATCTGAGTTGAGGGTGAGAAAAAAATACAAATTTTAGTTAAAACCTTTAGACCTTAATGTTTTTTGCAGTAGAAATGCTGGTTTTGTATTTCTCAGAAAAAAAGAAAAGTTATGGCAGAATTGAAATATGCAACCATGTACCATAGAGATACAGGAAAAATAAAAAGCTAAAAATCCTAAAACAGGTGTGACTCAATCACACTAAAAAAATGAATTAATAGATATAAATAAAATAGATTGTTATAACTACCAAAACACAAACAACGTGCAGTCTCCTAAAATTCTGCAATAATTTGTCTTTAAGTGATTTAATTTCAGCCAACTCAAAAGCATAAATCTGATTTGGCAATATACCCAACTGGATATTTTGTGCAACATTTTCAGAAAAATCAATCATATTTTGCTTAAACCAAAGTTTTGATCCACAAACCTATTTTTATTTTTCTCTCTGGTCATTCTTTGCATATCTGCTTTACCTCTTTATGCAACCTCCTGCAAACAAAATCATATTTGTGCAGATTTTATTGTGCTGCTTGAATGAAAAATGTTCACCACATTCAAACGATGAAGAATCAGACCCTACGTGGCCAATGTGAGGATCATGAAAGCACATATGATCAGACGGGTAGCTGTCCTCGTAGAGACCAATAACTGATCTTCATAGTACAAAGCTCCGCAGCCTCTTTTCATGTCACTTTCATTGAGTGGAGGACCACCGTGTGAGCTCTATAAAGTGGCTGTACCCATTCAACTAAAGAGGACAAAGCTGAGCTCACTGTGGTGCCACAACCAAAATAGGAATGAAGCAAAGGGAAAAGGGAGGGGAGGGCTCAAAAACGAGAGGTGGGGAGGGAATTATGTTAAATCCATCTGCTGAATACATTTACTGAAAACTGTTGTTTTAACATTAAAGTTTAGTGTTTCAAAATAAAAGCATGCAAAATAAACATGTAAAGAGATGTAAGAACGATTATGTGCACACTTTCCAGGCTGACATCATGGATGAAGCTCCATGCTGGTTTCTTCATTCTTCTAAAGGGGTTCTGCAGTAGGATGCCAGTTTGCGTCTCCATTTGTTTGATCCCACAGATGACTTCCCTCGTCTGCTCTGTCATTCTGTTCGGCTTGACAGTCACATCTCCCCTGGGTGAGTCACTGCCTTCTTTTTAAATAAGGTATAGGAAGAGGGTTTTCTACATGCTTGGGTTTGACGGTTGTGACATGCCCAGAAGCAGAACCTCAATGAAACTTTTAGCCTTGCATTCACATGTCTTTTTAAGACTTTATGTTATGTTATGGTATTTGTAATTACACCAAAACTAGAGAATTCTGAGAGTGAGTATCAAGTGAGGTTCAAGTTTGTGATCTCTTTCTTTTGCACAATTTAGCAAAAAAAATCCAAAGAGAACAGAGGACTTCCTCTTCTTCTGTCTGAACTAAAACACAATATGAACAGAAACTTGAATTAAAAATGTGTTAAGACAAACTTAGCATTTAATCTGTCTGCATGCAACACGCAATAAATACTTTTCTTTTGCATTCCAGGTTTGGACGATGTTTTCTTCAGTCCTCGAGACAAGACAGTCCAAGAAGGAGAAGCTGTTTTCTTTCAGTGTGTATCAGGAGAAAGTTCACCTCCTGCAAACATCACATGGATCAAAGATGGAAAGAGGGTCACGAGAGGAAGACAGTTTCAGGTAAGCACAGAACAGTTCCAGCACTTCACCATGCTGCTTCTGCAGTTTATAGAGCAGAGCTGAATTGAGTTTAAAAAATGTACTTGAAGAATGTATGGATGTTCTTCTTATCTAGAAAGCAAACACTTGTAGCAATTAATATTTTCTTAATCAAATGTATTACATTTTTATTTCTTTTACCATGTTTTCTTGTTCAGGGGGAGTATGGAGGAGGTCAACAACAGAAAACCTCAGGCACGCTGCACCTTTCCAACGTAACATTAGAGGATGATGGTGTATACATATGTGTCACATGCAACTCTTTACTGAACATCAGCAAGAAGAGCAAACCAGCTAAACTAACCGTGCAAGGTGACCGCAGGCTTCTTCAAGTATTATTTATTAACTTCATGTCATTTTCTATTTTAAAAATGGACTGAATATTTATTCTTAAAGTGAAAACTTTTAACTTCTAACTGGAAATAATGAACAACTCTCCAATACAGTCACTCACCCTATAATGTTTGTATATTAGGAGTCATAACTTAGAAAGTCTTTATCACAGGGGTTGTTAAGAGGCTGCAGATCATCCAGGGCCCTGACAACATCACTGCTGCTATGGGAACCGAGGCCTCCATGCAGTGCACTGTTCATGGCTTCCCTGTTCCCATGGTGCACTGGTTCAAAGACGGCTGCCTCCTATCAAACTGCTCAGCTTCATTCAGTCTTCAAAACAATGGACAGCTGCTCACATTCAGGTTTGATGCTGCAGATATTCATTCTTTTTTGAGTCTTAACAGCTTTGGTTTTACTGTAGCAGAATATAACTCAGACTAGGAACATAAAACAGGCCTTCTATAGGGGGGTTACAGCAAAACAAATATTTTAGCAGAAATTGACTAATTTTTGCATATTATTTATGATTGATGGGTTGAAATGTACATACATTCAGTTTTCTAACAGCAAGTTGGTTTTTTTAAACAAATCTTTGGTTTCTAAGCTTTGCAGCTTCTATAAAGGCAAAGTGAAAACACAATGGCAAATTTCCCTTCTTACAGGTCCTATTTGTGAAATTAGATCATTGTGTGTATACACTTAGCATTATGTCATCTTCTTGTGTTTAAATCCATGACAGGGCATCCTTCATTGAGAAATAAGAGGTATGAGCAGTTAGATTTTTTGCCTTCACCCTTAAACAGCCAAATCTGTCACCTGAGCAACACTCTGCAGAAGAACAGACATGCACTTATGTTAACCACATTTAAATAAAAACATATCTCCTTTTGATCTTCACTTGAGAGCTCCTTGCAGGTCTGTCTGCAAAACATCAACCAAAATAGTTATTTATTTAGTGATATGAAAGATCTTGTGAGTTCTAAAGGATAGGTGTTTTACTGACATCTGGCTCCCTGAAGATTGATATCTCATCTCTTCTTTTAAATTAGAAATGTAACAAAGGAGGATGAGGGCTCTTATCACTGTGAAGCATCCAACCAGAAGGAGACGATCACATCTCAGCCAGCCTTCCTGCTTACAGCTGGTACTAACATCTGCTGTTCTTCATTGATTTAAAGCCATCTATCATGAGCTAGACCTCTTTAGTTTCCTCTACTGTGATGGTTTTTAAGTTGTCAAAATTCAGTCAGATGTTTGCATGTGTAAATTTTTTCAGAGATGCACTGGAGTTTTGTGCAGCCGCCAACAAGCCTGACGGTGAAAAGAGGAGATAACGTCACAATGACCTGCAGACCTCCGTTCAGCAGACCTGAAGCTCAGGTGTCCTGGTTCAGAAACAACCAGCTTCTTTCTCCCAGAGTGAACATGACTGTGCTGACCAGTGGAGACCTCTTCTTCCACAGGTGTCTTTTAAAAACATTTTTGCTTAATCTTCACACTTAAATGTTTAAGAAACAAATTTTAACATTTAACAAAGACCTCAGCAAATACAACATGTAATTAAATGAGGAATTCGGTCCCACTGTTCTTTACAGGATTGTTTTAATTCAGCCACATTGGAGGGTTTTTTAATTTTATCAACCTGTTTAAGGTCAAAGCACCATGTTTTTTTTTTACAAATGTTAAACCAGCTTTTGTGCTGTTTTTGGTCACAGAGGTTTTGTCCTTAGAACTCTCTCATGGAGGCCATTTTCCCCCCTCTTAACATTTAAACCACAACCTCTGACCAAAACTTTAACCAAGAGATGCCATGTTGTTCTGGGTTCTTTTGTTCTTGAATTTCTTAAGAATGGGGCATGATTTGAATTGTTTCTTGAGATCTTTTAGCCTACTTTTTCATTCAAAAGCAAAAAAACCCCAAAACTTTATGTTGTCAGACTTGTCATATTAAAGTGTTTTTTTATTCTACAGGTCTGTCAGAAGTCAGACTTGGGTGTGGCTAGTGGAACTGAACTACGCTTTCCAAATAATGTGCTTTATCACAATTAATTCATTATTTAACAAGGGGGCAGTTACTTCTTCACAAAAGGCCGGATTGGTTTGGGTAGCTTTTTTCCTTTAGTAAATAAAGTCATGATATAAAAACACCCTTTTACATTATATCAGGTTATTTTTGTCTGACGCTGAAATTTGTATGCTGATTTGAAACATAGAAGTGTGACGATTCAGCAAATACAGAAGAAATTAGTAAAGGGAAACATACTTTTTCACAGCATTGAATAAACAAATTGTTTTTGGAAAAAGTTTTTTGCAATAATTCTTTTTTTTTTTTCTCTTTAGCATCCAGGTAAATGACAGTGGCAGCTACTTCTGCAGGGCCTCAAACACCCACCTTCAAAGGTTCCTCACCTCTAGAAGAGCAAATCTGACTGTGTTAGGTACAAGATCACACAAACCTGCTATACTGTAAGGAAAAGTCTGAGTCATGACAGCATTGTTTTCTTATTGGCAGCCCCTCCATCGGTCAGACTGTGGCCCTCAGTGCTGACGATCCCAGCAGGTGCTCGGGCCGTGCTGGAGTGTGAGGTGTCCGGTCACCCGCTGCCTTCCATCAGCTGGATGAAAAGAGGCCACTCAAAGCTGACCGGTGGCAAGATTGCATTGGGGTGAGTTTTTGTTTTGTTGCAATAAATAAAATGATTCTACATCTGATTTCTGACTATTTATGTTCCTCTTGCTTAGACAGAAAAATTCCACCCTTTACATCCAGTCAGCCAGGAGTTACGATGAAGCGGTCTACATGTGCGAAGCTTCCAACAAACTGGGAAAAAGTCAAAGCACAGCACTGCTGAGAGTTGCTGGTAACAAACCTTGATCCTAAAGCATCTGAACTAATTCTTTAAATGTATTTTTGTTCACCTCAAAGAGATGTTATGTCCATATTTGGGTAATTGAAGTCACTATCAAACTAAAAATAGATTAAGCCCATTTCAACACATTCCTCACAATGAGATGCTGCAAAATCCATAAATTAAAAAAAAATCATAAAACAAGTAATCAGTTAGTGTTATTAATACTTATATTTCTGGTGTTATAAAGCTTTAATTTACACTGCTACACTTCCTTTTTCCTCATTTCTCTTCCCAGTGAGCCCTATCATAGTCAGGTATATAAGTCAGGTTAGCTGTAGGATTGGAGAATCCGTGGTCCTGCCCTGCAGAGCTGTTGGGATTCTGCCCATCACCTACAGCTGGACCAGAGGCAGAGCAGGGACACAGTCCCCCATCGGTCACTCTGAAGACAAATACATTGATGGTGAGATTTGGAAGAACAGCCAAGACGTGAGAACATATCAGCTTTCAGCAAAGTATGACTTTTTGAATCTTGTGTAGAAGATGGAGCTTTGCATATGTTCAGGGTGCAGTCCTCTGATGAAGGAGAGTATTTCTGTACAGCTGAGAACAGAGCTGGACGACATCAGAGACAAACCGTCCTCATTGTAACAGGTATGTCTCCTTGTACACTACAGTAATGAGCAGAAGCATCAGAAGCTGAGTGCATGGCAGATTTATTTTTGATTTTCCAGTAAAGTTTGTTCCAGGATGGTTTTAGATTGATTTGGAGTCGTTAAGATTTGGGGTGTTTTCTTGCATCATGCCATGTTAAGCAATGCATTGCAAAACTACCGTATTTTCATGTATTTTTGTGAACAAAAATGTTAGTTCTGAAAGAAAAATGTGTTTACTTATTTTCTCAGTGTATTTTGAATATCTTTTGATCAGCCGCGCACTAAAATTATTAACATCATTAATTAGGCATCAAAAGATCTTTTACCCCTCCTGCATGAGTTTTTCATTTTCCCTGATTTTCTTCTTTGCTGTATATTTGTTAAGCTGAGGATCATCAAGCTGACAGAAGGAAGCAGACAAGGCCGGTTTTGTCTGCTGTGAGTAATGACATTGTGAAAACCACTTTGTTGTAGTGCAAACTGCTCATTTGGTTTTTAACTCATTGTTTTAGTCCAGTAGTTGCGTATTTTTTGTCATGTGTACCATCATTCTCAGTCATATGATGTTAATTTATCAGTGGGTGACATCACTGCTTTATTTTTTGTCGTATTTCACCTGCATAATACTTGTATTTTTGTTTATTATACTTCTCTGTGTCCCTAAATGTTAGCTTTGTTCTAATATTTTCTAGAGCACTGCTACAAGTGAAGAACAGGTTGTTTTCCAATTGAGAACGTCCATGTCTGAGGAGAACATCAAAACAGTTTATCGTCCACTTGTGCTAGCACAGCAGAAGATGACAACATGTACGTATGGAAAAATGTACATTTACACATCTTCAGTCACCAGTTCTGTAGGTTACAACAACTTAGTCCTGACTTTTGCTTGCATGCAAAAATGCTGCCATGGATTCAGTTATATGGAAATGTGTCTAGTTACAGGTTCAGCTTAGGGCTAAACTTTAGTTGATCTAAGAACATTTTATTGTTATAAAATCAGCAGGAAATGAGGTTAAATTTGAGTGATTTTTATTAATCCATTCAGTTGAAGGTAAGAACAGAGTTTAGTGACAAAATAAGAGATGATATAAGAAATAAATAACAGAAAAAAAAACTTATAACTAGCCAGCCACCAGGTGGTGCTGTGGTTTCTTGTGGCTTCAGCTTCCACATTGCATTCCTACATCTAGCTGTTATTTATGTTGATGTTTACAAACTACATAGTTGTATTGTGTTGTTTATTAAAATAGAATAGAAGTAGCCTTTATTGTCCCTGAGTGGGAAAATTAAGGTGCACCAGCAACAAAGTGACAGCCAAGTCAAATATAATAGTGACCCAAAAGGGTTAATCTTCATCTTTAGGGAGCTCAACTAACTTATAGATCTGATGGCTGAAAATACTCAAGTGAAACTTAAAGTTCTATTAAATGCATCTTTTTTTTAAATAAATATTAATTAGTTTAGATATCTAAATAGACTAATTGTATTTTGTAAAATTTCCAGGCTCCAGCTGCAGCAGCACAACCACACCCCCTACAGTTTCCAGCGAAGTTGTAACTGAGCTAAAGACGCCATCAAGATCCCCTCATGTTTTACAGCAAACAACTAATCCAGTTCAGCCGTTTGTCACACAGATGCAGCCTCCCATATTACCACCTCCTCCCCATCCACACTTTCAATCAGCAGATTTCCTTCATCAGCAGCCAATGACACGAAATCAGCTTTTTATGCCAAATAATGCACCAGTGACACACAGTCCAACACCAGCAGACAGCAGTGAATTCCTGAGTGCAACTCTTGATTATTTACTTTCTAAAACCTCATCAAGTGCACAATTTCAGCATCAAGTCAGTAAAGATTTAGTTTTTGCATCTGATTCTCAGCAATCTAAAGTCTATAATGCATCTCCAGAGAGTCAAATCACAGAGATGTTCAAGACTCAGCTTTTATCAACACTTCCAATGGTTGGACCATCTGGATTACTCAACTTGGATTCATATACACCAGCTCCAACACAGAGTCCTGTTACTTTGATTAAAACAACGAACTCCGTCACTTTGAGGGTTACTTCAGAAGCTGATTTAGATCAATCCAAATCTCTTCAACAAATAAAACATATATTTTCTCTTCAACATATATCTTCACAGATTTCTCAAACCAACATCATTCATCAAACACAGTCCTTGTCTTTTCTCTCACAAGCATCTCAGACTCTTCCTCACCAACCTTCCACGATTAGTTTTTCCTCAAAGTTTCATCTTGAGAGTTCAACACTCCAACCTCCATCTGCTACAGTCACTGAGCCTCTACTGTTTCAAGATCATTATCCAACGTCAACACCTGCATCACCTTTACAGCAACACCCATCACCTTTATTCTCAACCACCAGTCCTAATGATCCCAGTTCTACAAAATCCAACCCTGAAGTCTACTGGTCCAATCAGCAAAATACTACAAAACCACCCAACAACACAGACGGGTTGAGGAGGAACACCTCCCAGTCCCCCATGACCAGCAATGATCCAAAGTAGGTGACAATTTAAAAACGTAAGAAAGGAATATTTCTATCAGATAAAGCTGATGTGCAACATTTGTTCTTGTATTCAGAGCAACACAGCAGTCACCATCATGGCTGCCCATACTGGAGAAACATGACATCCCTATCGTGGTGGGAGTGGGTGTATCTTTGGCCTTCATCTTCTTCACTGTCACCTTCTACTCAGTGGTCCAGAAGAATGAACCTGCACCAACAGGTCGAGCAGGTCAGCAGGAAAACAAGTCCAGTTTCTTTATTTGTGCTGTACATGGAAAATTTAAAAGATTTGATGTCAAAATACAGTTTTTACAAACTTAAGCTTTTTATTTCCAGGGATTCAATTAGTTTGTTACACTACACGAAATGTGACGTTTTCTTCTAACAAGTGTAAACTTTTTTTATTAAAAAAAAATAAAAAATCTCGACAGCTCAGAGGAATGTTGGTGTCCCGGTGAGACAGTCTGATCATCGAGCTGCAGAACGCACTTATGAAAACAGGTGCACACAACACAACACAACACAACAAAACTCCAAAATAGACAAAACAATTCACTAAAAGGGCTCTTTTTGTATCTAAAAACCCATTGTGTGTCTTGTGCAGAGCTTTTGAGGATGACGATTGTGTCACAGTGGTTGAACAGAGTCCCAACACGTCAGACACACGAGCCCGACCTACCGGACGTCCAGGACACAGTCTGGTCACGGTGCAGATGGGACCCTCATTTGAGGAGGTTCAAGAGGTCACACAACCTGCTGCAGACCACCACTCAGTCACTGTGGAGACTTACCCTGAGCCCATTATTGACACCAAGGTTTGAAGTCACAGAAATGGATAAACATTACAAATCTGACGTGCATTAGTATTGATTTTGGAAAGTTAAACCTATATAATTTAGGTCATAATCAACTGAAAATATTTTTTTTCACATTAACCAGAAGTCATTTTGATAAAATGAGTTTGGTTTTTTTTGCTGTTGTTTTATTTAATATGAATTTCAGACACTTCTTTTACAGATTGACGACTCCCTGGAGGATGATAAGAGATGCAGTTTGTCTCAGCCCAGCATCCAGCTGCAGTGCACCGAGGACTGGACCAGCAACAGAGGAGACAACCACAGTCCATGTCAGGACGCCTTACCTCCCCCGTCATCGCTGCCCTCCCCCTCCCCGTCTCCACCCTGCAGACGTGATGACACTCTGCGCTCCACCTTAACCTTTCGAAGCTCTGAGTCGTCTGCAACACCCGTCCATCACAGCCTCAGCGTCTCCCGTGGCAACCCACCTCTACTGCTCTCCCATCACATCTCTCTGGGCCTCACAACCGTTGCTGTTGATGTCCAGTTTTACCCATCAGCCTCTGCTTCCACGGCAGTAAGCACCAGCACTCATATTAGTTCAGTTTCACACTCCACCTCAGTGACTGCTCCTTTGTTTAGTCCGTCGTTAATCGACAGCCAAGAGAACGATGATCGATCAACAGCCAGGTTTCACCAGAGTAAATAGCTTCAGCAGCTGAACCATAAACTGATGAGATGTGAGAAAAAGTATTTTATTATTATATGAAAAATATTTATTTAATTTGAAAGTTTCCATGAAAATGTATGTATTTGGTTTCTTGTTGATAAATGAAGGAGAAAATGTAAATGTGTAGAATTTATTTGATTATCAATGGTAACGTCTGAGTTAGTTCAAGTTAACATACTTTCAGTGTGTTTAGTAAAACAGCCAAGGATATTTTATTTTAACTAACTATAGCATCTAAGACTGTTAAGCCTTTCTTAACCAAAGGAGGTTCTTTAAAATGTCAATAAACAATATTAAAATCAATCTAACTTGTTGAATGTTTGATGTGAAAATAACCTAATTTAAAATTTCTGCCACCATGCACTCAGAACTTTAAACTTTTAGATCCATGTGCCTGGTACCAAAAAAACTAGTCTTTTATGAAGAGTTGGTTCTGTGAGACTAATTTTCAACAACTTTAGTCACGTTTTCAAAATTTTTCATATGCCTTGACAATATAAGTTAGGCAGTTGATGTAAAAACATGTTTATTAATTTCAAGGAATCGCTCAGTCTCAGTGAAAACAGCTGTTTATTTGTTGCACCAACATTCCTAATTGTTCATAATTAAATTACCAGAATGAGCCAAAAAAAAAAAGAAGCAGAAGAATTCAGCTTCAAAATGAGACTTTGTAAAATTTGATTTACAAGACAGAAATGGCTAAGTAGAAAAATAAAACTGAGAAACCTAATTTATAAAATAGCTAAACTTTCTTTTTAAAGTCAACATTGAGTTACTGCTCTCAGATAGAAGTGAAAATGTAATGCTTCCGGCCTTGTGGGCTAATAAAGCGGATTCCCTTGTAGGAAGGACAAATAGCATAAATCAAAAAGCTATTTTTGAGTGGAAAAAGACAAAAACACAAGCTAAGAATGTTGTGCTGCAGCAGAAATGTGCATCATGCAGCAGTTTTTAGTCTTGCAGAAGTGAGTCACAGACAGTCCATCTGTATCAAACATGCAACACTGTCAAAGCTGGGCACTTAGAAAAATAGAAATTGTGGTAAAAGAGACCTTTTTGCTCTTCTGTCTGACCAAACCTTCCAAAGTAAATCCAAAAGACAAACAGCCACTTGCTGTGTTGAGAAGCATCACTCATAAACTCTGTTGGAATAGATTGTTGTAATAAGTGTAGAGAACATGAAATACCAAAATAACAGCAGAAGGGTGGTAAATGGTTAAAATCCGATGTTAATCTGACTACTGGTTTTGAGAAATGACATGTTCTACAGGTTTTACGGTATTAGCATGGTGACTGATGGTGTTTCTTCATCTTCACATGTCTTATATTCCATCACAGTGTTTCTGACACTGCAGCACAACCACTACCGGTAATTTACATATGAAACACAGAAGTAGCTTTGTGGGACAAAACCACAGCAGATTGTGAAGCTCTTTTCTCACGAGAAGAAAGTTATTTTACCAAGGAAACAAATGCATAAAATTAATGTTTAAATATGAACCATCACCACTACATTTGGAGTGATGCGATCATGTGGTGTGACTATAACACATCTGTTTTAGGGTGTAATAAACATTCACCACTTTCAGTACCTTAAAAGGCTTTTATTCACAAGTTTGTCTCATTTAATGAGTTGTTTTATCCTTTTTGACTAAATTAAATTCATATTTTTGTTTTTATTCTGAAAAATTTGAGCAAAAATATCAAAACTGTATATTACTTTTAAGACTTATACTGACAGTGTTGTTTAGTTATTATTTTATGTAATGTAAAGCATTTAAAATACTAGAAAAAAGTATTTTAAGGTTTAAGAATTTTCTTGATGAAAATAATTTGTCAGCACTGTTATTAGGAAGTAAATCTGATTAATAAACTCACTAACACACATTAGTATTAAACTCCAATTTCTTCTTTGAGAACTTCAAACCAGGCCTGAGTGGGAAAAAGACACTGTCATAACAAACATCAGCATGTGATTATTTATCAAAGTTCAGTGGATGGTTTCCTCGGTTTTGCCTCCTCCATGTTTTGTGGCACATGGAAATCCACATATGGACACCACCTGGTGTTGAGACACACCAGTTTCCTCAGCGTTGACGTTTTGATGATGTTGAAGCCCGTCTCGCCTCCGAAGGTGCTGGGCTTCCAGTACTCAGGGGAGTTGATGGGGTTTCCGAGAAGGCCTTTCAGGGAGAAAGGAGCCCCCATCTCCACCATGCTCTCACCAAAAATACAGTTAGGGCGAGTCTTTTCCAGCAGGATACCGGGATAAAATTCCAGAGCATCGATGTCTCCGTAGAGCTCCTCCAAACCTTGAGCTATTTCTGTGTCATCTGTTTGCAAGAAGAGAGAAAAAAGAAAATAATTTAAAATTCCATCTGCAATAATCTGCAGGCAAAAAGCAAAGTTTATATTTATACTTCATGTTTCGTGACCAAATTACTCTCCAACCTCACACTCTATTCATCTCGAATCACTAAATTACAGTATTGGTCTAGTGTGGAAGTCTTAAATTTGTGCACATGTATGAGAAATGACAAATAGATGATCAATTTGTTTCCTTACCAGTTAACTCTTGAAAGGACTCATACGGCTTCAGGTTGAACCGTTTCCTGTACTGGTTGAATGGCTGCAGACGTGCAGCTCTGGCCTCTCTGATGATCGTTTCTGCCACTCTGAGAACCACTTCATGAGTGTTGCGACCTCCACCGACCTGAAAGACAAAAAGGTAATTACCACAATGTTATTTTTGTTAATGAATGTGTGTGATCTTGTTAATGTTCTTTAATGAAAACATTTAAAGAAGTAATCATAAAGGTGATATATACTTTGATGTGAATGAGGTATAAGAAAGGTTTTCTAATGCATCGTCTAACAAGTTAATGTGAAAGCTTCCCACAGCAGTTACTTTCACATTGCATGCAAGTCTTTAGACACAAGCTTCCTTTAAAGTTAGCAAAAACTTTAACATATGAACACATTTTTGCTGTAAACTTAATGAATGAAGCAAAACGTGCAGAACATGAGATCTGAGAGATTTACTTATTAATTTATAGTGTATTGATGATTCTCTCCATGTCTACCTGGGGGGTATTTTTTATTTTGTCATCCAAATTTGGCGACTTGTTTTTCAAAATAAATCATCTGATAATACATTAAAATTGTCAGGATGGCTTTCCATTTTGAAAAAAAGCAGGTAATTATCATAAAAACGATTACTGCAGCTAAATTATAATATAAAGCATGTTTGCATTCCTGCTGCTTTCTATTACTTTGCACAAATAAACCTGCACAACCATATAAATACAACTCAGTTACATATATTTGTTTTCAATATACTTTAACTGCTCCTTAATGTGTGTGTGTTTAAATGTACATTTATGTGTGTTAAATATACACATTTCTCTGTCATTTTCCTGATGTGCACTGAAAAATGTCCCACTGAGGGACTAATAAAGGAATATTCTAATCTATTCTATTTCCTGCTCATGGTTTTGTATTTCTTTAGAATGAAAAACCATTTTTATTACCGGTATATTTTATTCCCTTATGTATCTTATTGTGGGAGTTATTGTTTTAATTTTGTAAATACATCATTAAAACCCAGAATGCATGCTCACTAGTTGATTTGGAGTTCCGTACACAATAAACAGGCTGATGCTTCATTACCTGTCCTGCAGGCTGTCGAGAGAAAGCCTCTACTAACTTCTCCACTCCGTAATGCATGAGGATAGAGGTGTTATACAAAAACTGGGAGTACGGGATTTCCTCTCCATCAATGAGAAAGCTGTCTGGCATCAGTGGGTGCCAGTGGTAGAGATGGCAGAACTCCAAGGCGATGCGATTAGTGTACTGGAAACGCACATTGAAGAGCAGGGAGGGGTCGTAGGTCAGCTTCAGGTGGTAGCCACTCAGGTGTTGTACATATTCTTCTATTATGATGTTGATTATCTCACCTGGAAAATTAAACAAATATCAGTTGATATGATACTTTATTAAAAGGATCAGACTTCTAAAGATGACTTAAGCACATGTTAAAGTGTAGTAGTTGCAGTACGTTTGGCAGCCATTTATATTTAGAAAGTGTTAGAAGTTAACCTGAAATTGATAAATGACGATCTTGACTGGATGCTGCAGCTAAGTATTTCTATAATCTAAAACTTGTTTCTTCTTCGCACAGTGTCAGTTTAGTTTGTTGCTGCTGCAGCAAAAAGCCTTTTGAAGAAAAAGAATTGTGAGAATGACTGGAATTTAATTAAGATGTTGCACCGCTGTTAACCTGCACACAAACCACACTGGTTCCTGTTTAAACTTTTTCTAATTTTAAAACCAAACTAATTTAATCTCTGGTAATTGATGAGCACATGCAGCCCCTGTTTAAAGTTGCAACAAAGAATATTTTAGATCAACATAAAATCAGACATCGAGGAACAATTAAATAAGTAAACACTGAAATTGCAGCTGAAGAGAAATGCAAATTCAGCATAAATGTAAAATAAAGAAATACATGTTATAAAGCCTCACTCACACCTCGCACATTGTGTGTTCATTTTTTATTTTGCTTCATTTAAAGTGACATTTCGCTGATATTAGTGGTTTGGGGTCAAAGCAAACAGTTCAGTTTGGATGCTGATGTAGAAAATATCATATATATTTTTTATGTTCAAGTAATGCACCCGTTAGAAGCTTATTCAGTGAGAATATCATGGCGATGGAATCATCTGACCAGCAGGTGGAGTGCAGTCTCCATTCACCTCCACCTGCTGACTTCAGAAAAAGACAACCAGTAATTTGGACATATCAACTATAAAATTACAATTTGCTTTTAAAGTTGATGCAAATTTTATTCATTTGCAAATTTCAAAAGGCATCAATTTGCAAAAGAGGAATTCAGACACTTACTTTGATGCATCCTTGGAACTATGAATAAATTAATGTTACTGTCCTGGCACTGATAAATGTATATTTTTGAACAATTAAAAACATTTTTTACCCTGTAGGGTCATTATAAGTGTTGACCAGAAACTGATGGAGATAAAGAGACAAGCAGCTAATTAAATAGAATATGCTGATGCGTTTCACCCACCGATGACGATGAGCCTGGCGGTCTGGAAAAGCTGTTCGTCATCCCAGGTTGGGTGTTCTGCCTTCAGGATGTCACAGATTCTGTTGTGCTCCCTCAGCCAGATGGTGGCGTACATGGTGAGGCCCGGCAGGAGGCCAAACACTTCCTGACCGATGGCCAGACGTTGTTCAGCAGGTAAACTTTCAGGGTACACCATGTGCACGGGGGCCTCGGATACTTTAGGAGGGTACATCTCACCATTTATCAGCTGTTAATCATTCATTTAGTTAGTTTGTTTATCTTTGTAAATTTTATCTAAACAAAAATGTAATCTTGCTTAAGTTCTGGTGAATTGGTGAAGATGTCTGATGCTTTCAATCATAAAGACCTGATAAAACGTCTTCAACTCTGACTGATATGTCTTTAATCATAACTGCTGTCTTATTTATTACTTATTCACCATATCTTTCTGAGAAATTAAAGTTACTGAAAGTGAAACCTTTTAACCACAGATACCCTAAAACCACAGCTCGGATTGGGGTGATACAAAGCTGAAGGCAGAAACTTCTACAGTGCGTCAAACTTTGTGAAAAAAATATTTTAGAATTGTGTTTAAAGGTCCCATTTTATGCACTTTATATCCACTCTGAATCATTTCTTTGACATCTCAGTAACATGTAAAAGCTCTGCATTGGTCAAATTAGCCCTTACTTTAAGTGCAGCTGTTGTTCTTCCACCTTTCATCCAACCTCCTAAAGCAAAAATTTCCTTTCAAATGGGTGATGCAAAAACAAATGACTAGGAAAAAGATCAGAGTACTGACATAAAGAATAAATGTTGCATGTTTACTTCCTAACTGCAATTCTGAAGCTTTGAGATAAAGATCTGATCATCAACACCTTCTTTTAATCAAAATTTGCATGAGGCTGTGAAAACCACAGAAACTAAACATGCTGAATAACCACAACCTAATCAGACAGTGCATTTCTGTCTTTTAGTATCATTTTTAATATATTCAAACAAGCTTAAAATGAAGTGAACACGTCAGTTTATTTACCTGATATTTTAGTTTTCCATCTTGATGAATCCGAAGCTGATGCTGTCTTTCCAGGTCTTCTCCGTAGATGTTGCTTGCATCTACCTGCACGAGTGAAACAACATGTATATTTTGGCACCTACTTCAAAACTCAAGTCATATTTTAGTAAAAACAATACATTCTGGTTGCACCAGACTGTGAGTGTGTCTCACCCCGTGTCCCAAAGCCCTGGTGAAGCCTCCTTTAGCTTTGTGACTTGTCTTGAAGAATTGGTGGGTGAAGTGTTGAGCCATGAAGGCAAACATCAGATTTGTTCCCTGAGGATCTGGTCTAAATTTCTGCCTCCTAAAAAATCTTTCAGTAAGCACTTTGGCATCAGGAAGAACGGGTTTACCTGTAGAGGGGAAAACAGTTGGAGCTCCTTTCAGCACCAGGAGGATCTGTATGAAGATGATCTCACCTTTGGTTCCCATTGGCAAAGGGCAGTCTTCAGGTACGGGAGGGAGGAGCCGGGTGTAGTAGGAGAGGTTGCTGTAGGACTCCCAGCTGATGTAACCATACTTGGTGTTGTAGGTTGGAGGACTTGGAATAAGATCATTTCTGACTGTGATAGAAAGTAACTGTTAGTACTTTGTGACTTTATACCTACTGGTTTAGAGTATTTTATTGCATGCTGTTGCAGGACAGATAAATATCAACTTAGAGGCTGTAGGGCAGTGCAATAAATCAATTTATTATTTAAATTTAATTTTTGGCTCTTAAAGATCACAATTTTGTCATAATCCACTTTGCAAACATCTTTTAATGTTGTCTTTCATTCTAAATCATGTGCATTTCCACCTATTTTAAAGGTTAAACTCACATCTTAGCACAAGAATGAGGTCACATAAGCAAGATTTGACACAAGATAAACCTCCATTCAGTTGTGATACCCCACACTCTGTGGAGTGATGTTAAGCAATACTATTTCCTGATATGGTTTTATTTCCAAGCATGAACCCACCTGAAACCCCTTTTTAAAGTACTCACTCCTTTTTTGGATGTCTAGGCTTACTTGGCAGCTTTTCTCTGTTTTATTAAGTGTTCTGCAGTGCTGTCTCTCAACATTATGTTCACCAGTAAACAGATAAACTCTTTAATATGGACTCCCTGTCTCAAAAAAATCTGGATGTCTTTAATAAAATTAAAACTTCCTATAGAATGATTTTGTGCTTTTAATACAAAAAGTCTATTAGTGATATATTTAAAGTATATTTGAGGATGGATAACTGATAAAGTGAACACTGATCTAGTGCTCTTGGTGTTACTTGATGCTCTTATTTTGATGAGCCACACTGCACTGTTCTCTGGTGCTTTTTGTCTAATAAGGAGAAATTATTGCAATGTGTTTCCCAACTCAGTGAATAATCATGTTAAATATTCATGATTTCAATACTGATCAAAATAATCTGATTATGATTTTTTTTCCTCATGATCCACCAACCCTACATTGTTGATAAGATATATTTAAAATTAATCAAATTATCCAAAATTTAATTACATTTTTAAGGGGAAGAAGTGCATTTTTCTGTACTGAGAATCTGCTGAAGAAAGGGTTTGTTAAAAGGTGATTTTGATGCTGTAACTTACTGATAAGTACTAATCTCATGATGGATCCACACAGGAACGAGTTGTTTATGAGGTCCCAAAACCACTTGAAATGAGTAAGAAGAACATGAACTAATGAGGGGCTGGGCTTCAGCATGAGACGAACTCTGGTCCAAAACTCAGCTTCGAAGAAAAAACAAATCAAAACATTTCATTTAGAAAGCAGATTCAGACAAGAACTGTCCATCATAACTATCTGCAGGAACAAAAACTGGACTGGAAATTAATCCTAAGCAGCTAAAGTCCTAATGATACTTTTTTCAGAAAGTCGGGAAAACTATTGATGAAGAGTGGAAGGATTAGGAGAAACAGAAGGATGCAGGATTAGAAAGACTATTAGGTTGCAGAAGATTAAGTAATCCTCCATGTTCTTACGAGTAGTGCAGTTCTCTCCATAGAAGCCAGAGCGAGTGCAGTCACATCTGTAGCTGTCTGTGCCGAATCGCACACACACCCCTGTGTTCTGACAAGGGTAGAAGCAACACGGATTCACTGTAAAAAGAACAAAGATGTCAAAAATTCTTTTGAAATTTAATATATTTACAAAGTGCTAGTTCACAAAACAAGTAACCTCAAAGCACTTTACAAAGCAACAAATTCAAATCATTTCATGTTCAAATTTAGGACAAACAAATACAGTTAATACAGCTACATGGAAAAAAAAAAAAACTTAAAATAAAACAATGCAGTTGCATGCATTTACATTAAAAATGTTGTTAGATTTAAAGCTGAAGTGCCCTAAACTTGTGTTGAATCATTTGCAGGTCTGATATGTAACCATCTGGTGCTAACAGGAATTACCAACACACAGAGGCCTGTGGTGTAACTTGTCACAATGGATAAAGTTCGGAACCTGAACCTAAGACTGTTGCAACTCTGCATAAAGTCTCTTAACAAGAATGATTAAATATCTGCAGCTGCTAATGTCTAAATCAGATGGTCCAACCACTTCCACATATCTTTCACACTTGCTGCATCATGGCTTCCTGCTCTGCCTTCACACTTGCAGAAGTTCTGTTTGATAAAACGACTTTGCATACATATTTTAGTCCTTTTTAGTCCTTTTTAGCTGCCCAGAAAATATCCACGCTGCTCATTTAAGTTTTAACCATGCATCATGACATTCTGCTAATGACTTAAAGTAGGCTTCCATAAAGAAACATTTTTAGATGATAAGCCACTTCTGACAAAATAGGAAAAGAAGATAACTGGAGTATGTCCAAGGCTGTAGACTTAGAAAGACAAGCTAAGTTCAAGAACTTTAGTATTTTAACCCCATAAGAGAATATTTTTGAATCATTTTGCTCTCTATTAAAGCCAATGTGGGTTTCATTCTTGCTGTGTCAGGGTTTACCAGCATATAATCATTTATACCAGCAGGAGAAACCAGCAAGAACATGGCCTCAAGCCAGGCTGTGCAGAAACATGACTTTCATCCCATACAGCCTGTTAGGGATGAGTTTCACTGAAAGATTCCATCAATGCAAGCAAAAATGCTATGACAATAGTTTTAAACTGCATGAAGCAAAACTTTGAAAGAATGATAAGAAGAGCACAGAAACGTCTTTAGAATTATATGCAAGTTAAAACAAAATTAAGAAAAGTTTCTGGGCTTAATAGTGAAATGCATAAACAATGACGATATTCTCAAATAATATAATCACATAATTGCCCTGAGAGGATAACATAAGCTGTGATAAATAACTGCTCACCAACACTTGAGTCACCAGCAGACGTTGAACTCTTCAGCAGCATCATTAGCACCCAGACAGAAAAGAGTCTCAACTCTGTAAATAACAGAAAAAATAACTGCATGAACAATGCTTGTAATTTTATCAGTATAAGTGTTTAATATAAATTTAGGCCTTACCTTTCATGGCTATTCACAGTAATTAAATTCAAGTTGTCACAGTGTTATTCTGAGACAAAGGAGCAAACTGAGAGTCTAACAGGCGTTTTAATCTATAGAGAATGGGCGGTCACACAGTTTCCTCTACTTCCTCTGTCTAACACATTTACACACAATCTGATGCAGCGTTTTTCTGTGTAATAACTGCAACCACAGCAAAGGATCCCCTCTTGTTTGCAGTTAAATATGTTTATTACACAATTAATCAAACAAACCCGCCCCCCCTGACATAACTAAATTATAAATGTTCTTTTACATTTTATGTCAATTTAACTGTGAAAAAAAAAGAAAAGAAAAAAATTTAAAGCCGCATTCTGGAGGAATTCATCAGGAGAGCAGTTTTTGAATCTAGCGTCCAAAGGCTCCTCCTCAAAACATCTCGACACGCGCGTCTGGTCGCGTGTGCGCGTGTGCACGCGGCGCATATACTTCGGACATGAACTGTACAGCTCAATGTGTAGGGTTTAATCACTCACAGTTCACAATCTTATTCCAACAATACTACGAGGGTCTGAGCCCTCTCTGTCCCTGCTGCTTCTGATATTAGCTCTGTTAGCACCGAGCTGCTGCTGGACTCTGAAGCTGAACTTGACTCGGCCCTGGATGAACTTTCTGACCAAAATAAACGCATAATCCTGTCAAGCCTTGCCATTCTGTGAGGTGAAAGGTTTAAAAATTAAAATAAATCCATCTTTAGCTGGAGAATGGGTAGGTTTTTAGTAGAAATGAGCCGTGAGTCCTCAGTGAACGGCTGAGACGGCAGAGAAACACACGGAGCGTCCTGTACGACAGCGCCCCCTACTGGTACAGGTTTGGTCGATGCGCGTGCATGTTGAGAGAATGCAGACATTTGAATTTCATTGGCTGAAAAATGTCGGCGGCAAGAAATAATGGAAAGGGGTCTCTAGGAGGAAGGAGGGTCTTCATCAGAATGACGGATGTTGTGGAACTCAACCCATAGATCATAGTTTAGACCTGAAATATCATTTAAAACATTTAGAAAACTTTGATACATAGAAAAATGCTCCAGAGAGCCTCTTTAACTGTGAATCAGCATCATTTTGTAGTTGAGAAAAGCTCAAAGATGTGTATCGCCACCTGCTGGAAGATCTTCTGCTTAACTGTTAATAAAAAGGAATGTTTCAAAGGTTCAACACTAGAGAGTAAAATCGATGTGCTTCAGTTCACTTTTGTGTAACTGAACCTATTTATGAAGTAGATCAGTGTTTTTAAATATGTTTCGGCTGAGGATTTAAAGATTTTCTGACATGCTAGGATATTTTTTTGTGCCCATTAGTAAATATTTGAGTGTCTGAAATCATCACCATCAAAAACTGTAAATATCTGATGCATTCTTTGTGTTTTGACCATGTTGAATTTTTAAGTATCTTGTTGCAAGGGAAAACTTTTCTCCTCATCCTCATCTCCTTGTAGTCACTTTAAATCATGCTGCATTCATTCAGATTCACACTACCTAAAAATCAAATTGAAGGATTATAGGGCACTAAAATAATTTCAAATATAAACATATGATAAAGCTCCTCCGTGAACCGTCACCTTATCGTGGTGGAGGAGTTTGAGTGCCCTAATGATCCTAGGAGCTATGTTGTCTGGGGCACTTGTGCCCCTGGTAGGGTCACCCATGGCAAATTGGTCCTAGGTGAGGGGTGAGACAAAATGCGGTTCAAAAGGCTCTTCATGGAAATACAATCTACGAGCCAGTGTACCCGGCCCGGAGGGTTACCGGGGTCCCACCCTGGAGCCAGGCCTGGGGTTGGGGCCCGTGAGCGAGCGCCTAGTGGCCGGGCTTTCGCCCATGGGAGTTTGCCCAACCAATCCACATGTGTTTTGTGGATTTGGAGAAGGCTTATGACCGTGTCCCCAGGGACACCCTGTGGGGGGGCGCTCCAGGAGTACGGGGTGGATGGTCTTTTGTTAAGGGCCATTCAGTCCCTGTACCATGTAGTGTGAGTCTGGTCCGCATAGCCGGCAGTAAGTCTGACCTGTTCCCAGTGAGGGTTGGACTCTGCCAGGGCTGCCCTTTGTCACCGGTCCTGTTCATAACCTTTATGGACAGGATTTCTAGGTGCAGCCGTGGTGTGGAGGGTGTCGAGTTTGGTGACAGGAGAATCTCGTCTCTGCTTTTTGCGGATGATGTGGTCCTCCTAGCTTCATCAGGCTCTGACCTACAGCTCTTGCTGGGGAGGTTCGCAGCCGAGTGTGAAGCGGCTGGGATGAGGATCAGCACCTCCAAGTCTGAGGCCATGGTTCTCGGTCGGAAAAGGGTGGCTTGCCAACTCCAGGTCGGGAGAGAGGTCCTGCCTCAAGTGGAGGAGTTCAAGTATCTCGGGGTCCTGTTCACGAGTGAGGGAAGGAGGGAGCGGGAGATCGACAGGCGGATTGGGGCAGCGTCTGCAGTGATGCGGACGCTGAACCGGTCTGTTGTGGTGAAGAAGGAGCTGAGCCGTAAAGCAAGGCTCTCGATTTACCGATCGATCTACCTCCCAATCCTCACCTATGGTCATGAGCTTTGGGTAATGACCGAAAGAACGAGATCGCGGATACAAGTGGCCGAAATGAGTTTTCTCCGCAGGGTGGCCGGGCTCAGCCTTAGGGATAGGGTGAGGAGCTCGGACATTCGGGAGAGACTCGGAGTAGAACCGCTGCTCCTCCATGTCGAAAGGAGCCAGTTGAGGTGGTTCGGGCATCTTGTTAGGATGCCCCCTGGACGCCTCCCCAGGGAGGTGTTTCAGGCATTTCCTGCCGGCAGGAGGCCCCCGGGTCGACCCAGGACACGCTGGAGAAAATATATCTCTGGTTTGGCCCTGGAGCGCCTTGGGATCCTGCCGGAGGAGCTGGTAGAAGTGGCTGGGGAGAAGACTGTCTGGAGCTCCCTAATTGGGATGCTGCCCCCGCAACCCGGACCCGGATAAGCGGAAGTAGACGAGACGAGATGAGACATATGATAAAGACCCCCCCCCCCAAAAAAAGCAGGTAATTGTCTTCACTTTATGAAAAAGGTGATATGTCTGGAAAAAACCCACTTATGAGCTTTAAAGAATGCAAATAATTAAATAGACGTGAAAAAGTATTTTTTCCAAACGTATCAAATTAAAGTTTTGTTAAAGAATTAGGAAAAAATATAGCTTATTTCCTCATTCTGTAAGAAAAAGGGGTGCATTCTGGGAGCCATAAACATATTAATTTGAAATGCCAAGTTTATTTGGAGCAAACCTAAATATTTTTATTCTTGAACTGTAGAATTTAGCATCTTGATGTTTTGTAAATAAAAACATCTTCCATATTGATGCTGAAGGACTCCAACCAGCTTCCATATATAACAACCTATATTTTTATTTTGTTCTGTTTCTTATTCGTGATTGATATGAAAAAGAATGAAACGCATCAGGAACTAATTATCAAATCATCATTTCCCGCCTTTTGAGTGCCTGCACAACTCCTTTTGGCACGGGGCTCGTCCACTTGTTGCCATGGTGATGTTGGCGCGGGCTGCTGGCCGAGGCCTGCCGCTTCCTATAGCATTCCTGGTAATTGAGATCAGATGCTCCTCTGAGGGGAACCTGGACTGGAAGTAACCTGGAAGCATTTATTTTATGGAGAAGATGTTTAGTTAAGCGGTGCTCCCACTCTAAATGAGCCTGGGTCCGGTTCTGATGATGAATATGATTGGTGAAAGCACTGAAGGCTGGTTCCTGGCTTCTTCCTTCCCCTGGTTCAGGTTACAGATTAGCAGACTTCCTGTTCAGTTGTAGAGCAAGCCAATCAGACTGACAGGACAACCAGAGGTGCACAGGCATCATGCGTTACCTCAGATGGGGTTCCTGACAGAACCTCACAGTGGAGCTTTTACAGCATCATTTGTTAAACCTGTTAGAACCTGCAGATGGTTGTGAAAGAGGACAGACCCCCTCAGCTGGTGGTCTGAGTCAAAGAGTCTAAATGTGTTCCAAGGTGCATGAGTCATGTTCTGCATCCTAAACAGGGGATTAAATTACTCTAATGGGAAAGTTCATGGTGACAAACTTGGATTTAAATTTGGACTAAATGATTACATATTTGAGCTTTTCTGACGGTCCAGTATTTAACTATAAGTGTGTTTTTGTTTGTTATGCCACTTTACTAAATCATTCAGGCAATAGAGAGCTCAAAAGCTAAAGAGGTGAGCCACTGTTGTCACAACTTAGCAAAAATGACTTTAAACTGGATCTTTCACCACTTTGACGCCAGCCTGCCACACAGACAACTGATTCTCAGTTTTTTTAACTGAATTTGGGGGGAAAGCATATTTGTCAACCATTAAATAGTAAAACCTGATAAATTAATGGATGCTTCATTTCTCTGGTTCTGCATCAGGTCTTTGTCTCCTCTTGTTTTTTTCCTTTTTTTAAACCCACAATCTGCTGTCATGTTCCGATACAAAGACTCTGAGAAAAAAACGAATCTAAAAGCCACCAAACTCCAAAGACGACAAAACTTTCGAGAGCTTAAAGAATTACTAATCAAGACCCTGTCTAAAGAAAGTGTTGCTGTTTTGAAGGAATTACAGTGACATTTGGGTGATTGAATTTTTCTCACATTATTGTAAAAATGGCAAATTTTACAAACAAGTCAAAACAACTTTTAAAAGTTTTCCTCCTTCTCCTCCTTTAATTAATATGAAATGATTTAAACATCTTTTTTGGATATAAGCGTGTTTTTTCTTCATATTTTTTCTCTACCAGAGAAATTAAAATGCTGCATTGCTTGATAAATAGGTAGGCTACACCTTCTAGCCTAAACATCTAAAAAAAATAGTGACAAGGAGATGAAGTGACTTGAAAACATCTGTCCACATAAATAAGAAAAACTTTCTAGGACCTGTCGGCTGCAGAGTTTGAACCTCAACTGAACCAACTTTGTTTGTTTTGATTTTTAGATTTCAGGATGCACAAATGAAAAATGAGTTTCTGATCAATGCATTTCTTTGCTCTTGTTCTAGCAGTAATGCAGTAGACGTGTGTTTTTGTTTGTTCTGCTGCTACCAAGTGGTTAAAATGTATAAATACACATTTGTTGTGTGAGGATTGGAGGGTTTAGGTGGCCACACCGCTGAAGCTCTGATCCTGCAAACAATCTTTGAGGATTTGGAGTCATCCATCAGAGAGCTGGCACAGAAACACCGAGCCCCCTCGAACACGAACCACATCCTAAATGTTCACAGTGTCAAGCAATTAAATCACATCAAACACACGCCCCATCTGTGAAAAAGCCACACTTGTTGTTTGGTTTGAAACATATATATCACACGTTTGCATCTTCTGCCTTAACGCTCTCCTCCGTCTTGTGCACAAATAAACTCTAAGTGTTTTCCTCCAGGTTATAGATCCTACATTTCCCCTGGTTGATCCGAGCCCGCCCGACTCTCCTCACCTTCACTTGACACGATTCCATGTCTGCCCCACACCCAGAACCGTGAGGATCAACGGGGCGGCAGGATATTGCAGTCGGCATCAAACTAAACACACGGTGCGTCCTGCAGAAGTAATCCCCACGTTGGGCCTATTTGAAGTGACAGTTTAAACACTTGTACTCAGAGCAGCTTGTTGGGGGAGGAGGTGTTGGAGGAGGCTGGGTGGGCCGTGGTGGGGTGCACGTTTGCTGACCTGCAGGGTTTTCATGATTACAAACCCCTGTTACTCCTGATTGCTGCGGGTCACTGCAGGTGAGTGTCAGTGGTTGGAAGGAAGTAATTTTCCTCCTGGAGCCGGTTACCTGATTGGTTAAGTAGCTGATCTTTGACTCTGACCTCAGTCCTTGAGCTGAGGAAAAGAGTTAGATCAGAGGCGAGTTCAGATAGAAATTACATGTAAAAGAAATTTATGATAACAAAGAATATTTTGTGGTATTACAAGGTCAAATGAGGTAAAATTTTGCAAATATTTAGCAAAAATAGCTAGACATACACAGCTTTATTGTGGTGCAGTCCACCTGCCTTCCTCGTCAAGTGTAAGGTTAGTTTTCTATTTAATATTTAATAGAATTTCTTGAGTTTAATGTGAGATATGTGGGTTTTTGTTTTGTTTGACTGTGGTTCAGGTTTCTCCTCAGTTCCACGTGTGAACATTTTCACTTTGTTTTCTGTTTTTCTCTGCTCTCAGTAGCTGTTTGGCTGCGGTTAAACAGAGATGGTCAGGCTGGACTTCCAAATGACTGTTTGGTTTAAAAACTTAGAAGTCCCACATGATCATGACAAAGCACCAGTATGAAACAGCTTTCTATTCTGAGACAAAAAACAAGTTTGCATCCATGATTTACAAAACTCCTAAAAAGAAAAGAGGGGAAAAAGAAGAAGAAAGGCCTTTGTTTCACATTAAATGCATAATCCACATTAACTTTTATTATGTTTAAAATGTGTTCAAATAGGGAAGAAAGAAATAAAAAATGAAAATGCAAATTTCTACAAACTTCCCTCTGTTTTAATGTTTTATTACTGTAAGAAAAAAAATGCTGTTTAAGGAAGTAAAGGATATATATTTATGCTTTATTATATTTAAGTTTAATCTTTTTTTGCCATTTTCTTTACTCAACACTGAGATTTAACATGTATTTTATTATATTTTTCCTCTGCTCAGTGATTCTATATGTAAAATGTGCAAATGTTTGTTGTAATGTGCTTTTTTTATACTGAGCTGTTTTGATGTTCAGGATAAGGATATTTTTAAGACTGACTAAATTAACTGTCACAAAACTTTTTATTTTTGAAATTTTCTAAAAAATTTCTGACCCAGAGATAAACGTCTCAAGTGATTCATTTTCTAAATCTAACCAAGTGATTTTTGTCCTCTTTTACTTTTTTACCAAATAGCATAAAGAAAACAAATTTTAGACTTTTCTCTTTCAGTGATGCTAAATCGTGTTTTCCTGTCTTTTTAAATCAAGTCTAATACTAAATCAGAGTGTATTTTCTCTAAAATTTACCATTGTCTGGTCCTAATGGATTCTGATTGTAGAAAACATGAAAAACAATGAGTTTGGAATAATCTAAATCTCTGAATTTGGTATTTTTGTTGTGATAAAGCAAAATTAATTTGAGAACAAACATTAAACCTCACAGTGCTCGTTGGTCATGGCGGTTTTGCACTTTCACCTGGTGGAGAGAGAAAACCATCAGCTCCTCTTCCTCCCTCCTGCAGTGGAATTGATCAGCTGCTTCCTGTCTGTAAATAAAAACTCATACTGTAATCCACTTGATAAATATCAAGCAGAATACGGCAATCAGCTGAAAGCAATTTGCATGTCTGTGCTCAAGCCAGCGGCTTGTGATTTTCTCTCCTGTCATCTATCATAGAGCGCACACTCGGGCCAAAATACACAATACTCCCAAATTGCTGTCATATGGAGTGCAAGCCCTGAAAAAAGCCCTTCATTTTTCCTTGTCTGTACTTCAAATAAACTTGTATTTGTTAAATAACTGGAGAGGGTTTTTTTTCCTCCAGTGCAACTTTTCAGGGAGAGAGTTGGAGTAATGTGCCATTTCCTTTGTTTGTTGAAAGCTTGGCTGCAGAACTGTAATCGAGACGGGTTTGATCTCAGTAGATGCAGCCTGTTGAACGCTGGACGCTGCTGGATTGTGAGTCTTTAGATGTCAAACTCATCTCCAACAAGCTCCCATAGGCAAACAGTCACTCAGTCTTGATTCCCTTTATTTCATCCTCATTTCCTCAGCAGTTACTTCTGGAAAAACCCAGATTTTTCATGCACACATCAGAATTTACATAACATCTTGTAACAGGATGCAGCATATAGCTTTAATTGTATTTTACTGACTGTATAAGACTGGTTAAACTGGTATTTTTTAATGTTTCTTAATTGCTTTCTTAGCAGATGACAGATGTGAACTCAGCTGCAAAGCAAATCAGATTCAGGTCTTTATCTCAAACATCTAACAACATTCACACAGACTACAGTGGCAGAAGTTCTAAAGAAACAAGATAAGGACTCGGTATTGCACTCGGGTCTCGCTCCGCCCTTCTCCAAACATTTCCCTTCGGCCAACATGCCAAGTAGAACATCATTCATCCCAGTCCTGCAACCTTGGCTTGGCAAACATGCAGCAACTGAAAGAAAAACGTAGCATGAATCAAGCTTGTTTCTCTTTGACTGCTCCTGACCAAAAAGAAAACCTGAAACTTAGAAAATCTTTAGAGTTGAGGCTCAACTTAGAGGACATAGAGAAAGTAAATTCTGTGACTGTTTGGTCCTCAAATTGGGTTCAAAAGAAAGAAAACACTTGGAATAAACTAATTTGGATAGAAACAATCTACCAGTAATTTGAAATCATATGATGATAAAACATTATTTGAAAGAAAAAAACAATCTGGTTGTTTAGGTTCATTGTCATTTTTAATGTTGTTAGACCAACATTTATCTTTGTGTGGCTGAAAACTGTTTCAGTAAGGTTGTCTCAAAGTAAATCTCTGCAAAAGCAGTTTATATATGGGTTAGTTTTAGGTGACTAATGTACATTTTGTGGCTTTTTCAGCTATAGTTTTACTTTATTTCATCTAAATTTGGCTGTAAAAAAAGGACAAAACATTTCTTGCACAATATATATCTTAAGAATAAAAGTCAATTATAGCCTAACTTCTTTTTTTAAAGTGGTTTTGCTTTGTTTTTTCACATTTTCAGACTTTGGTTGTTATTTATAACTGATGCAGACAGAATCCACAGATGACACTGAAGCACACTGATTTTGGTTGACTGGATAAAAACACTAAAGATTTTAAAACAATGAGCTCAAACTAGTTGTAAGATGTTAGTTTCTCTCCTTAACCTCAAATATGCAATTTAATGTTCTTATGTGCATAACATATAAGAATGGCTCTCCAAACATCGCTTTCTATGAAAATGTTTAATGAAAATGACAGCTAAGGATTTACATCAATCTGCAGCAATAAATGGTTCTAAACCAGTAAAAGACTGGATCATGCAGACGCCTGAGAAGCAGTGATAATAGAGATAGAATAACTGTGTTCCTCTTTCCAAGTCCTCCTGCATCACGACCACTTCACTTCCACTGTGGGCTGATTACAGCTAATGCACAGAGCTGCTGAAGTGCATTACATGAACAATAGAACATGATTGAGACATGAGTCTGCAGTTAGACATGCCTTTTAGGTGATCGATAACAAATAAAGTGCTGCTGATTTTATAGAAATCTACACATAACTGTATTTTTTTCTCTGTTCTTCCAGCAGGAAAATCTCCATTTATTTCTTGCAGCTGTGGGTTTCTGGAGTGCTTATTCTTGCATTCAGTGTGTTTTCTGCTCAGCTTCTCACCTGTGTTGCATCTGCTGATTACCCTCACCTGATCCACCTTCAGTAATCAGGCCTCCCACAGTTACTTAGGTCTTCCTGTTCCAAAACCCTGCTGGGGTGCCTGATATTAACCTGTTACCTAATGCTGTTTCTGCCCCATAAGTCATGTGAATTTAGACTGTGTTACTGTCATATCGCTTTTCCTGGTTCATTGCTGGTTATTCACAATTAAAATCTATTTGCTTGCCTGCTGCATTTGTCCCCAACCTATCAACACACATCACTACAATGCTGTTTTTGAAAATTCTTTTAAAGGTTTATGTTCAATTCTATATTTTGATTTGAATGGATGGATGCACAACTTTATATTTTTAATTGACTTGACTTTACTTCAAAAACAAACAAAAACTATAGCTGAAAATTTCTAAATTGCTCTTAAAATAATAAAATGTCAATTCAGCACATTCAATGAAATGTTCATTTAAATGCATTTTTTGTTCATTGCGTGCACATTCAGTTGTTAGCACTGTTGCCTTACAGCAAGAAAATCACAGGTTCAAATCCCAATGTGACCCTGTGGAGTTGCATGCTCTTCATGCATGGGTTTCCTCTGGACAAGCTTTATGAAGATACTGATTTCATTTTCCTGCAGGACTTAACACCTGCTGCCCACACTGCCAAACAAGCTAAAAGCTGCTACTGAGCTCTGATTGGCCAGCAAACTGGCCTGACTTGAACCCTAATTTATGGGGGATTGTCAAGAGGAAGATGAGAGACACCAGATCCAACAGTGCAGATGACCTGGGGTGGCATGTAGCTCAGTTGGTAGTGTGGCTGTCTGCAGCAACCGGAAGGTTGCCTGTTCAATCCCTATGGGTTAAATTGTCGTTGTGTCCTTGGGCAAGACACTTCACCCACCTTGTCTGCTGGTGGTGGTCAGGAGGGCTCGGCGGCACCAGATTATGTGCAGCAGCTCCAGTCTCTGACAGTCTGCCCCAGGGCAGCTGTGGCTAATGTAGCTAACTGCCATCAGCGTGGGAATGTCTTTGAGTGGTGAATGACTGAATGTAGTGTAAAGTGCTTTGGGAGTCCTTACACTTAGACAAGTGTAATAAATTTACCATTGTCCTGAAGGCTGCTATCAAAGTTTCCTGGGCTTCCATTACACCTCAGCAATGCCACAGGCTGATCACCTCCATGCCACAAAGCATCGATGCAATAATTCATGAAAAAGGAGGCCTAACCAAGTCGGTGCATATAATAAAAGCCTCACATTTCTGTTCAAAATATATTTGAACTTGTAGTTTTCCTTATGTTGCTGTCCAGAATTGCAATGTATTCTATTCTATTCTATTCTGTTCTATTCTATTCTGTTTTATTCTATTCTATGTTAGATTTGTAAATGTTAGAGAAACAAAGTGAAGGATTCTGAGGGACATTATTTAGTTTTTACCAATCAGAACAAAGGTCTAAAAGATCAGATTTTTTTTTATCCACCTGGTTCTGAATCAGTAATGAAGTGACCACAAATAAACAAAACCTCTGAGATATTCCCACAGGGCAACTCTTGTGTCTATTATAAAAACAACAAACATCAGAGTCTGTCAGCTCTTTGCTGCGTGATACAGCTGAACACATGCAAACATCTGCAGCGTGAAGAGCTCACAAAACATCCGAGTCAAACATTTCAAACCTAAAATCAGAAGGTGACGTTTTGCATGCACATTTTAAATCTTTGACATGGAAAATATTTGCAAGATCACAGACTTTTCTAATGAAAGAAAATAAGGGGAATAAACAGCTGCTATTATAGAAATACAATCAGACACAAAGTGGGAGGCCAAGTGGAAAATCTTTCGTGTTTGGGAGAAATCTGGATGAAGTTCTGACACGTAAAATGAAGCAACTTTGTGTTTTCTTCTACTTTAGGAATCACAGATAAGTAGCATTGTCTTTTTAACATGATTATCTTTGAGATGTCCTTTTAAATCAAAGATGACTAATGACAATATTTGACAGACTGATAAAAAAACTAAATCAATCTGCAGATATTATGAAATGTTTTAAATGTATTGTTATGTTTTCTAGGAAAATGACTTATTAGCATGTTCTAAATTAATACATAGAAAAAAGCAAGCTCTTAATATTAAAAATGATTAAGAACACAAAGTCAACAAAAGCTAATTTCAGGTTTTTTTTCAGTGATGCAAACATATTCCTCACAAGATTAATCCTTTACAGAAATATTTTACCTTTTTTTTTTGCATAAATTCCAGATGATGATCAGAAGAACTTTGGACTTTTTAAAGATATTTTAAAAAGAGGAGAATCTCAAAACAACAAAATGCTGTTGTTTTATCAGCATCAAACCCAACATAACTCTGACTTGATGTTTAATTTTTTGTTATGTTACTTTTTACTTTTTTGATAATGCACTTGAAGAAATAGGTGATAGGTGATCAAGGAGAGTTGTTCTGCATGCATCTATAGACAGTACACACACTGAGACCTTGAAATTATATCTGATTTCTGCACTGTAATATGTGGTTTTCTTTCTTTTTTATTTTATTTTTATTTTTTAGGTTTATGGAGCAGATAAAACTGACCACAATAGAAGCTTGGAGATTTGGATACAGCTTCACGCCTGCTGAAAGCTCATACTGAAACATGGAGGCATTCCTTTATGCAGGGGCATCCTGCACCTTTTTGCATATAGGATAAAGAGCACAAACACACTTTTCTCATAATTTATCTGACCTCAACATCTGTCAACATCTGGCACTGGAGTTGGAAAACTTAACATTTTTATTAATTGGCAGTGGCACAAACATGACATTGTTCAAAAGGTCCTTCTAATTTAGGCTAAAATTCAAAAACAATTCTTGATATACACTGTTTTAAACCATTACTAACTTATAAGGATTAAAGTCTGAATGGGTTTTTTGCTTGTAGATCAGTTAATTTATTTTATTTTGCTGAAACCCATTAATTAAAAAATAATACAAGCGCAAGGAGTTTGCATTAAAAATGAATAATAAAATAAAGTAAAGAATGTTTATGACCTTTTTTAGAGCTTTATCTCTTCAGTCAACACCCCAGGTCTCCCCTAAACTTCCTCAGGGAGTGATTTTACTCTAAACTCAGCTGTAGATTTGGATTTTCCTGCAGGAGAGGAGGGTGAAGCTGCAGCATCACATCCTGTCTGACTGAACTGGGTGTGTAAACTCCGAGTCGAGGCGGAGAAACGAGCAGAGGCGAACTGGAGTTTGACTCCTCAAAGTTGATCAACTTGGATTATTGTTCCTTAAACGCAGCGACGCAGACGGACAGCGCGAGGAGAGCCATGCTTCACCGGATTATTTGGACATTTTCCACCTGATGCTCCGGATAAACTTTTGGCTGAACGATGTTTTCGCTGCTTTTTGGAGCTTTTCTGCGTCTGAAGTATATGTTTTTACAGGCCATCTCGTCCCATTTCACTGCTTCCAATATTTATATCCAAGCTGGTAATTAACATAATCTTGCATTCGTGTTAATTTCGAGACGTGAAGGACAACACGGAGTCCAGATTGCCCCCCAAACGCAGATTTTTGGCAGTTTGTGAATGCAGCTGTAATCACCCAGGGGAGCCTCGAGTGCTTAAATGGGTCCATCACGAGAAAGAGACAATCAGGCTCCTTTATGTCTCAAGATCAGCAGCAGTTTCTGCGCATTGTCTGTTATGAATAGACCGATCTCCAATTGAGCCTCTTCACTTTGGAGATTTTTCGATTTTCGATTATACAGCTATTGAAATTAGGATGCGCCGCTTTTTCCCTCCCTCAGCTTGGTGGCACGGCTGCCTTCGTTTGATTGACACGTGAAATTGACACTCGGGTTGCCTCTTATCAAGCGAAGCATTTCAATCCACCGCTAATTGCAGATGTGGTGCCATCCTTTTCTTTTCACCGCATGTGATTGCAACACAGCCTTCCGTTGCGCACAAGAGGAACGATCGATCACATCTACTTTTTTTTTTCCTTCTTCTTCTAATTGCATCAAAATTTCTTTTGTTGCCAGGGTTTAAATGCAGGAGAAACTGTAACTCGTTGTTTTGGACCGGATGTAGTGAAGGCTGGGGCAGAGATGCGTAACGCGCACAGCGAACTGGAGCTCTTCTCCCAGTAGGCAGCGATCAGCACCCGAAAATGGTGAGTCACAAACATCTGGACGAGTTTAGTTTCATTTCTCTGCTTTTCTGCTGTTGGTTTGTGAGACAGAACAACGTAAAGGTGACGCGTTGGATGCAGAGGAGAGTCCGAACCGACCGGACGTTTATCATCAGAGATGGAGAAAAACGATGTTTTTGTTTAATTTGAGCAAAGAAACACGTGCAACAGTTAAATAATAAAATCATAAATGTTTTATGACATGTCTACTTTGTGCATGAAAGTTTTGAAACTAATTAGCTTTTTTGTGCTGGTGCCAAAATTTGCATGTAGTGCTCTTAAAATTCAATTTAAAAATACAAAAACATATCGAACTTTTTGTTTAATCTGTCATTTTGTCGTGCAGTCTAAGCCGGAGGTGAAGAAGGAGTCCGGGGACTCCAGCCCGTCGGAGGCCGCCTGCCTCTGCTCTCCTCCGGCCGCCAAGAACCAGTGCGCCAGCTGCGGCATGGCGATCCAGGACCGCTACCTGCTGAAGGTAAAGACCCTGAAACCTGAAGGACTTTTAACAGTCCGTGCAGGTTTTCTTCTGCTGTTTTTAAATTCTCGATTTGTTTTGTTTTTGGCATCAAATTTGAGGAAATCAGCCTAATAAATTAAAACGTGTCTAGTTCATTTTTTCTTAATCGAATCCTCTGATTGGACAGTCTGTGACCGTGTGTTTTATTGTCGCAGGTCAACAACCTGAATTGGCATCTGGGCTGTTTGGAGTGCTCCGTCTGCAGAGCGTCTCTGCGCCAACACAGCAGCTGCTACGTGAAAAACAAAGAAATTTACTGCAAGCTGGATTATTTCAGGTAAATTGAGCTGCTCTGGATTCACGTTCCTTTTTAAAAAATCAAATCTGGTGACGTAACAATTTTTAGGGTGAGGCTGTCTCCCCCCCCCCCCCCCCCCCCCAAATAATAATTAAAAATAAATAAATATTAATATTGAAATTATAAGAGGCCTGACGATTGAAATCAGAGCAGAATATGTGGTTTTCAAATGATTATCAATGTGTTTAAAAAAATATGAATTTAAATTATTCACAGTAGCCTAATGAGATAATTAATCCCGTGTTCGGAAAAGCCGATTTAGACATTTTGAGCGTTTAATCGTTCAAAAATGTGTTTTGTACATTTTAAATGCTTTAAAATATAAAAAAAGATTTATATTTAAATTACTAAAAGAAAATAATTTATCTTTGTAATTTAGAAATCCAGTAAACTGACTGCAAACGGACAAAAACGCAATTTTTTTCCTGAAAAAAAAAAAAAAAAACTTTAGATAATACACATTTAAACACTACTTACTTATTTTCTGTGGTAACCTAAATATAAATGGCTTTTATATTGTTGTTAATATTATTGTTGTTGTTTTAGATGCTTTAAAGCAAATACATAATAATTAAATTATTTAATTTTATCTCATGGGCTTTGAGTTTTCCTTAAACAAATTATAGAAAAATTATGATTTTTCTCAGAACTTTAATAATATTTGATGTGAGTGATACATTTAATTTCAGCTGGTTCTCTGTTCTTTAAATACAATTTCATGCCTGGCTTATTTATAGAGCTGAAGGAAAAATGAAGCTGAATGTTCACCCTGACCATAGCAGACTGAGTTTATATCTCCTCACATTCATCAAACCCACTCAGCAGAAACCATTCCTGAAACATTTCTCTGCCTCTTGCTGGTTTTGGTCATTTGACAGAATGTCTCAGACCTCCTCTAATTGGAAGCATTAGCTAATTTTGTGGCTCCTCCTCATAAAAGGACTCTTTTTCTTTTAGTGTTTACCTTGTGATCATAAGCTTTAATCCAATAACAACAAATAAACTGAGGCAGAAACCTCAAGCTGAAGGCAGGACACTTTGTTTCCACTAGTTAAAGTCTGTTTGATTTCCAGACTCAATTAGCTCGTCTCTGCACCAAATAAACAAAACAAAATAGCTTCTGTTGAATCTTGAGTTTTATCATCCAGGCTGCAATTTTTCTGTTCATTTGATTAAATTTACATCTGATTTAATTGGAGGTTGTAAATGGCACAAATAACATGTCATTTTTTCAGCATTTTAGAAAGGAGCTGCTTTTTCTGCACTGATTTATAACAAAACACACCAGCAAACAGTCCTTTAAAGTGCTTTATTCTGTTTAAATTAAATAAGATGTCAGTCACAAGCATCACCTGCTTGTGCCCTCCTTCCCCACAGTAGGTTTGGCACTAAATGTGCCCAGTGTGGGCGGCAGGTGTACGCCAGCGACTGGGTGAGACGGGCTCGAGGCAGCGTGTACCACCTGGCCTGCTTCGCCTGCTACTCCTGCAAGAGGCAGCTGTCTACTGGGGAGGAGTTCGGCCTGGTGGAGGGCAGGGTGCTCTGCCGGAGCCACTACGACATCATGCTGGAAAACCTCCGCAGGGCTGCAGAAAACGGTAACACAAACAGAGGATTCATCTTTACTGGAGCACTAAAATACACCATGAAGATGAAAAAAATAAATATACATGTAATAATAATACATCAAAAGACCATCAGTTTGGTTTATTAACAATTTATTCAGCTTCTAAATGAAAAAAGCTTTAAAATCACCCACTGATGCTCAGCTTTTACTTTGTTTATTGTTAATAAATGCTTTTAAAAAACAAAACAAGTCATAAGGGGCATATTTCCTATAGAAAATAAAGAAAATAGCTGCTTTACAACCTGTAAATACAAGAAGGTGCTCCTATAATGGGACAATTAAAACATTAGTGGTTTTATGAGCATGCTAAAACACAAATAATCTAGTTTCCAAGTTACTCAAATGATGTGGAGTCATATGTTGTTCAACTCTGTGAAAAAGTTTGTAATAAAACCTGTATTTAGTTGTTTTATAGCTGCAAATGTCACCCCAGTCATCATTTTTTGAGATAGTAATGTTATTTTTTTAGTCTTATGCTTTTATTGACTGAAATGTTTTAATTTTAAATGTTTATTTATTTAATCTTTTATTCATAAAGATGTATTGTTTTGTTATAGTTCAAAAGGATAAACATAAAAAAGGACCAATTGTACAGAAATGTTTCATCTTTTATTTCAATATTTTTCATATTTCAATCAAAATTTCTTACAATTTTTTCACTTTGGTGAGTTTTTAGATGTTAAGTGGTCCAAACAGAAAACATCTTAATTTGTCATTCAGGTTGAGGATTTTGCTTTTCTTTATTGTTTTGAGTGACTTCCCAATCTGACTTGAATGTTTTGTTTGTGATCATCTTCAGGTACAGGCCTGACTCTGGAGGGAGCGCTGCCCTCGGATCAGGACTGCCAACCAAAACCAGCCAAGAGGGCGCGGACGTCCTTCACTGCTGAGCAGCTGCAGGTACGTGCTGACCTGTGTGTGTGTGTTTAAGTGTGTGTTGTTTGATACATGTTTGTGTTTTTATCCTGCAGGTCATGCAGACTCAGTTTGCTCAGGATAACAATCCTGATGCTCAGACGCTGCAGAAACTGGCAGAAATGACAGGACTGAGCAGGAGAGTCATACAGGTGAAAATAATGTCACTCAGTTTTAAAATAAACACAGAATATGTTGTTAAATCAACCACAGTGAAATCAGAAAAATCAGATGGCTTCATAAAATCACATCTTCTAAAACAATGTCTCTAATTTTCCATCTTTTCCTTAATATTTTGACCTTTTTTTACTTTAGATATGTGTCTAAGGGAATGTGTTTGGTACAATCATGCAACTCATTTAATAAATTTAAACTAAGATATTTAGGACATTTTTGCATTAAACATGGTGTCAAAAAAGAAGATATTTTCATTCAAACTGAAGTTTTGAGTCTATTTTTAATGCCAGAAATGGTCTTGTGATTGTTAAATGACAACTATCAAACCTCAAAGTTTTACTGATGTGGAAAAGCCTACAAATACTCCAACCTATAAGCCTGCAAAATATTATTTGAGCTGATGAGGCTTTCAGGGTATGTTTTGTACAAAAATGATTAAAATATTGTTGAAGGTCCTCCTTACATTACCTTTTGATGTTTAAATTTGCTTAAACTTGAGAACAGACAAAAAATTCTTAGTAAAAATGATTTTAAACCAATGAAACTATTGTATCAAATCATCTCCACTCCTGCCTGGTTTGCATGAATTAAAAGGGTTTGGTTACAGGACTCAGAGTTCTTCTGATCTGAATGCTGTTGATATTCATCCTTCTCCAGGTTTGGTTTCAGAACTGCCGAGCTCGACACAAAAAGCAGCCGCTCCAGAGCGGCTTTCCTCAGAGCACTCCGATGTCCAGGATGCCTCCGTCGCTGCCAGAGGACATGCACTACTCATCGTTCAGCAGCCCGGAACGACCGCACCTCCTCACCCTGCACGGATACCTGGACAGTGAGTGAATCTGCTTCACTACAGGGATGTCTTTATTATTGCAGTCAAACAACAGTTTATTCAATCATCTAATGCTTCCTATACCTCATAATCACCTCTCTATAAATAAATATCAAGTCAAGATTCATGGATTTTATTTATTATGAAATCCAGTGGTGCGTGAACATTTATATGAAAGTTTGATGTGTTTGTGTTTAATTGTCTTCAATTTAAGGTTTTTCTGTGGAAAATATATAAATGATATAGTTCCTGTTAATTTATCTGCAGTTATTTAATAAATAGGTCAAATTTTATACAAAAATTACAGGATAAAGTGTCAATTTTAAACACTAATAATCTATTAAATAACGATGGAACAAAAACAGTTTATCAGATATCAAGTAACTTCATAATCATAGGTATTTTAAATACTTCTTAAATAATTCTAAAATGTCATTAAGTCAAGGCTAAATAATTTTTAATAAACCGTTGTTAGATCACGATTTAACTACAGGTAAATTGTATTAAATACTTGTAGCAACAAGCAGGATTTTGTATGTTATGGTGACAAAAGGAGAATGTTTAAAGCTTTGGAAATGAGAAAAATAACATTGTTTTTCTGCTTTTGAGAGTCAATTTTGTCATCAAAAAACAATTAGCATTCTAATATATATTTGCCAATTTGCTCGACATTTATAGCTAGTGCATTGAGTAAACAAAGTTTGTGCAGAGATTTGTTTTTTTTAGCCAAATTCTACATGTTTGTGTTGCGAAAATAGCAGAATCAGCTTGTTAAAAGAAAAAAGCATAAAGCTGAAATGATCGCACATATTCCTGCACAGCAAACTCCAACATCTTAGAGCTAAGTTGTCTTTCAAGATTAATTTAAATGCACTATATTTTTTAAAGATAAATATAACAGATTAGGTCCCATCAGGTTCGTTGAGCATCAAAAACGACATCAGCTCCATGTAGTTTGTAATATATCTTAATATAGTGTGGTGCAAAAAACTGAATTCAGTACAAGAAACACATTTTCTCATAATCCTGTATTTCCATGCCTAAAGGGTTTGACCTCTAGTTTAAACAGTTTATATTTAGAGTTGTTGACATAGAGATATTATTGTTTAAAGCAGCTGCAGGGGTGCAGTGAGGACAAATCTCAGATTTAAAGTGTTTTAAATTCATTTTCCCCCCCAAAAAAATCAATGCTACCTCAGCTATGTGGCAGAAATTAAGTGGAGCCTTAAATCCTTAATTTGACGCATCTTTTATCTAAACATGTTTAACGCCGTCTTGATCAGTTAATGTTTGGGTTACCATAGCAACAGTTTCCCCATACTCTAGAGATGCTTCATTTTAATTTCTCACACCCAGTTTACATCGGAGAGTATTTTATTGAGGTTTTTTAATCCAGGAAGTTGAATCATTATTTAATATCAGAAGTTTATTTGTAAAAATGGATCATTAGAGTGTGATTTGTGACTTTGGATGTAGTTTTAATATCTTTAATCGCATGTTGTTTCCCTTCAGCTCATCCCTTCTCCGTCCTCGCCGCTCCGGGTCACTTGACCCACCCGTCCATCTCTTTACCACAGCTTCCCATCAGCCGCTGACCTGCTGCGTCCGCTTTTCCTTCATCAACACTTTCATGGTTTTGTGACAGATTTAAATCTTGGCGGGCATCGAGTCGACAGTCTGCTGCTTTTTGGGAGAGCTTCCCTCAGACGGCGTCATGACCCGACGCTTCTAAACAGCTGGATTCTTTGTGGTGAGACTTTTGAGCTGAACTGCGGCGAAGCTTCAAGCTAAAGCAGGATTAATTCTTTAAACTTTTCTTTAAAGAAGCAAAAAAAAAATCATCTCATTTTCCTCTTTTCACGGGATTTAAAGCATAAGATTTTGTCTTTCATATGAAGCATTTGACTTGCAGCAACACGAGCTTTCAAAAAGGAAGAAAAGAGGAGTTTTGTAGCAACATTACAGAAAAACCTCAGTACTTTTTATTTGCAGCTTTACTGTTGTTTGTTGTTGTCTTGTCAAAAAAAAAAAAGAAGAAACTCTTATTTATTCAAAGCAAAAGTTTCATTTTTAAAAGCACTTTTAAATGTGTCTTAATATGAAGAAAAAAACAGTGATTGTAAATTGTAAATATGATTTAATAAAATGTATCAGATCTGTTATCAGGCTGATGTAAAGAGCAAGAATAAGAGTGTTTTTATGTGAGTAGCTGAAAAACAGGAGACAGGTTTTTTCTTCGTAGCAGAGACGAGACGTAAAGGTCAGCTTTTAGAGGTCGAGTGCCTGCAGTACCTGGTTATTGAGAGCAATATCCTGCCTTCAACCTGCACATCATCTCCAATTAATGCCCATAACTAAAAAGGAAATGCGATCAATACCACTGTGGAGATGATTAAAGACGTTTTCACTCTAAATGCAGCCATCGATCAGGCAGTTTGTTGGCTTTCAGGAGCTTTTTGAACACAGATGATCTCCAACTGTTACAATAATTGATGGCAGTTAAGATGATGAGAATAAAGAGTTAAAGGATATTGTAGGATCTGGATTTTTTTTAAAGATGAATCAATGTGGATTTAAAGGCAGAAAATGAAGCAGGAATGCTCCAACCAAAGATGTGATCAGTTTACAGATAAAAAAAAAAAAAACCACTTAACAGTATTTAAGGTACAAAAAGGGACAATTTAATCAGTATAGTGTGGTTGAGTTTAATTGTGTCACATAAAGGGAATAAATTATAGGGGCCTTTAGAGCTTTTTCTTGCTCCAAAGAAGAAATGATTTTAAATGAAAGAACAGGCCAATGAAAATAATCATTTAACTGTTTTCAGATTTTTAACACTATTTAATGTTAAAACCAAGAAAAAAACGTAAAATTTGATTTAAAACATATATTTGATGTGATTAGGGTTATAATATGACATAAGGGAACAATAATATAAAGATAAAATGTGAATATTAAAGGTAGGGTAATAATTTAAACTTTTTATTCAATCATTCCTTTATCATTATTGTTTTTTCTTTTTAAAATTCCTTTGTTTTAATGCAAAACTAGACACTGTGCAGGAATACATTCCCCGTCTTCCTATCATTTACATAGTTTAAAGACAAAACGGTAAAAAAAATCATAAAAGTTCCTTTGTGATGAGTTATTTTACTAAAGAAGCGCCAATATTGTCTTTACAAAGTGTGTGAGTCTCTGCATGTTCTTTTTTTAGGTCGATTTCTAAAAATCTGATGATTGTACAATGAAAATAACTCTTCTTGCCTTTAAAACTGTCTTCTAATCAATCGCTTTCAATCAGTTCAGGCTGGGAGGAAACCTGTTTAGGAAAACGATGCCACTCCTTGTGAAATCTTAGAACAAAAGCCGCCTTCCTGCTGAACTGAGATGATTATCAGCCTGAAACAGTTTGGGCCACCTGCCAGCACTACGCTGTAAAAATGTCTTCCCCTCTCAGATACAAGAGCTTAAGGCAGCATTTAAAAATGTCTCCCTGCATGCACAAGCATCCCTAAATGTTTAATCCGCAGCATTTTGTCATCCTGTCATGCGTCCGCCTCGGTGACTGGCAGCTTCAAGTGGTTGCAGATGAAAGAGGGCCCCCCATGCTAATGAATAGGCCCCTGATTGCAGAGCTGCTCGCTTGCAGGATTACGATGTCGGCTGCCTAATGAGCAGATACACTACAGTGCCCCTCGTCTCCAAGTATTCACATTTCTCTCCTTCACGCTGATGAGCTCTTCCCTGCACAACAGTCAACAAAACCTCTGAGGACGATTAAAACATGAGCCATCTTCATCAGCCTCCTCCCCCTCATGCCTGAATTTATTTCAGATGCTTCCTTATGGGTCTTGTAATTTTTCAGATTTTTTTTTTCTTTCCACTGATTCACTTGACTACATTATTTAACTGAACTGCTTGGTATCTGAAAGGGAGATGAGGGAGATAATAGCTCAGTTTCAACACTTAAATAACAGCAGCTGGGTGATAAATGTTAGATTTATGCTAAAAAAAAATTATTCTATTACAATACAGAAAATTGTAGAAACAAGTTAACTTTTCTTAAAAGCAAATTATGAGATAGTATTGTTTGCAGATTACTGAACTATCACTTTTGCCAGATGAAGAATTGAGTCCAAATTATGTATTTTTCAACATGTTTCCATTGAAAACACCAGGAAAATGAGAAAACGTGCGATGGGAAATTTCTAAGAATTTAAGGAAACAAGTGACAGCAGAATGATAAGATCACTCAGTAAGGTGGTGTTTGTAAATATTTCATTTTCTGTGTGTTGTCCAAATAATGTTTAGAAGATGATCCAGTCCTGTGAGAAAGATCGAAAAATAAGAATTTAAGCTTCCTATTTTTTAATAAATCAACCTCCTCCTATGACAGCCACTCAATGTTCCTCTGATATGAATCTTAATCAGCAAAAAATAAAAATACTATTTTTTGCACAATATTTAGGAAAAGCTTAAATGTAAAAAATCTGGCAACAATTGATTGTTATTTAAAGTATGTTTCTGTGAAAAGTTTTTTAACAATAATGTCACTTCTGTTGTAGAAAACAGTTTGAAGAAGCAGTGATTAGTTCTGACCAGGGACTGTCAGCCAAACATTGCTTCATACATGTTTACACCATCATAAATGTCACATTATATTCATCAATTTAGGTGGTTATTTGCAGAAAAAAATCCTTTCTGCCTGGACTTTCATTATAATAATTCAGTTGGACTAACAACAAACTGTAAACATTATGATATAGCTTATGAAATTGCATTTGCACAACATGCTATGAAATTTATGACATTTTTGAACATTTTTAGTAAGGAATGTGCTCCCCTGAACTGATTCATGCAGGCATCAGATTTTTTTCTGGATTATATTTCTACCAACGTAAAGTTGAACATAAAAGACAAACAAATATAAAAAGGATCTTCAAATAGAAAAAGGTTCATTACAATACAAAGTGTTTGTTTTTGTTAACCATGATTTTTATTTCAGGGTAGGACCGCTAACCACCACTTAGATTTAATACAGCAAGCCGTCACCCAAATCATGCTTTTGTTGTTAAAACCTGACTAAAATTTATCTTTCAAAACCAAGAAAATGGAAGAAAACTGACTCAACAAACCCTAAGACTTTACTGCTTTTCTTTTCAGGAGGGAAATTGTGTGTTTCAGATTTAAAGGGGTCGTATTTCTGCAAAGATCATTATATTTTGTTCTTTTCTATTATTAAATAAATATATTGTGTGTTTATGAAGAGGTAGGAATAAAAAGAGCTTCACAATAAAATAATTTTTGCAATTTTAAATGAAAAACGTTCATTTTTAACTTTTATTTTCTTTGGTCTTGTGTTATTATTTGCAAGTTTTTCGATCACAGTTTTCCTCTAACAGCAGCATCATTTTTTCTGTAAATGTCATGATGCTATGTCATCATCAGCTGGTTGGTGTTACACGTTTTACCCTCTGGGTTACTAAATCTGTCGCCCCGAAATGGAGCTAAGCTATTTTAGATTTGGGAGCTGGACGTAAACACAAAACAAGTGAACGTTTTTAGATGAAATGTCCTGTTTTGGGGCATTTGCACCACACTGAATTTACTTTGTGGCTTGGTGTTTTGTTTAGATGTGGACTTTGCCCAGACCTTCCATTTAACTCCAACTATAAAGGTCTGCACAACCAGATTCAAGTTTCCAAACAAAACGAAGTGACGTGAATGTATTTGTTTCTGGAATAAAGGCCAGTAAACAGTATAGAAAATCTGAAAATAAACACTACATCTTTTTTTTTATTCACATGTAAACAATTACTCTTACAGTAGCAGTGTAAAGGGGGAGTTGATAAAGAGAGTGAGGGAAAAGCTGAAACTGGTGATTCACTTCACCCGGGCTGACAGCCAGCCGTGCACTATATAAAAATAAACACTGAGCTCCGCAGCAGGTTCCCAGAATGTGTTTATTTCATGGGGACGGCAACAGCTTTGACATATCACAGCGCTTCAGTTTGATTTATAAGAAACTGAGGCAAGATCTAAATCACTCTCCTGAGGCGTGTTGACAGAGAAAAACTGAGAGTCAAAAACTGATAATAAAGATACAGAATGGCTGAGATTTTAGTGGGAATTATTCAAACCTGCTGATGAAAATTAAGTCACCTATTAGGCAAATTTTAAAGGAAGACAATTTTGTTGAAAGTAGGTAAATTATCCTAATTTGACACAATGAGTGATGCTGATTGTGCAGATTAAAGGCATCAGAAACATCTTCTAGTAAAACATTTTACTGTTTGCAGGGATCCATTTCCAGGTTTGCAATCCAATATTAAACTCTTTTAAACTCCAACAATATGCCTCTTTTTATTATAAACACAACATGTGATTTCTAATTATTAAAAACTGAATAAAATAGGTGTTGCATTCGTAAAGACTGCATTATGGTGTTTTACCGTAACAGTTTGAATCACACAGATGCATCAAAATTGCATGGTCTAAAATGTAATGTTTAGAATATTATCAGAAATAAGTGCCACAAAAAACATTTTCAGAAAGTCTTCATTTGCGTTCAAAAGTAAGCAAAGTAATAAAACAAAAACACAATTTTATTCCAAAGCAATTTAAATAAAGATCTTGTATATGTGTTTATGTAATTTATATTTTTTTTTTATTTTATTCATTTATTTACAATTGAATGACCCAATTGTGTTGTAATTGCTTGTGTCATATATTATAATCCAGCAGGTGGCGGTGTTTCCCTGCTAGACATTTGTGAGAAGCGGGAACTACAACTCTCATCCTGACAGCAACTCATCAAATATTATTAAAATTATTTATACTGCTTAATTTTTTTTCTCTTCCACAGAATTGTTTATTTGTCAGAGTTTTGTCTGTTTTGCAAAAATATTCAGATTTTGATTTTTCAGATTATATTTTCTTCCAGGTCTGTGAGCCTTTTTACCTCAAAGTGGTTTTCAAATAGGTGCTCTGTTTTGAAAATCCGTCATCCTCACAGTATCTTCACTTTTCTTGTGCCAAAAAAAAAAAAGTTTGCATAAGGATGTTCAATTTCTGGCTGCATGGTGGCGCCGCGCAGTTGGTTAGCACTGTTGCCTCGCAGCACGGAGGTCGTGGGTTCGCGTCCCAGCTCTGCAACCTCTCTGCGTGGAGTTTGCATGTTCTCCCCATGTGTGGGTTTTCTCCGGGTACTCCAGTTTCCTCCCACAGACATGACTGTCAGGCTAATTGGGCTGGTAAATTGTCCTTAGGTGTGTGTGGTTGATTGTTTGTCTCATTCGTCTCTGTGTGGCCCTGTGATGGACTGGCCCGTCCAGGGTGTCCCCTGCCTCTCGCCCCTTGACTGCTGGAGATAGGCACCAGCTCCCCCACGACCCTCTTTGGAGGACTAAGCGGTTTCAGAAAATGGATGGAAGTTCAATTTCTAAATTTAATCCATTAGATTTCTGTGAATTCATAAAGTTTGAGACACCCGGAGAGCTATAAGAAAGATGTTTTTCTGTTTTGATTCAAAATTAAAATAATCTGACCTTTTCATCAGTTGAAGCGCTTTAAATTTAGCCATACTTTCATGTTTCTGGACTATCTCTCTTAAGCAACATTGATGTTCTATAAGCTGACTACCCTGCATGTTCTAGATGTTTATCTATTTCACCACACCTGAATCATGCTGAACAGGTAAGTCCCTATTAAACCAGGTGTCGCGAAGCAGGGAAACCACTAAAACCTTTGGGATTGTGGCCCTCGAGGATCAGGACTAAACTGGTGTACAGTAACCCCACAAACAAACACAACACCTCTGAGAAACTTCTCACTGTCAAAATGCTTTGTGATCAGACGTAAAGCACAAAGTAGCTGAAACCCCCAAAAGACAATAAGAGTGCACATGGAGCACTTTGATACCTGAAACATGATCGAGTTTCAGGTGAAGAACAAAGACCCCTGGCAGGATTTTACCTGTTGTTGTGTGACTGAGTCATCTGATTTGACCTGTTTTATTACATCAACTCACACAAACACATTTTACCTGCAACTTAGCTTTCTTTCAATCTAAATATGAGTTTATTTATTTATATTTTTAACCCTCAGAAACACCCGTCTCTCACTGAGCTGGGCGTTATGTGACACTGCTGCGTTCACGTTTAGCTGTGGAGAATCATGTTTCTCTGTTTCTGACTGCCTTTTTGTTCTCAGAGTATCAGTCAGGAATTCTCAGTCAGCTCAGATCAGTTCAGGAGATTGATTTAAACCCACGTTTCACTGACTGTGTGCAGCTGCTTAAGGGAGTTTATTAAAGGAATCTCAGAAATCTAAATAAATAGAAACATTAATAAACCTCAGGGGCAATTTATTTTGTCATTTACAAAGATCTACATGCCACACTTTTTTTTTAATTTAAGTTTTGATATTTCTAGTGGAACATTTTCTACGTTGATGCTTTTGTGCTAAAAGTAGCTCCTCTGTTCAAATACTGTAGAAGTGAAGATCCTGCTTTAATGGCATTCTTAACATAAAATTACAGAAATCCTTAGCTGTAAATGCTGACATTCCCCCCTCTAATAAGATTTACCCAACATTTAAAATATTTTAAAAAATCATTACATAAAATATATAAAAGTTTTAGTCCTTAAAATCTTGTTTTATAAGTAAAAATGCAAAAAAAAAAAAAAAACATAAATAGGAAAAGGCACACAAATGAGATTAGTCTATGTTGAAATGACTGATTTATTACTTTTTTTTAATTATCAGACTTATTATGGTATTTGAAAAGCCAAACAATGACCAGTTTATTACATAGTAACATACTCAAATAAAATGTAAAACCAGTTTATGTTTGTGAAATTGAATAAAAACAGCAGTTTTGCAACACATTCATGAATATTTTGACCCCAAAAAATTTGTAAATGACATTTTTCAACAAAGCTTTAATGTTCAGTTCTATTTCCAGCATCAGACAATAAAACAGAAGCTGAGAAGAAAACAACTTCATGAATAGTCAGCAGGAACTTGGGATGTAAGAGACAGCGGTGCTTCATCTCGGTGTGCTTTTGGCTCATTTTTTGGTATCCTCAATCTGCTCCACCTCACTGGACTCGTCCACCACCTTTCCATTGATCATCGTCTGCGTGACGACTTTTACGATCTTCCTGGTTCGTACCTCAGGGTCTTCTGAAACACAGCAGGAAACCGTGGTGAGTCACACTGATCTGATGTCTGCTGGAACGAAACTCAAACGTATCATTAGCAGGATAAAAAAAACACTGTCTGTCGTATTCAGGTCACTGAAATCTAATGTCTGGATGGTTTTGGCCAACAAATATAGGAGATGGATGGAGGACAAAGAGAGGTATTGTTTGTTTGATGGTGTTTGGTTGTCAGGGCTTTAATTTAATCTTAAGTTTCTATCACGTAAACAAATAAACAAAATATTTTTAAAAAGCAAAAATATGAGCAACATCCGGCCGGATGTAGCAGAAAAATTATAGAATATTTGAAAAGACAGATTTGTCCTTATCAGTGCAGGTCTAAACACAGAAAATACAAACTTTTTTTAATGCATCCTCCAAAAACACCTTCGTGATAACACAAATAAAATGTGATTAAACTTCAAGAGCTCTAACTGTTAAATGTAAATAACATGAACTCACTTTTAGGAGGTGGAGGTGTTTCTTTGACCCTGTAAAACAAATGACATGAGTTAAAGTCAATACATAAAGTCAATATTTAAACTTTTTAAAACTATTTACTTTGTAAAAATGTTAAATAAACTATTAATCTACAACCAGCAGCTTTAACCTTTAACTTTATATATGAAAGTTTAGATTCATACGCTGCTGATTTGTGAAATTTTAAAATGCTCACAGGTGGATTTTTTAAATTGTTTTTACTGATGCAGGATATTTTGTTTCCTCCTTGTTTCCATCACAAACTAAAGCTCACTGACTGCAAACCTTTTCTATTTACAGGACAAACATATGGACGCTGAGAACGGCCATATCTGGTAGCAATATTTTTATGTTGTTATCTTGGGAAAACGGTCTTTGTTCTTTAAGTTGGTCATCATGAAATTTCAAGGAACCCAAGCATGTTATCTCAAGATAACGGGATAAAAACACGTTATAATGAGAAAGCAAGCTTCGTTATATCGAGATAAAGAGATAATTAACTAAGTAAAATGAGATAACGCCATGAAAGACATATTATAAGCATGACTCTATCTTGCATCCATACATATGAGTAGCATTTTCACCTTTAAGTGATCATATGATCATTTATAAAGGGTTAAATTAATTAAATATTTCCTTCAATGTGAATGCAGCTGACACCAGGAACTAATAGATATGTGTGTATGTGTGTTGGAGGTGAGCGTACATTTCCTCTCCTTCCAGCAGCCTCCTGTAGGTCGCGATCTCCATCTCCAGGTTCTGCTTGATGCGCAGAAGCTGCTCGTAGTCGGTTTTGTTGCGCTGCATGTCCAAACGCAGCTGAGACAGCTCGTCCTCCAGCTGCGTCAGCGTGGCCTGAAGACGGTCCATCTCTATGGAGTATTTATGTCCAGTTTCTCCCAGGTTTCCCTCCAATACGCTCACCTGAAGACACCAAGAAATAATCCAATAATCATACTGTAATCAGAGATGGGAAGAGAAAAATAAATGTTTTATTTGAGAAAAGTTTGAACGCTAAAGCAAATTGACTTTTATTATTATTTGATATCCAGGAAATACTTAAAAATCTTATTTTGATGTCGTTTTCTGATAAAATGTGCAGCTTTATGAGACTGGACTGCTCCGTTAACACTGACAGCAGGTAAACACTAAACTCAGGCTCAGACACAAAAGGTGTCAAACGTTGTTTTCTTTACTCTTGCTTTGTACTGACTTGTTTGAGCTCCCACTCACCTCTCACCCAGACGTATGAAGGACTGTCAGCATTATAATAACTATACATCCCGAGCTGTGAGCTCATGATCACGCTGTGCAAACACTCTGGAGTTTATGAGCTTCTGCAGTTTGATCTTTGCTCGCCATGACACACTGACAAAACCCTGGCTCGTCTCTGTCCTGACACACTGACTGATTATAGGAGTTACGTGAAGCTGCTGTGTACAGTAATAACTTTGTGTACATAAAACATAAGCAGCTGTTTTCCACTGGCTGCCCTGACATGTCTGCACCTCAGAGGACGAGGTGGGGATGTGGTTCCGATCTGAAAAGCAGGAGCTGGTTCTAAAAGAAACACCCAGATGTGAGTTTGTCCAAACAAACTGTGAGCTGCTTGTTACCTGTCGCCGAAGACTGTCGAGTTCCACCTCCAGAGCCTGCAGGAAGCGTCTCCTCTCACTGAGCTCGCCCTGAGCACAACGCAGCGCCTCGTTGCTTTCTTTAACCTCCGACTGGATGGCTTCTAACTGTGGACACACATCAAATTAACACCCTGCGCCAGCTATTTAATAATAGCGTGGAAAAAAGGGAATATATACGCTAGAAGAATAGGAGCTGATTCATGCTGACCTTCTTGAGGTACCAGGCTTCAGCCTCCTCCTTGTTCTTGCGAGCGATGCCCTCATACTGGACCCTCAGCTCAGCCATGATGGCCCCCAGGTCTGGCCCCTGAGCAGCATCCACCTCCACGTTCACCTGCTCGCTGGCCAGACGGGCCGTCAGGGCGCTCATCTCCTGCAATCATTAATGACAGGGACAGCGTCCTGAAACCTGACTGCCTGCTTGAGCGGTAATTAATCTAAATATCATTTCTGTTAAACCAACACTTTTTCCACACACATATCGCTCATCTCTCTGGCATTTCCTGCTGATGAATGTAGCAGCGATGGTGCATTTATGAAGGAAAATGCATGGCTATTATTTAAACAATGGCCCCTTGATTTCAGACAAAGATAAGTGGCCTCTAAACTACAGTGAGTCAACACAAGAACAAGTTACCATGTGTCTAAAAGTAGGTATATAAAGCATAGCTGTTTGAATTATGTGATAAAGAACATCTGTTATCAAAGGATGAAATATCCATTTCTACAGATTAGAGATATTTTAGTATAAATTTGGTCTTAGCTCTGTTGTAATTGATACGTAACTATCAGCTCACACTAAAAGAATTTCTAAATTTAGGACTTTGAGAGGAGTTTTTCATTTTAGAGAACCTTTCAGGTGATTTTGCCTGAATTGACACCATTTGGAGTGAGAAAAATCATTTACCGGTAGTTGTGTGCAAATATAGAAGTAATTTAGCAAAATAAGCTTTATTGTGAAAAATAGATTTATGTTGGCTGCATCGGATCTAACTTCCTTCTTTTAGGGTATTTTTTTATTTGATTTTAAAAGTATTTTTAAGTAAAAATAGTTTGTTTGATGTATCTTATTTTATCATTGTAAAACATTAATTATTCCTGATAATAAAGCAGTCTCACTTAACTATATATAGGTCAATAGATGGAAAACACAACAGCGTCTTTGTCTAATATAAATGGCCTTGTTGACGTCTCGGTTTACTGTGTAAACTGTAAAGTAAAAACTATTTAGGTCTGAGGTTACATCCTGGACACCACACCTGGCTGTCCAAACACTCAAAGTGTCTGCAGCTGAACCGACTCCTGTGTCGTGTAAACGGGTGTTACTTTGCTGTCTGGAAGCAATGTGGGAATAAGATAAAGGGTGTGTCTGTGCACGCAACATTATCATGTTTCAGGTACTGTCGCACCTGAGACCTGAAAGGGAAAGTAAACACTGACTAGCTTCATGTCAGCTGGTGGTGATCCTGACTTCATTCATCATACAGCCATCTTTATATACAAACATTAAAAATGTTCAGTTTTTCAGTTCTGATAAATTTGTCCAACTTTGAGTAAAAAAAACAGTCTGCAGACTAAGTTTGTTATTATAAATGGTGCTATGTGAATGTGACTCCTATCTTAGCAGATTTCCCACCTCATCGTGATTTTTCTTGAGGTAGTACAGCTCCTCCTTCAGGCTGTCCAGGTCTCCTCGCAGGGTGGCGATGATCTGGTCATGGTCTGACTTTGCCCTCTTCAGAGCCTGACAGTCCCTCTCCACCGACTGGCACAGAGAGGCCTCTGCTTCCCATCTGCAGGAAACAACATGACGAGAAAAGGACATCAAACAGACGAAAGGTTTAAAAAGCAACAAACGGAATATTCTTCATGTTATGAAGTTAACTAAAACACTTTGACTTCTAGGATTTAAAAGCTTTACCTTAATAATTATCAGTGATCGCAAAAGTATGTTTTTGTACTTTTACTTAAAAAAGAAATGCAGCGATATCGTGCATTCATTTTTGACATTTAATATTTATGCTCCATGATTTATTTAAGAAATTCAAAGCCTGAAGAAAGACTCATTCACATCTGTGAAACTGTCACTCAGTGCATCTCTCCTTCACATACCATCAACGCACTGTGAAAAACACCAGCGGTAGGCGTACTGAGGTTACACCATCTTTGCTCAGGTTCAGTTTGCCAACTGAACCTGAGTTTGCCAGTTTGCCAACTCCTCAGAGACGAACGGCGTGTTTCTGACCTGCGTGATCCATCACGACCTGCTCTAAGTGATGATTCGGTTGTTCGGTGTCTGAGCACCGTGAGAATGGGGGCTCTTATTTCACAGCCTGACAGAAAGGTCATTTATTCACATCGCTTTGCAGTCTGGCGCTCCCATGTGAACACTCGCAGGCAGGTAAAAGAAAAGAGCCTCTGTGTGACACTCACTTGACCCGAAAATCGTCAGCTGCCAGCTTGGCGTTATCAATCTCCAGCATGATCCGGGCGTTCTCCAGGGTCCTCTTTCTCACCTGTTCAAGAAATCATTGAACATTAATTCAGACTGCATTGTTTAAAGTCTTTTCTGTTTTATATTTAGCCATTTTCAGAGATTTAATATAACATAGTATTTCACCATTATGTCAAATATCTGCAGTCCGGGTCACTGACCTCTTGTCCAATAGCGTGTGCCTGAGCCATCATCCCCTCGATGTCATGGCCCTTTGGAGTTTTCTCCATCATCAGCTGCTTGATCTTCACCTCCAGCTCAGCGTTGGACCTTTCCAGCGACCTCACCTTGTCCAGGTAGTTGGCCAGCCGGTCATTCAGGCCCTGCATCGTCTCCTTCTCACTGGCACCGAGGCCGTTGAGGGACAGGCTGGAGCCCAGCATGTTGATGCCATTTCCCACAGAGAGGGACCTGGACATGGACAGAGTGCTGCCGGTGGACAGAGGAGAGACGGAGGACTTGGAGCGAATGCTGCGTCCGCTGTCCCTCACCGACATGCTGGAGAAGGAGGGCTGTCGCACCGAGATGCTGCGCACTGAGAGGGTGGAGGCCATCGTGCTGACTGCAGGAGAAAAAGATCAGTTTTAGTTTTGCTGAGAAAAATAACAGTGCAAAGTTGCAAATTCAACATATTTTTATCAGTTCTTTGCCTTATTTGGTAGCTGCTTATCTTACTAATTGCTGAGTAAGTTTTGCACATAGAAAAGAGTTTTTTTCTATTGTAAATTTAACTGTTTTCCTCACCCGCTGTAGTATTTCTATTGGTACTTAACATTCTAACAAGAAACAGAAAGGTAATAGTTTTCTATGCATCCAGTCTGCTAGAACATAGTGGATAGGATGCTGACAACTCTCCGTCTTGTTCCTTTGCACATTTTCATTTACAAAGTAGATTTTGGCCTATCATCCGATTAATTTGCATCCTCCAAAAAAGTGTAGGGAACTTTTGTTTCTGCTCCTCCAGATGTGTTTCTTTTAACTGTAAAGAGAGATGTACTGAGCTAAGAAAAAAGATCAAACTTCCTGCCCTCTTCTCTGAGAATCAGCTTATAAAAATCTGAATCTGAACAACCTGGTCTTTAATTCATTAACTAAAATAACTTTAAGCATTCCATGCAAACACATGACTGTTACTGTTATGGCTGAGTATAATATTATTGTTCATAATGACTGTAAAAGTAGTAAAAACTTGCTTTATCCTGTATTTATTGTCGATTTGAGAACAAAGAAAAAGTCCAAAGGACTTACATGTGGGTCAGGTCTTCTCTTTTCTGGCTCTGCTCTGTTGGATTTCCCCTCTGATGGTGAGAGTGACTTTAGTGGCTGCATCAGCTTTCACAGGTGAGTCCTTTAGAGGTGGGAGGAGCCTCTGAAGCGTCCAATCCTTCAGCAGCCAGAGGAGGAAGCAACATGACACCATGCAGATTCTGTATTGCAGAGTAACTGTACTATGGAATGCCAAAAGTCACACAATTTAATAAATACATAGAGCAATGCATAAATTGAATATTAAGCAATAAATAACGAATGTGTCATTAAACTAATACATGCGTGTTAATAATTATTTAATGATTTCATGGTCATACGTCTGTGTGGTTGCTGAACATCATAAGTTAATTTTATCTTCTCTTGATTCTTGGTTAGCAACCATTTTACCTGTTAGGTTTAAAATATTTCACAAAATCAAGAGAAATCCTCCATCACGAGCCGTCATGACTGTTATCAGCCTTAGCCCCGCCCACTGACTTTGATGAGTTAGTTTGACAGAAAAAAATAATTCATGATGTGCAGCAACACAGACACAACCCATAAAGTGAAATAATTATGTATGATTTTATAAGTAGTAGGGCACATCTAATTAATTATTTTAAATAAAATAATGTCACATTTAATTAATTAATGACACATTTAAATATTTATTTAATGCTTTATTTATTTATTGAATTGTGTTGCTTTTGGCTTTCCATAAGAATCACATCTGGATTCAAAATGGGAAAGTTGTTCATTTAGAGGATAAAAAACCGTAATGTTTGAGTGATTCCTGCTTCATTAAAATGGGTAAAATGACTAAATTAATTCAAAATCCAGGGAATAAAATGTTTCAGTCACTACTGCAGCATTTAAACATAAAACTACGCCTTCCACATTTTATTTTGTAGCACACAAACTGGCTTTTAGGATTATAACTGACCTCAAATCTTCAAGCAACGACAACACTTTTCCTAAGTTTATTATCTAACCGGCTTGGTGAAACCTGGGCGGTTTACATGCTGCAGACCTGGCTGCCTCTGCACAGCACTGGGGGAGGATACAATGCCTTCAGAGTGATGTGAGACGAGGAGTGTGGCCCAGCGGATTGGAAGCAGGAACAATGCAGTGACAGTGTGAAAAGAAAGCAAAGACCCCTGAGAAATGTACAGAGAAACGCAGGGCGTTGCTGGATCAGGCTGAACTGGAAACCTGGCTTGTATTCACACACATATAATGAGAGTCTTAGAGCCACGCAGCACGTAATCCCCTGTCACTGCACTGCATTATGGACACGTATGATCCAGGGTTCCTCTGAGCATTAGTTTTCCGGAAAGATCAGATCACTCTAAGAGTCTGACCTGGTTTAGTTCAGTGTTTCACTCCACCCAACTCCACCCTGAACACTCCAGTTTTGATTGAATACATTATTTTCAGTGTTCTGATTGTGATATAAGACAATAAAACGTCTCTGTTTTATAGGGGGCAAACGTTAACACCTTAACTTGATTCAGTTCAGTGAAATTTAATCATAAAATGGTGAATCAAAGCTAAATTCACTCTAGTTTTGAATGTGCCTTGAGTTATATCAAGCTTTTCAGTGAAAAAACTGCTCCAGAGTGAAAACGTCAGTAGTCAGGCAGGGTGTTTAACTTGAATGGTTTCATCTTAAATACCAGATTTATTGTCTTTATTGGCAGAGTTAGTGCCACATTTTAAAAAGATTTGCACTAAAATTCCTGTAATATCATGCTCTGTGAATCACATGCTTTTGAAAGGTGCTAATGACAGAAACAGAGAAAAGTCCGCCAACAGTTTGGGCAGTATCACATCAGTGTGAATAATCTAGACCATCACTCCAGTGTGAAAACACACATTGCCCATCGCCGTCGACTGGTTAAGCTGCTGCCTGTAAAATACACTGTCATTTACACCTTGAATTTTTTATTAGTATATTAACTCCCTGACTGTCCAATAGGATGCACACAGAATATTTAGAATTTTAGGGAGAAAATAGCAAAATTTTTATAAGAAATCAATTGTCCACAGAGGTAATTTAGAAAAATTAAACTAATACATTTTTGTTTCATACAATAACAATAATTATCTATCTCCCAGATGACTAATGAAGTGGTTAAATGAAAAGAAACGAGCTTAAACTTTATCATGTTCAATGTTTTAATATGACACTAATTTCACATCACATTTTACATTCACAGTTTCACAGTAATTTGAATGCCACTGTGGTAAACGGCGACCTCTTGTGGTGAAAAATAAATCTGTTTCTGTGGTGAATTTTTTAACGTTATCATTATTATTATTATCATTATTATTGTTGTTGTTGTTGTTGTTGTTGTTGTTGTTGTTATTATTATTATTATTATATCACAAGTATCTTGTTGTAAGAAGTGTGCTTGAAACTTGACAGATTGTTGCTAAATACGTTTTCATGTAGGCAGACTTTAGAATCCGTGTATCATTTGTTCTTTCCATTTTCAATTGAAAACCAATAATCAAAAAAGAAAAGGTGATTTAATTTTTTGTTATTTGTTTTTTAAACGGATACAGAACAACAAAAAACGTCTTGTTTTTCATTCTTTCAATTCTAGTCTCGGATCAAAAATACAAATGATTTTAATATTTCATTGCTCAGGTTACATTTACCAGGTGTTACATTGATATGAGTCCCCCTGTCTAGATGTGCTCCCCCCAACTGTTTAGCTCGGCGGACTCGTTGTTAAATCGTCCTCAGAACTGTATCTGACACACAGCCATCAGGATAAGTTCCCCTTGTATAAAAGTAGAAAGTAAAACAGAAAATGATAAAAAGCTAACTATAAATCAAGACAGTAATATTTGAAAACAACTAGCTAAGGAAGTGAGGTGTATTTACTATTTAGCAAGGATGGTAGAAAAAAAAGCAGTGAACTATCTTGTGACTATTTGGTCTTTGGTTTCTGCTTGTAAAGTTGTAATGTCAGGAAACCGCCACAAGAGGGCGAGTGCTTATGTTGAAAACACTCGCCCTCTTGTGGCGATTTCCTGACATTACAACTTTATTAATTTATTGCACGTTCTGTTGAATAAATAACACTAATGATCAAAGAATGTAATTAAATTAAATATAATAATTGACTTTGATGCTATTCCACTATATAATCAATTTAATACACATTAAATCACTTCAAATTTGAAAAGATCTTTAATTTTTATTAAAGTCTGATATTTGGAACAACAAACTTAGATAGGTGAATTTATCACCAACAACAGTACAAGCAATAATAAGCAATAATACGGCAATAATATGAAATTACAGTGAACGTTATTTAAAGCTCTTTTGTAAAAAAAAAAAAAAAAAAACCTTGAAAAATGAACAGTAAATTAAAGAATGCCAATTCTGTAATGTAAAACCGTTATTCAACCATACATATTTTAAAATACTGTAATTTCTAAAGAAGCTCATTATAAATCAAGGCAGTAATGTTCCAAAACAACTAGCTAAAGAAGTGAGGTGTATTTATTTAGCAAGGATGGTAGTACAAAGCAGTGAACTTTGCAGTGAACTTTCTTGTGACTTTTTGGTCTTTGGTTTCTGCTTTTTGCTGAAAAAACTTGCCCTCTTGTGGCGGTTTCCTGACATTAGACTTTATTAGTTTACTACACAATTCTGTTGGAGAAATAACACGAATGATCAAAGAATGTGATTAAATAAAATATATATTAATTGATTCAAATGTTAAACCACCACATGATCAATTTAATACACATAAAATTACTACAAATTTGAAAAGATCTTTAATTTTAAATGAAGTAGTAGACATTTGGAACAAAAAAAGTGAGGTAGGGGATTTTAGCACTGACGACAGGAAGTAGTTGCTCTCATGTGGCCATAAGGTGAAATTACAACAAACATTATTTACAGCACTTCCAGTTTAAAAAAAAAAGCTTGAAAAATATACAGCAAATTAAAGAACACTAATTCTCTCATTTAAAACCCTTATTCAACCAAACTTAGAATATGTTAAAATACTGCAGTTGCTGAAAAAACCAAGAGTGTTTATTTTTCTGGGTTTGTTGCAATTTCACTTTATGGCCACAAGAGGGCGACAGATGCATTGTATTGTCATCAGTGCTAAATTCATCTACCTCAGTTTGTTGTTCTTATAAAAAATTAATGATCTTTTCACATTTAAAATGATTTAATGTGTATTACATTGAATATAACGTGGAATAACATTGAAGTCAATTATATTTTATCTACATTCTTTAATCATTTGTGTTATTTGTCCAACAGAACGTGCAGTAAATTAATAAACTTGTAATGTCAGGAAACCGCCACGAGAGGGCGAGTGTTTTCAGCATAAGCACTCGCCCTCTTGTGGCTCCCCTGTATAAAAGTAGAAAGTAAAGTGGAAATAAATAAAGAAAAACTCGTTATAAATCAAGGCAGTAATGTTTGAAAACAACTAAGTAAGGAAGTGAGGTGTATTTACCAAGGATAGTATAAAGCAGAGAACTATCTTGAGACTTCTTGTTCTTTGGTTTCTGCTTCTGCTGACAACACTCGCCCTCTTGTGGCGGTTTTCTGACATTACAACATTATTAGTTTACTGCACGTTCTGTTGGACAAATAACACGAATGATCAAAGAATATAATTAAATAAAATATAATTATTGACTCCAGTGTTATTCCACCATATAATCAATTTAATACACATCAAATCACTTCAAATTTGAAAAGATCTTTAGTAATAGATATTTGAAACAACAAACCTAGATAGGTGAATTTAACACCGACAGTAGAAGGCAGCTTTCGTCTTCTTGTGGCAATAATGCAAAATTACAATATACATTTTACAGTGCTTCTATTTAAAAACCCTAAAAATACTGTAATTTCTAAAGAAGCTTATTATAAATCAAGGCAGTAATGTTTGAAAACAACTAGCTAAGGAAGAGAGGTGTATTTAGCAAGGATGGTAGAACAAAGCAGTTGTGATTTTTTGGTCTTGCTGCTGACAAACACTCGCCCTCTTGTGTTTCCTGACATTACAACCTTATCAATATACAGCAAGTTCTAACTCAAATGTTTTTCCACCATATGACCAATTTAATACACATAAAATCACTCTCTTAAACAAAGTAGAAGATATTTGGAGGCAATATTATGATTTATTCAAACAATAGACACAATAAATTGTTATCTTGGTTTTAAGTTGGTTTTGGGCGAAGGTAAAGGTCACAATAAATGACAGCTGAGCTGTTCAAGTGAGGACAAATGCCAGAAGCAGTGAAATATCTTGTGATTATATGATCTTTGGCTTCTGCTTTCGCTGGACAGCTGCCGCCCTCTTGTGGTGATTTAGTGATATTACAACAAACCTCAAACTAAACTTTTCTGACAATCAGATCATGCCCTCTTGTGGCGAAATAGTGACATTACAACAACCTTCGAAATAGGCTTTTCTTACAATCAGATCATGCCCTCTTGTGGCGAAATAGTGACATTACAGCAAACTTCAAACTAAGCTTTTCTTACGTCCAGATGTTGCCCTCTTGTGGCGCAATAGTGACATTACAATAAACTTCAAAATAGGCTTTTCTTACAACCACAAGAGAGGTTTTTCAGTATTTTAGCACTGACGACCGTATAAGAAAGATTGTCGTCCTCTTGTGGCAATAAGATGAAATAACAACATTAGCACTAAAAAAATTTTTGAAAAATAAACATCAAATTAAAGAACACTAATTCTCTCAGTTTAAACCATTATTCAACCACGCTCATGATATGTTAAAATACTGCAATTGTTAAAGAAACAGTGAAAAGTCAAACATCATGTTTATTTTTCAAGGTTTTTTAACTAGAAGTGCTGTAAATGATGTTTGTTGTAATTCACCTTATTGCCACAAGGGGGTGAGAGCTGCCTTGTACTGTTGTCAGTGCTAAATTCACCTACCTACTAGTTTATTTAAAATTAAAGATCTTCTCAAATTTAAAGTGATTTAGTGTGTATTAAATTGAATATAAGGTGGAAAACATTGAAGTGAATTATAATATATTTTATTTAAATGGTTTGCGGCTGGTGAAATTTTTAAGGGGTGGGGCGCATTTTTGCAAGTCAGTTTTCAGATGCCCAAAACCCACATCTCGCCACTAGACCAGGGAATGAAGCAAAATATTTTCATCTGACTGAACATGTTGCTGGTAAAAATCCCTACCACCAGTTTACTAATGTGGCACTGTTAGGTCAAACACAGTTATAGCCTAATTCTACACATCAAACAGTAAAGAAATCATAACGTGTTCATAAGGAGACCTTAGAATAATATCAATATAATCAGATACAAATAATAATAATACAACAACCACAATGTGGTCACAACAGAGGTAAGCGTTTCAGGGAAAAAAATAACCTGACCAAAACAATGTCAAAAACACAACTTAATATTCACATTGAAGTTTGCACATCTTTCTACTGAAAGCACAAACTCTGCTGATAAAACACTGGCTGTCAGCAGCAGCAGCAGCAGACTTCAGATCCTGAACACAAAATGTTTTTATCTTCAATCCTGAAGGTCCACAGCCACACAGTGTAACAGCAAGAGGTGATTAAAAGAAGGTAAAGTGAGATCAGATTACATCAAATATTTAGCGTCATCATGACTGATCTGGTCTGGTCTGAACCCACTTGGTACCGGATTTGATCTGATTAAAACCGGACCCGTCCGGTACTAGAACTGCTTCGGTTCGGACCGGTTCTGGTCCAAAATGACCCTGGTACCGTTCCGAACCCGTCCGGTACCAGAACCGGTCCAAAATGACCTGGTAAACCGGACCCTGGTAGCGGACGAGTCTGTTCCGAACCCGTCCGGTACCGGAACCAATTCGGTTCTGCTCGGTTCTGGTCCAAAATGACCCGGTACTGGATGAGTCCGTTCCGAACCGGGTCGGACCTGGACCTGTGGCTCGCAACACAGAAAGCTCAGCGCTCAAATACACCGCTGAGTGATTTAAAATTAGTGGCCGCCTCCCGGTCTCGGCCGGTCCTGAACCTCAGGACCGACCCGGGTCCAGGACCGGTCCGGGTCCAGGTCTGACCCGGTTCCAGGACCGACCGAGACTGAGCTTTCTGTGGTGAGCTGGAGTTGCGGCTTGGAGGCCAGAGGGACCGCTACTTCAACCGGACTTCATACCAGACCTGCAGGACCTGGTCGAAGTCTAACAAAATAAAATTAAAAATAACTCACCAACTGTTGGGAGGACACATGGAATCAATCCTCAGTGTTATCACAAAGCTGTCAAGCAGGATTCTTTGAAGAAATATCCATTAAGAGACAACGAAGTTGCTCGGAGAAATAGCCATGATTAAGCTAGCTCAGTCAAATGTACACTAGCTGAATTTTACGTAAGATGTGATGATGACGAAAGCACGCAAGTGCGAGCCCCACCGGAACCCATAGACAATGCACCATAGCCCCTGTTTTTCGAAAAAAAAAAAAAACTTTTATATTACAGTCTATGAGAGCACTGGGGGCGATTCTCAGGCTGGCTGAAATCGCCCAGAAAGGGGCGGGACACAAAGTAACAAGGCTTCAAGCTGATTGGACAAGATAAACAAGCAGACCAAAGTGGTAGATCCGAACTGCCGTGATATTAGAAGTATAAAAAAACGATCTCATTCATTCTCCTTTGGTAGTGCGTCGCCCAATCGCCCATATTAATGAGCCGCCCCTGGGTTTGATCATTCATGTTATTTGTCCAACAGAACGTGCAGTAAATTAATAAAGTTGTAAGGCCCTCTTGTGGCGGTTTCCTGACATTACAACTTTACAAGCAGAAACCAAAGATAAAAAAGTTACAAGATAGTTCACTGCTTTGTGCTACATCCTTGCTAAATACACCTCACTTCCTTAGCTAGTTGTTTTCAAACATTACTACCATGATTTATGAGTTTATCCTTTCCGTTTTACTTTCTGCTTTCTACAGGAGGAGGACGGCTGTGTGTCAGATTGATACAGTTCTGAAGACAATTTAACAACGAGCGCACCCTGCCGAACTGGTGGGGGAATACATCTAGACGGGGGGACTCATATCAATGTAACACCTGGTAAAGTAAACCTGAGCAAAATCTATTTCGTTCTTACGGCTCGTTTTTACACTTTGTAGTTTTGATCCGAGACTAGAATTGAAAACATGAAAAACAAGACGTTTTTCGTTTTCTATTTGTTTAAAAAAAATTAAATCACGTTTTTCTTTCTTTCTTTTTTTTTTTTTTAGCTGTGTGTTGACTTATTTTCTTTATCTATGTCAGTTTTTGTTGTCACGAAATAATTGCATTTTTAACTGAGCTTTTAAATACGTTGTAAAAACATTTAGTCTATGTTTAAAAACGCTTCAAGAAGTAACCATGAGCGCGAGCTTCAAAACAAACCATTTCCTTCAGACGACCTAATGAGCTCTACAGGTTCTCAGTGAAAGCGTCGATAAAAACCGTCAGTTAATGTTGTAAGTTATATTATTTTACGAAGTATAATTAATAACGTTGATTTATTCTTTTTTTATTTGGTGGCAAACATTAAAAGCTGTAGAAAATAGTTTATTTAAGCTAATGCCGAGACAGTGCTAGCATACAGGTATAGCTAGCTAAAGCTACAAAGATGTTTTTATGTCATGACAAAAACTGAGCCAACTTGCATTATCTCACTGATAATGCTGGATTTATTGTTCTGGTTTATAAATAACCCTCAAACATGAAATGCTGTTGTGTTGTTTCCCACAGGGGTGAAATGAACAACTGTCCAATGACTGAATCATTCTCTGCAATCAGATATAAAGCTCTTGACTATGCCTTTGAGGTGAGTTTTTATTGCTAATATTTTTTTATTATGTTTATCAGACAATATAAAGTCTTGTGTTTCTTTCAGGCTAGCACCAATCTAAAGGCAACAATGGATTTACTAGCAATGCCAACACCTTCTCTAACTGGTACTGGTGACCTTTACCCTCACAGTGAGAGGCTGCTTGATGACACCTACAGGAGACCCTGGGTCAGAGGTACATCTGCTGTGTCTGGGCTCATAGTTGTACTTTGAATAGGAACTTGCATATAAACAGTAAGGTAAATATGTGAAAACTGTGGTCAGGATTTGTTAAATTTAAAAATAAAGGAGGACATTTCTGGTGAAATAGGTTTTTAAAAAATCCAGATTTGCAAAAGTGTGCAAATGAGCTACATGATTCTAATTACTTGATGTTTTGTTTTAGAAAAACAGACTTTTTGAATGGTGTTCAGTGTTTGGTAAGTCTGCAAATCTTTGGAGAGAGAGAATTGGCACAAATGATAATTAAAAACAACTTTCTACACCAAAATATTTATAAAATGTTGCCACAGCACTAAAAGAATATTAAAGAGATTGAATTATCACATAAAACACATTGAAAAATGGATTAACTTTGGTTTATTAGCAACAAAACATGGTATGACTACAATTGGGAGCAAGCATAAAAAAACATTCATTTGGATCTGTATCTTAAAATTGGATTAAAAAATGAAACATTTTCTGTTCTTTCAAGAGCTAAAAAATTAAACTGTCTTGTGGTCTTATACATTTAGAAACAGCTGCATGATGCCATCCTCTTCATCAACAAACTGCATGTGTAACTAAACATGTGAGAAGGCACCACTAATGCTGAATGATGTACACAAGTTTTGAAGCAGTATAAGCTAGCACTTTGTGTTTTCAGAGATCTTTATTTCAGTGTAATGAAACCAAACCATTTGCCGCTTTAGTAGGAAATGTAGTTGAATGGTTTCTGTGTTTCCTACTAACAGATTTGCTGATGCATGGATTTTCTTTGTAGGGAAGGTGATCTCTTCCTGCAGACTTTTTATTGGTGGTTCAGTGCGTAATGAACTCAGAAAGAATCAACCAGTCAATTCACTAGAAAGGTTACACCACATTAAAAACCAATATATTCAACAGTTATTATTTGTGGAGAGACTTAACTAAGAATCATGTCACAATTCAGATTTTCAGTATTAGACGACGTGGACGTGATATCCAGCTCTAATCCTGACTCACTGGGAGATTTTGACCTGGATCAGATTGGTTGTCCGTTAAAAGAGGAACCTAATCCATGTCAGGAATCATTTTTCAAGTTGACACCTGACCAGATGACGTCAGAATATGGAATCAAAGGTAACTTATTATTTTTACATTTTAGATTCTGAGTGCTCTGAATAAATCTGTTTCATTTAAAAAAAATTTAAATTTCTTTAGATTTCCTACTTCCTGGGGAGATCATAGTTTCAGATTACTTACCACAGTTAAAAAGACATTTACCCACGCTGAAAGCCAAACTGTCCAGACTCAAGATGCTTCCTGTCATCGACCCTCTGCGATGCTCAGAAGTATCTGCCATCTCTGAGGACCCCATGTTCAGGTGTTTTTCTGATTTTTCATTTTTGGTTACAGTTGTTACTGCTTCTTAACATTTTCATGTTGTCATAAATAATTCACTTTTATAACCTGATGTAACTGAATTCTAAGTTATGTTGGATTACAGCTGTTTCAGGCGATGTACCTCCTTTAAAAAAGCTCCAGATGTGGACATAGTTAACCACCAGACATGTGCAAATGTTCAAGAGGAGTTTGTTAAAGAACCACTTTTGGAGGAAGAGGTAATTCACTTTATGAACGCCTTTTTTGTTGTTTTAAGTTACCAATTCAATTGCATTTCTTGTCTTTTCCAGTTGCTGTTGTTACCTGCTGTAGTCGACACTCTTCAGCTGAAACCACAAAACTGCACCGCTTTCTCCAACATTCGTGGTTTTATGGAAGTTTCTCCTGAACCACAGGATGAGCTGTGTTCAGTCCTGGATATGCTTCATAAAAGTGAGAACAAATGTCTTTTAGATCAAATGAAAGTATAAAGCAGAAAATCAATTACAAGCTGTTTGTGTTTTCTGTAGCCGTCCTTTTAAAATCATCAGTGGATATTTCTCAGTATGATGTACCACAGGAGCACAAGAAAGGAAGCAAGCTGAATACAAGCCTGATGACGGAGTTTTCAGGTACAGAGGTCACACACGAGTCTAACTGCCATGAAGAGTCAGTTGTGATGATTTATTTGTGCTTCTTTAAGATGATTTTGAGCTTCACGAGGAATCAGAGATGGACTTAGTTCTGTTCCCTGAAAAGAGTCCAGACCCAATCTGCCTGTCCACCTCTCACCTCCGGGGGGAAGAGTTGTCTCCTGTCGTTTCTCTGTGAGTGTTGTACAGATCACCATGTTTCAGCAGAACGAGAAAGTAATTTTCGGTAGAGAAGCTCTTGTAACATTAATGGTTGTCTTGTAGGTCTCTGATGTCAGCGTGGACTCAGAAAGAGATGGAGGCAGCGCTTTGGAAAGCAGAGAAGCATCTGACCTCTGTGGTTGGCCTTTTGTTGTCAGGTAACTGCATGTATTTATTTAATATTCCACCACTGTCTTCATCTCACATTTAAAAAGAGAGAGAACAAACTTTAACCCACTAAGCGTTTCTAAACTCTGCTGTGTTTCCTCACAGAGCCTCGTGTACACAAACCAGCCGTTGACTTCCGGCCTCTGCATGAAGCCTTGAAAATGACCAAATTAGAAAACGATGATTTCAGCAGAGCTGGTGACAAGCAGAAGTTAGAATGTGAGTCAGGAATCTTGCTGGTTCCTTGTGGCCTCAGTTGTGAGTTTACTGAGAAAATGATTCCTGAGATTCCCACAACCATGGAGGAGATGGAGGTCTTCACAAAATTGTTACCTGAAGGTTCAGACGGTAAGTCTGTATGAAAGCATGCAATGAATAAAGCTAAAAATAGACAAATTATAGTTAGATGACAGCTTCATATTTAATTGTTTTTTTCTGTTTTTAGTTGGATCAGTCATTCTAGATTCACCAAACAAAGAAACCTTGTGTGTGGATTCATCTCAGAGCTCATTTTTAATGCAAGCTGTCACCTCAGATATTAAGGAAGATCAACCTGCTCTTATCACCAGTAAGAAAGAGATTTCAAAAAGGAAGACTTCAGAAGCTGCAGTTGACACAGCTGAGGTCAAGCAGAGCTTCCACAACTCTGAGCTGAGTCTGTCCTCCAGATTAAATATCAAAAACGATCCAAAGACTTTAATGTTCACAAGACGTCAACCAGAAAGAGACCTGGATCCTCTGTTAGACTTCATAAAACTGAGATCCCAGCATGTGCCTCCAACGCCTCCCAGCTCAGCCAATAATGAAGGTACTCTGATAATTATCTATACCCCTCAGAAATGTTCTTACAGGATGCATTTTATGGACTTTCTTCCTAAATTATATAGCTTTAGACCTTTTTAATAATAAACATTTTAAAGTTAGGATTTTGCTTTGTGATTTCTTCTTCTTGTCCTCATATCAGTAACAGAGACGTGCCAACAAACACCACAGAGGGAGCAGCAGCCTGCTGCAGAGGAGACGTGGACACCTGACAGGAGGCCAGCGTACATGAGCATTGCTGTGTCAGGAGACGCCAGCAGAGAGCAGACACCTGCAGCTCTGAGGACAAGTCAGCTTAATGGTCACCCCGTCAGTCAGTCAAACTCTCAGGAGAAACGTTACAGCAGAGTCCTGCAGGTTCAAGCCACAGGTGAGACACATTTAAATAAGTTAACTGAAACCACTACCTTAGTACAGTTTTACATTCAACTTTTGGAATTTTATTAAACGCTTTTATTGGCCGTATGTATATTTAATGTGTCATTTTTAAAATGTAGTTAATAAGAAAATGACTACACAGTACTGCTGATAATAAATTACTTAATTTTTGTTTTTAAAAACGGTCTACTATAGCACTTTTCTTGCTGACCAGACAAAACCTAGTGTCTGAGCATAAAGTTTACCCAGAAATCATTTTTTAAATCTCCGTGTTTCTCTGCAGACAGCCAGCAGCGAGCCTACTGTGAACTGCTGGCGTTCGCTCAGCCTTGTTTGACTTCTGCCAGACAGATGGGGCTCAGCCTCCCTTCATGGGGAGACTTCAGCTGCTTGGCCCCAGACCAAACCCATTTCCTCCTCAAACAGCAGGAGAGGGCCCTCTGCAGGGCTCTAGCTGAGAGTGCAGAGCTGGTCAAAGGTATTGGATACCTTTTTGTGGTTTTTATGGCTTTATCTGTGTGTTTTAATCTGTTATCACATGGATTTATTTTAGTGTCTGTAGATCAGGAGTTGCTTTTCAACCAGGCTGCTCTAATCCATGTGTTGGTGACGTCCAAAGAGCTGTTGCTCAAGTGTGACCTGAGTACTGCTGTGGGTCAGTATAAAACCTCCTAAAACTTAAAGGTTAAAAAATGTGCAGTGTACATTGTTTTTGTCCAGGGGTCTGCAACCTGCTCTTCAGACCCTCTGAAGTGGCTCCTTAACAATAACCCAAAACGACATGTACATAAAGATGCTATAACTCATTTTTGAACTTTACCAAAAGTCTCAAATGTATTAAGCTCCATCACTGTTAGGTTTTTAGTGCTCTAATTGCACTTATGATCCTCTCCTTACTGAAGAGTCCTTGACCAAGGCAGCTGAGGTGTGTTCTGAGCAGAGTCTGAAGCAGCTGCTGAAGAGGCTGCAGATCATCCTGTTCCTCAGTCAGGAGAAGCAGGAGCCCAACTTCAAGCTGCTGGAGCTGCAACAGCTGCTGGCTGATTGGCTGGACAGCAGAGGAAGAAACAACACGACAGAGAAAGTCCGTTTACAGGAGAAGATCAAACAGGTCAGGTGTTCTTTAGTTTCATCACCTGATTTGACCTTGTTTTTGTCTTTCTGTAGATTCTTATTATACTCTCAGTTGAATTGGATGAAAACAGATCAGCGATCATCAACAGCTTGAGTCAAATGACTGGTGAGCAGCTCTACTTATCTCAGACATTTCTGCAACCATAGCAGCTCTTCTTATTTACCTACATACTGTAGAAACAAGTTCTATGGTTACATTAAAAAATGCAATGATATAAACCCAACATTAACAAAAATGAGTGTTTACAGCGTCTCTTGTGCCTAAAACTAATATCTGTACCATGAATTAAAGTGAATCTTGATTTTACTGCTGTTGGAGGTGCTGCTGTGACTTCAGTTTGCCCTGACGAGGACAGGAAGCAGCTGAATGGTGCCAGTGTGGTCAGTAGGTAAAATACACAACTTAAATCTAGATTATTGTATCAGTGATATCCCAGAAATATTGAAGATCCCAAATAAGTTCTTCATCTTCTCTGATCAGAACAACCTTTGGGATGCTGTGTTGAGGGAAATATTTTTGTTACTGATTTGTGAAGCTTTTGTTTTGTTTACATTCCTTTCCTGTTTAACCAGCGTGTGCGACAGTGACTGCGTGGTGGTGTTTGAGCAACACATCGGCCCAGACTTCCCCTGGAGCTGTTTCTCTCTGGTGGTGGAGTTTGACCATCCAGGCTCATCTCCATGGTTCACAGTCTGCAGCGAGAGGAGCATCAGCCACCTCGCTTTCAACACCAGCATCTCTAAAACCGGTCTGCAGCCATCATATATTTACAAGATGTTTTTGTTCTCCGATTGACCGTTTCCTGTCTTATAGATGCAGAGGAAGCCTCGTGGTGCCTGGAGGACAACCTCCCTATTGTGTTGATGATGACTGAAGGACTCCCTAACTGTCCACTGCTCCTTCAGACACTCGAGTCCAGGTGAGCTTTCTGTTCAAATAAAGTAAAAATGCCTGCACTTTTATTTATTTATCTACTCTTTCTAAACAGGAATGTGATCATTTTGGGTTTGGGTGGAGGTGATGTAAAGAGAAATGTTCTTAGGAAAAGACACTGATGAACAATGTCTCCTCGATAACTTGATCAGCATTTTTTGTAGAAATAAATTAGTGCTGTTAATTCCCCTTTGTCCTCATCTGTCTTGGTCTTTTTTGTTTTGTTTATTTAGCATCAAGACTTTGTTGAAATAACAGAATTGTGTTATGATCTCTAGAATGAATAAGCTCCAAATATAAACTTTAAAAAATATATAAGGTGCTTTACAGAGAGAAAGCCATCAACACAGTACATGGTTAAGAGTGGTTAAAAGAATAAAATGCAACTATTATAATAAGGTGAATTAAGACATTAAAATATAATATGAGATGAGATTAACTTTATTGAGCTCTCAGAGGGGAAATTCACTTTCAGTACAATCTTACAGGATTAGACACACACACACACACACACACAACAGACAGGTAAGGTCTGGACAGGTAATGATACAATTTTGTAAAAACTGTGCAGTTGTTGACAGTAAAAATGACCACACAGACATTTTTTTTCTCTTTGCATTGTTTGGAAAAATCATTTTGCTTGATATTTCTGCTGAATTAAACTTAAGGTTGTCTGTAACCTACAGTTTTATAGTATTCTGACACGACGTGTCTGTTTTAAAGCTTCAGTGTAACTGTGTTGGAAAGGAGTCACTGTCCAACCCTGCAGATGCTCGGAGGGATCCACAACTACACTGTGATCACAGTGGATGAAAGCACTGCTGTTATTATTCAGGTACCAGAACACATGAGAAGATACTCTGTCATCAAAAAGCCTAAAGCTGATTCCGACTTGACCTCTAAAAATCAGGTCTGAACCTTCAGACTGCTCTCTGAAGGTTTTAAAGTGAAAACCATTTACAAGACAGACTTTTATACACACAAAGAAACACACCATTCCTCATTCTTTCTAAGAAATGGAGAGGGTTGTGCTTCAGGAAGTCTGTGTGATCAGCTATGTTCCATCACTGACGGCAGTTTGCCTCCTACTCTCAAAAACTGCTCTGGTTTGAAAATCCCAGCAAAACCAGGACAGTGGTTCAATTAAACCAAAAGATAACTCAAGAAGTTTGATTTCCTCATCACTACTATCATCAATATATCCAAAATGTGATGCTTGTTTAGTAAACAGGCCACCAAGGAACCTCAGATGACTCATATTTTTATGTTAGGTTTTATTGTATGTTTGTGATTTGTCATTTGTTTTCTTATGCTGGAAATCCATCACTGTTTTTTGTTGTTTTTTTTTACGGTAAAATTTCTTGTTTTGTCTCCTCTTCCAAGGAACCTCTGATTTAAAGAGTATTCTATTAAATATGGGAGATACAGTTTTAAATGCTGTTCAGTTACCTGTTATTTTGGGTCAGTAAGTGTGTGTGTGTGTGTGTGTGTGTGTGTGTGTGTGTGTGTGTGTAGGCGCAGGATGAACTTTGTGAAGAGCGAGCCAGTGAGCGCCTGGTGATGAGGCTGACTGCGCTCTCCCTACAGTACAGCAGCTGTTGGCTCATCCTGTACTGTCCTGACAGTCAGGGTGGAGGGTTGGTGTTCACACACCTCATTACACGAACACATCACACTGTGCAAAAGTTTTAAACCAGCCCTCATTTCTTTACACTGTGCTTCAAAGGAGGAAGACTTTCTTTTAATCTTTTAAGGTGGTCTTGATCAGTGGTTCTTCCTGAAATGTCTGTAATAGTTTCCTATGGCTAAGTTATCACTTATTTTCTGCCAGGTGTTTTGTTGTACTGTAGTGTTATTCAAAAGAAAATAAGGAAATTGAGAAATATAGGGCTTTAAAATATTTTTTCACTTTTTTTTCCCCAGAGTGAGAGAAATAAGTCAAACGTTTGTATTGTAAAGCTTACAATGATTGTGTGTGTGTGTGTGTGTGTTTAATGGTAGATTGTCCAGCGAAGCCTTCAGTAACTTGGTGCTCGTTTATTCATCTCTGGTTCTGTTCAGCACGAAGTCTGGGGAACTGGATGTGAAGGTAGAACATGTAGCACAAACTTTCCTCATTTGATGATATTCATCCTATCAGTCTTCAAAGAAAATAACTTCCTGCCAGTCAAATGCTGGCAAAAAGTTTACAGGTTTTAGTTCATTCTCGTGTTTTTATATAGGTTTGTGTGTGTGTGTGTTTCTTCAGGTTCTGATTGTGTCAGAAGTGTATGAAATGGCCAAGTTTATCAACCAGATCTACTTCACTACGTTGATGTCCAGTGACCAGGATCCTGTCAGCTACCTGAACAGAGACTGGCTCACTGTGCTGCCTTCTCAGGTGGAAAAAGCTATTGTCTCATTTTTATAATGACGTCAGCAGCTGCCAGATAAAGTCTTATATCCATGATTAAATTAGCATTACCTGTTGTTGTTCCTGATCATCCATCCATCTTCTGTAACCGCTTAGTCCTCCACAGAGGGTCGCGGGGGAGCTGGTGCCTATCTCCAGCGGTCAAGGGGCGAGATGGACGGGTCACCAGTCCGTCGCAGGGCCATGTTCCTGATCATTTGATCATCAGACTTTAACTACATTAATATTTTCCACACACTATTATAGAGCTTTTTATGTCTGGCTTTCATTGTTTTACTGTAGAAATCAGGTATAAAAATTGAAGGCCGTGGAGCTTTCCTGCCAAAGCATGCCACCTGTTTACAGTTTGTTCATTTCCTACAGAAAGAAGAGTGTCTGTCCAAGTTCCCGTGTATTAATCCTCTGGTCGGTCAGCTGATGCTGAGCAGAGCTCCATCCCTGCAGTGGCTCCTGGGGGCCCCTTTGTCTCACCTGAAAGAGCTGCTTCCTGAGGTGCCACATAAAGTATTGAAGGTGATCCAGAGCACATCATATATAAACTAACTAGTGCTTTCATAAAGGTTGTTTTAAGTCAATACTGTCTGTACAACAGGTAATTGTAAATGAGGAAGTTGAAATTCAAATTTGCTTTGCAATACGACGAGTTACAGCGTGTTTAAAGAAAAAAATGCATATGACACATTAGAAACATATAAACACAACATAAAGACTAATATTTATGTAGAAGGCTTATGGCAGTAGGGACAGAACTGTTTTTGTAGCATTTTGTTTTACGTAGTAGCTCTTTATATCTGCATCCTAATGGAAGGAGCTGGAGCTCACCATGCAGTGGGTGAGAGGAGTTTTAGGATGGATCCAGTCAGCCTTTGTATCTGTCTGGAAAACAAAGTCAAGGTTTAGCTGCTGCTCTCCTCTGGTTGTTGGACCACTTTACTATTTATGTTTATGTATTTAGCAGATGCTTTTATCCAAAACGACTTAGGCTAACAAACAACTAACCCTGACATTAACCCTAAACAAACTACTTAGATGGTCAAACACTAGTCTCTAAGGTGACAGTGAGGGAATCAAAGCACACAGGATAGAGTGAAGTAAATTAAGAGAGTACAGAGGAGTAGGGGAAGGTAGCTGCTAGTCTTAGAAGATGTTCTCTGAAGAGCTGGGTCCTCAGGACTTTCTTGAAGATGGACAGGGATGGACCAAGATGGACACCCCTGCTCTGGTCTGTCTGGACTGTCCCGAGCGTTGTGTAGGCACTGCTAGCCAACAGTCCTTTGATGACCGGAGTGACCGAGTCGTGGCGTCAGCCTTAGCAAGAGAATTCAAGTAGATGGGAGCCGTTCCTTTCAGGACCCTATGCTAGCGTTAGCTACTTGAATTTGATGCAGCAGCTAAAGGTAGCCAGTGGAGCTCAGTGAACAGAGGGGTGACATGTGCTCTTTTAGGCTGATTGAAGACCAAACGCGCTGCTGCATTCTGAACCATTTGTAGAGGTTTCACAGTGCAGACTGAAGACCAGTTAGAAGGACATTGCAGTGGTCAGGATGACCACAGACTGCACCAGGAGCTGGGTGGCGTATTGTGTCAGGTCTGATCTTTCATATGTTAAACAAAGCAAAGTGGCACGAACAAGTGAAAGACGCAACATGATCTTTAACGGTCAGCTGGTCGTCAATCACAACACCCAGATTTCTGAGCTGTCTTTGATGGAGCCAGAGATAGGGAGTCAGTGTGGATTGAGATATTGTGTTGTATGGTTGGTTTGACTGAGATGAAAAGCAGTTCAGTTTAGAGAGGTTGAGTTGGAGATGATGGGCTTTCATCCATCTCGATATGTCAGCGAAACAGTCTGAGATTCACGCTGAGACTGTGTGGTCACCAGGTGGGAATGACAGATAGAGCTGGGTGTCGTCAGAATAGCAGTGGTAGGAGGAGAAGTCATGTGATCGGATGATCTATTTGGTTCAGGCAACTTCTTTTTTTAAAAGACAGATTACCAATCCAAGACACTAAACAAAAGGATAAAGCTGATTCAATAAAAGCTCAATAAAACAGGGTCAGCAGTGTTTTATCAGTGTGGAAAGATGGCAGTTTTCTCAAGAAAACTGATGCTGATTCCTCCTTTTAGACACCCTTACAGCGAAAGTTAAAATGTGCTTTAGTTTACTAGAAGTCTGTTTGTTTTTGTTTTTAGACTTTCACTGAGATCACCTCACTGTACTGGAGTAATGCAGATCCCAAACTCTCTGAGACAAACCAGGAAACAAGTCTTTCTCGAGGCCCTTGTACCCCCATTGATGAGAATGAGTTCATGGACTCAACACGTCCAGAGCTGATGTACAGCGACTACAGCACCAGCTTCCTAAATGATGGCATGAGTACAAAGGGGCCCTTCGGTGAACACGACTCAGACTTATCAGATTTTAGACTAGACCTGAATCACTCCTTTGGCAGCCTGAATGTTGACCTTCAGAGAGACCAGACCAGAACCGATCTCTGGAAAGGGGAGGAAACGCTTCTTTTGTGGAGTCACAGAGCTGGAGCAGCAGGGAGAGTTGTTGAAAGGCCAAATGATGATTGGACTCTGAGGTCTTCACCCAGTGACTACACCTCATATATACAAACAGCAGACAGCCCTCTACAACTGGACTCTGTATTCGGTCACAGCCACGTCCTGCAGCCGCCAGCCAGCAGCCAAATCTCCCCCCACCCCATAATCTACAGTGACCTCCAGCATCCTCAGAGTGATATCATCTACAGTCCACCTTCAGATGTCCTGTGGAGTCAAAGTGGGAACAACAGCCTGTCCAGAAGTAGAGAAATGACAGCAATATCAGCTTCCTTTAGTTCCACTTGCAGGAAAGGTCAGGAGAGGAAGAGGAGCGCAGAGTCTCTCATTGGACTGGACGATGGTTAGTAGCCTTTAAAAGAATATCAAAACAAGAATTAATATTATTATAAGCTTGTATTAGTTTTAAATAGGTTTTACAGACTAATATAACTTAATGTTTTATTTGATTTGCAGGACTGATGCCACTGAAGAGGGGGAGACTTAGCTATGAGAAGGTTCCTGGCAGAAGAGACGGACAGACGAGGCTGAAATTATTTTAAGGTGTAATGAAAAGCAAATAAATCACTTTACATTCAAGTCATATTTTAATTCAGCTGTTAATGATTTAGAAACATAAATTTTGGCACATGCTCAGTGGTTAAGAGTTTACCCTGTTCACTTTGCTTGAATTGAAAACACTCATTACAAATACTGTAAAGTTCAAAATATATTAAAACATGTTTTCATGGATTAGATTAATATAAAATACAGATTTATAGATGTATTGTAATTTAATATTTTTAAAAATGATTTCTTTGTGATTTCTGGATTTGTTAATTATTTAACCTTTTTAAATCAATTTGTTATTTATGTAAATAACTAAGTCTAACTAGTTTAACACAATTTATATTTATAGAAATGGTTACCAGATATTTTTGACACAAATGAATTAAATTTGAACTTTTTGAACATTTAGTTTCAGTTTTCTCTTCATACTGAGCACGCTCAGTGAAAAACAAGATGTGATTTATGTGGTGTAGAAGTGGGAATGAGGGTCTTTCCTATCTACACTGATAAAGTCTCTCATTTTAGCAGCTCCATTGGTGGGGCTTCTTTTTTATATATATAATTTAGTGAAGCAATCCCCTTATCGTGGTCTCTCAGCATGTGAAGAGAGTGCTTATCTTCACGAGCCAGCAGAGTGAAGCCAGTTCCCCCAGGAATGATCCCCAGACAAAGACGACCCCGGGGACATTGACTCCAAACCTCCCTGCCTCTGGCCAGCCTCATCCAGCACCGACTCACCACCATCAATAACCTGACAGTCTTTCTTTTTCTTTCTTTCTTTAAACGTCTCTGTCTTGGCTCTGCCTTCTAAGGGGCAGTGGACAAAGAGAGAAATGGTTGTTGTTTTTTTTACTGCCAGAGGAACAAAAGAAGCTGGTGAGCAGAGACCGTATACGGGGGCGAGGTAAACAGCAACCTAATGGGGCAGTAATGGTTCCTGACTATACTTGGGCTCTGACTGAATGGGACAGGAGAGATAATGTGGGAATTAACAGGCTGTTTAAACCAAAGCATCCTTTTAGACTGGATCCACTCGGGCCTCAGCTGTAAAGGTCACACTGTTATCTTCCATCACAGACTGCAATTAACCGTCATCTGTGTGTTTCCCATCTTCAATAAATAAGACTTAATCTAGATTTAACAAAAAACTCATGATTTACCATTTCTACGAAAAGTGAAAACTGAAGCCCATCAAAAACAGACTTTTAAAACGGTATTAGACACTGTACCCAGTTTTATATTTTAATATCCAGTATGCTACTATTTGCTAATTTGCACTAAGCTTTAAGTAAAACCAAATCCAATGAGATGGTAAGTTTTACGTACAGGAAATTTTAAATTGAATGTAAGAACAGTGTAGAAAGTTAATCCAGGAGGGAAAAAACTAATTTACTCAGTTTATGGCAACACATCCAGCAGGTGGGACATTTTATTTTAAAAACTGAACGTTTGCCTCAGTGTTGCTACAGAAACAAATGAAAAATTCTAAATCTGAACAAAATATTTTCTAGTGACCATAAATGTCTAAAATAACACCACTAGATACATTAGCTCACTTACTTGGCATTGGGGGTCATCCTCTGGGGAAATGCTAATTTTGAGAGAAGCAAACGTAAAATTTAAAAATTAGTAAATTAAAACATTATTGCTCAATTACTTCAACTTGCAATCAAAAATAGTTTCCAGCACAAAAAAGCCACAGCTTGAGCTAATTTATCAGTTAAATTTTAAATAAAATTTAAGGTATAGCTTAATGAATGAAAGGTACAGTTAAAATGATCATTCCTGTTCAGGTCCAGTCATCACCTGGTCCTGCAGGTGTGGAGAATGTCAAACCGAACCACCCAGCACAGAGAGTCTGCAGACCTGAAGTGGAGGCAGAGAGCGGTGGCGCCTGGCCTGCAGGTGCAGTCTCTTGGACGTGCAGCAGGGCCCATGAATGGAAGGTTCAGAGAACGGCCCCCATCGGGCCCGTTCTCCAGGCTCGGGGCTAATCCCGGGCCCTAATCGGATTATGTAAATTCCTACTCCACACACGGACTTTTATAGAAGGCTGCATCTTTGAAACAACACTTGAAGGGTGTAAAAAGAAGGGTGACAATTGGTTAAACTAGATTTGTTATTTTATCTGAACGGAGGTTGAAAGTGGGAGGCAGAGAGGGGAGGGGGGGCAGAGGAGAGAGGAGTGGCTGTGGAGAAGTGAGTCAGACACCGTGCCCTCCGTGTTTCCTCTGTAATTTATGTGTGGCCCCTTGGAATCGCTCAACAAGATTACCATAGTCATAACAAAACCCATATTGTTCCACTGTCAATCTGGATATGGTATTTTTACCTTTTGTGGCCCAATCAGGCTGAATTCAAAAGCAGAGCTGCAGTGATATCAAGGTCTTTTCTCTTGGTCCAGGGGACGGTGGGCTGTCCATGCCTAATGTCACAGAAACAGAAAGGAATAAGTGTCCAAAGCAGTGAGAGAAGGATCAGAGAGGCAAACGTCTCAGTTTCATTTCAATAGGAATTTATCACCATCACTGGATTAAATGAGTAATGAATCATACAAGCAGCACAAATACTCACTTAAAAAGTTGTTGAATCATGAAAGCTGAAAAAAAATACTATGAATTATTTTAAATATTAAACATGTTCAAAAATCATCATCATGTAATCAACCTCTGAGAAACATCCATTATTCACATTCATTTATTTAAAATGACAGAAAGGAGGGGGCGTGCTGTGCAACAATCACACAATGAAAACACAGGCTCCACGACAACACACGTCACACAATGGGGCTCATCCTGCTATAAAATGTGGGACGCAAGCATGCAGCATTCTCACCCCTGCACTCTCTCTTTTCCCCATCCCTCCCTGCCTGACTCTCTGCCTCCTTTGCTCATTTGGAACCCAGTGAGGATGGAGAGACACAACTGAGCAAACGTTCCTGCAGGAGACTCTGATGACCTGTGGACAACAACTCTGCCTCTCAGATTTCTGCATATTTCTACAAGCAGGTGAGATGTTTTTTATTGAAGCAGATTTCTCTGTTAACCAGTCAGGTCAATAAATACCGGTAATTTGCCAACTACTGTGTTTAAAGACACGTTTTACTAGCAGGTGTAATTTTCATTATTTATTAGCACAATACATTAATTGCTTTATTGTGTAGATTTAATCATATTTGTTTAATAACAAAATGTCCAGCCCACAAGGAGAGTTATGTAATATCTCTACATATCTACACAGAGTTTAGGATGACAAAAACTGAAATTCAATCATCAAATTCAAAGCAGCTGCAAATAAATACATTATAATAACTGCTGATTGATTTTTCCATCCTTGTGCTCAGCACCATGACCAGGAAAGTGTTTACCAACACGAGAGAGCGCTGGCGCCAACACAACGTCAACACTGCCTTTGCAGAGCTCCGTAAGCTCATCCCGACCCATCCTCCGGAGAAGAAGCTGAGTAAGAACGAGATCCTGCGTCTGGCCATGCGCTACATCAACTTCCTGGTGCAGCTGCTGGAGACCCAGAGCGGCCAGCCGGCCAGCCACTCCCCCACCGCTCTGCTCACCTTTCTGAGAGGAAACATGGAGCAGCTGCACTCTCCGCCTCCGCATCCCTGGACCATGACGAGTGACACTGATGCTCCATCACCTGGGTCCAGCTGTGGCAGCTCTGAGGCCTGGTAGATCCACAGCTCTGAATTTAAAGACTACCAAGACTCTTTTGGACCCTTGTTGATTGGGTACAAGAATTGATTGTGATGCATTGTGGCTCATGTTTCAGTGCAGATCATTGTGTAATATTTGTGGACCCCAGTCACACTCTGATCACTTTGAAATATGCTTTGCAGGTGAAAATAATTTGTGTTCTGCATGGATGTCCCTTCATGTCTTCAAGTTAATATTCCTCGGTGTTGGTCCGCCTGGAACTAATTTAATTTCACACGAGGGAGAATTTTGCCAACGAGGAAAAGAGAGGAGATTATGGACTTTCTCATTTTAGGTCACAGATTGAGGAAAGCATTTGAAGAGATTCAAACTCAGCCAATTCTCCATCCCTAAATAGTCGAGGGCATGCTGTTGGGTTTTTTCCAAAAGCCTTTGAGCTGACGTGAAGATTTTCCTCTAACATTCTGAATCTGAACGTTTATTGTCAATTTTGAAGGTTAAATGACTCCAGAAGAACCAGTAAATCTGATTCTGGGCCAAACAACTCTGGAAAAACTGACAATCCTTTCTGGATAATTTCTCAGATATCTTCTCCTTTTATTATTTTTTATTGTAAATAACTTGTCATGCAGCCAAAGATGATGAACTGATTGTCAACTGGGTGTGCTAATTATCAGTATTATACCTCTGTTCTAATTTATTTGTGTTTACCTGTGAAAACATAGTATGTTATTTATTTTAACTATTTATTGAATAAATGATTTGTTATTTACTTTTCTGGATGTTGTCACTAAAACATTTACACATCGCTGAGAAATATGAAGCTCTCCCAAATTATTTTTCATTTTAAACAATTACTAGAATTTCAAAGGTTTTGCAACTCTAAAACACGATAAACTGTGCCTGTAGGGTCCTGAATATACAGTATAATTATTTTTATATGAAAGCCATCCTGCACTTCTTGAAGAGATTCATGGTGTTTAAACAAGAGAGGAACTTTATTGTGGTTGAGTCCCAATCCTGTCCCTTGAGGACCACTAGAGGTTTTCTAGTCCATCACATCTGATTTGAATCAATAGGTGATTAACAAGGTTCTGCAGTTTTTGAGAATATTTATGCTGACACAGGTGCTCTGGAGCAGAAAAACAACTAAAGCATGCAGGATATTGACCTTCAAGGCCCAGGATTGGCCTAAATGGTCATTTTGTAGAAATGTTTTATTTTTAATGCCCCCTAATAAAAAATGGACATTCTTAAAGCAGCTCCTGAAATTCTTAGAAAGGCAGGTTGTTTGAATTCATGTAACTAAAGTATATAAAGTCACTGAGGTACGACTGAATTAAAGCGAAGAGCAGCGCTGTCTTCTCTCTGTTCCTAAAAAGCTGAGATGTTTGCGTCTCTGCAGTCCTGTGATGACCATGTGGACACAAAGCTGACCTCTGCTCTTTGTCCACTGACCAGAGGCCTGAGAGACGAGCGCTCAATGTGACCGCTTAACTTGCAACCCCTGAGGTCAGAGGTCACTCTGGAGTCAAACACCGACCACGACGAAGGTTTTTTTTTTTATAGGAAAACATCACTTTGTTGTTGCAGGAAGCATTTTGCTGAGCTGAAGATGAAAACAGCATGAGTAGATGCTCGAGGAAGCACAGCGTTCAGCTACAAAACCTTTTTACTGTGCAGTTATACAAATGTTTTGAATTATCAAAAGATAAATTGTGTCAAAGTTAATTCTGAATAAGATTGCACTTGTCTCTTTCTTTAATTTTCTCCAAACAAAATCAATTACAATTAGAGAAATATAAAATTACTTTTACAATAAATAACACAAGCTCTTATTTAGTACTTTTTATTTGTGCCTGAACTTTTTGCAAAATGTTTTCAAAAACACACTCATATGTAGAATTAATGACAGCAGCTCTGTTCACAGCTGTCTGATTTAGCAGCCTTTAAAAGCGGACGTTGAAATGCTCAGACGTTTATTGTGAGGGTAGAAAACGTGTCCTATTTAAAGACAAAATGCTGCTTCTAACTGAGCTGAAGAGTAAACACAGAGTTGGTTCTGGTTGCTTTCACCGCGGCTGTTAAACTCTGACTAATAGTGTGTAAACGAAGCAAAGGGCAGCTGGACACAATGACCTGTGGGAACTGACAGGTGACTCTTTGTAATCCTCCAAAAATACTGAATAAAATCACGTTTGACTGGGAGGATGATAACTACAGTATAGCAGGAAATGACACAGCATCGACTTCAGTCACTGACTTTGCAGGTAATTTCATGATGAACTGTTAAAAATTATTGTTTAAGAAAATTCCACTTCTTGGCAACATGACATTATTAAAAACGGAACTTATTGAAAGTTTAAACTAAATGAAAAGAAAGCAGCTTCTGTGCGGTCAGTATGTGAAACGTGAACCATTCTTACACTTTATTTACAGATCCCACCAAATCATATACAAGTATTACTCTGATTTATGTTTCCTACAGATTTAGGAAAAACCTGCATTATAAATTATATTAAAAAAAAACAAATCTGTATGCCTCTCACTCCCTCCACCGAGTGTGTTTTTCTGATTGACTATTCTGTTCCAAGCATGCGGTTAATCGTCTATTGAGAGCACATTTCCTTATCAGTGTCTAGCACACTGTCTGAATCCGTTATCACAATGAACCAGATCAGTGCAGGCAGCCCCTCGCTCTCCCGGCTGAGGCGCCCATAAAAAAGAATTTCTGGAGTTGTGTGCCAGCCGATAGGCCCTGAGCTCTTTATCCCCTTAAAGCCAATTCGCCCTCTGCATGTTTAAATATCTCAGCTCAACCCCTGCCCTTCCACTCCTATCACAGCCCCCCTTCCTTCTCCTCCTGCGCTCTTCCACCCCTCCGCGACTGCAGAGGTCCAAGCCTAAACTGACGCTGTAATCGACCTGCGACGTGGGAGCGTAGGATGCAGGTGCAGAGCTGGTCGGATGGTGACAGAGGAGGGGAGTCCTCCATTGTTCAGCTGGACAGCACCCTCTCTCCTCTGGAGCACCCTCTGATGGGGGAGCGCACAGACAATCACACATCCTAATCTGATTATGCAAATGTCTACTTCAAAAGGCAATACTCTGTAACCCTCACCAAGTGGTGGAAGACGGAGAGAGGAGGAAGAGGAAGCAGCAGGAATGTAGGGAGAAAACGGTGAATTTCCATGAAAATTAAACACAAAATTTAAAAAAACCCACAGGTTTTGAGATTTAACAACACAAATAAAAGATAATGCCTTTTCCTCCTCTGTTCACATCCTCTGCACCGCCAGGGGAGGTCCAAGAATAAAAAAACACTTGTACAGTCTGAAAGGCCACCGACTCCCTCAGCAGGGATTGAATCCAATATTCAAATGCTCGTTGTTTTTCCAGCCGCTCCTGAATCCAGTGTAAAAAGGAATCTACAATGATAATGAGGGGGACAAAGTGCCCAGTTAAGGCTTAGAAGCCCAAACAATCAGAGGTGACATTTATCAAGAACACTGATTCTTAAAGGCACAAACTATGGCACCCCCTGCTGAATAATTAGAGATGAAGCTTCTGACACCAGCCATTAAAAAAATAATAAAAAATCAGCTGCCTATTTGTGCTGATGCACAAAAATAAACAGTCATTTTAAAATTTTAAACTTTATATTTAACATATCGTGACTGAACAAATGTCTGTGTTAAGTTGTACAGTATGTGCTCCATCAAAAGACAGTTCAGTTCCTTTATGAAAAGTTCAGAAAACAGGGAATAAAAACAGATAATACATTCTAAAATTGCATTAGCATGAACTGTTATTAAAGGAACTGGGATTGTTTTAAGACATCTTCTTACTGGAGCCATTGTTAACTTGCCTGTTTGATCAGAACTGATCTGTGTTTCTCCAAATTGAGGCCATTCACAGAGCTACCTAGCAGGTAAGATAATAATTGATTATATTTCCACAAAACCCATTTTTAAAACATGAACATTATCGCTTTATTTCAACTGGTAATTATGACACTGATAAACTAATGGAAGGGAAAAAACTATCAGTATTCTAGAAGACAAAAAAGCTGCACAAAAGTAAAAAATAAAACATTTAAAAGGGGTATTTTGAAGATTATGACAGTGGTGTTTATTTTGTTTAAACAAAAATATCCTGATTCAACCAACTTCAAGGACGATGAAACCTTTCCTTGCATAAAAAGACAGATCAGATAGAGGTGCTACAGACCGTTTAAAAAAAAGTTCAAGTTGTTCAAGTTAAGGAACGTTAATGTTCACTTTTATAGAACATTTGGATGGTTCAGCGTACAGTATAATTTCACCATCAGTGATATTCTAGAGTTGTTGCCAAAGTACCGTAAGCACTGGCTGAAGTGTTTGTAAGTTGATTTCTTTTAATGTGGATAATATCTATATTAAAATTTGATTTTTTTTTTTTATAACAAACTTGTATATTTTTATTATTGTTCCATCTGTTCTGTTTGTGTATGCAACAGTGGATTAGGTCTGTTTATGCAGTCCAGTGCAGTGAGGACTGTTCAGACCTTTACATTGGAGAAACAAAACAACAACTACGCAAACACATGTCTCATCATAGGAGAGCCACATCGTCAGGCCAAGACTCAGCAGTCCCCCTCCACCTCAAAGACAAGGGACACACCTTTGAAAACGACAACGTACACATTCTGGACAGAGAAGACCGATGGTTTGAAAGAGGAGTTAAAGAAGCCATCTGTGTCAAATGTGAAAAACCAACTTTAAACAGAGGAGGACTCAGATTTCATCTTTCCAGCTCCTACCAGTCTGCCCTGAACTTAATTCCCAAACAATTCCAATCTAATTCATGCCTTCCATCTAATCAAAACAACTCACCAGGATTTCAGTCAAATACAGTGGAGACAACACCTTCTCAGGAGGTAGGAAGGGTGTGTCACAGACAGATGAAGAAAAGCACAGTTTGTTTATAAGCCTCACTCTCCTTCAGACAGAACTGATAAAGCTACTCGGATGAGCAGCGAAACGTCTTCAAAGAACCAAATAAGCCCAGTTGCCTTTATTTAAAACCCTTTTTTGGTTTGTTAATAATGTTTGGTTGAAAGTAGCACAAAAGGCTAATTTTTTTCATATGCTTTAAAACCAAATAACAATACATGATGATCAATTTAGATTTATATTAATGCTTGTCAAAGTTAAGTTTATAATGAAATTAAAATAAAACAAAACACCTACAGCTATAATAACAATAAAATATTTAGATGTGCAAAGGTCTCAAAATTAGTTAAATACTGAAACACCGAAAAGGTGAGTTTGCGGCTGATTGTCATTTTAACGGCAAAACACCAGTCACGTGACTTGTGGATACCAGTTTCGAATAGCGGTGTTGTGCCAAAATGTGTCCCGTCAGAAAACCGTTCCTCCTGCGCCTTTTCCCGTAACATCTGTCGTTTAAGATTATTTAAAGCTGGGTTATTGTTTACCTCTTTTAAATCTTAATTTTTTTTAATCCATTGTAGCAGAAATATAAATACCGATGACTTTAAAGATCTCTTTCCCGGTGTCCCGTAGTCTAATTTTCACGGGGAAACACATCTCGACACAACAGCTTCAGCTTCCACTTCCTGATCGGTGGCTCGGTTCAAACAATCATTTAGGAAACGAGTCAGAGTTAATTTAGTTAATAAGTATCTTAAATGTGCAGCTAATAAAACCTCCAGCTGGATCATCAAACATGGAGCCTCGTGTCTCCGCCTGCATCCTGCTGCTACTTTCTGTAACGAGGAGTGGAAATGGAGGAAAGGTTCTGGTGTGGCACTCTGAGGCGAGTCACTGGATCAACATGAAGCCGCTGCTGGAGACACTGGTGGACAGAGGACACCAGGTGACCGTCCTGGTCCCGAGCACCTCCATGTTCATGAACAGCAGTGAACCGTCCCGCTTTCACTATCAACCTTTTAATGTATCCATCTCACTGGAAGTTCTAGAAAAGTTCGTTGAAGATTTCGTTTACTTCTCCGTCTTTGAGATGAATAGTAAGAGCTACTTTCAAATAATCATCAGATTTCTGGAATTAATGAATACCAACATGCAGTCATATTTCAAATTCATGGACGGCGTGGTGAAATCAGAGCCCATCTTGAAGAAGCTGAAGGAGGGAAACTATGATGTTCTCCTGGCTGATCCCATCTACCCGGGAAGTGATTTGACTGCAGATATTTTGGGGATCCCTCTCGTCCTCTCTTTGCGTTTCTCTATAGCTCATAACTGGGAGAGACAGTGTGGTCAGCTACCTGCTCCACCTTCCTTTGTTCCAGGTGCTTTAAGCAAACTGACAGATAAGATGGACTTTATAGAGAGAGTGATGAACTTTCTCTTCTACCCCCTGCATGACATTGTGCTGGAACAATATATGTGGAAAGAGGTAGATAAATATTATTCTGAAGTCAAAGGTAAGAGTACAAATACTTTAGTTTGTACTTTACTAGGATATTTTTGTCATTGTCTAAATATTTTTTCTGTACTATGTCTTTATTCAAACAGGAACACCCACCAGTGCCTGTGAGTTGATGGGTAAGACAGACATCTGGTTGATGAGAACCTTCTGGGATTTTGACTTCCCTCGTCCGTTCCTCCCCAACTTTAAATTTGTTGGAGGAGTCCACTGCAGACCTGCTAAACCTTTACCAAAGGTGGGTTTTTTAGATTTTTAAATGCTAAATAAAATGTTGATATAATCCTCAAATTATTCTTGATGTGAACAAAGAATTAAAAAAACATAATTTGAAAATATTTAACTTCCTGCAGGATATGGAAGAGTTTGTCCAAAGCTCTAGAGATGCTGGGATTGTGGTTTTCTCTTTGGGAACTATGGTCAAAAATATCACCACGGAGAAAGCTAACGTCGTAGCCTCAGCACTCGCTCAGATCCCACAAAAGGTCAGAAAAGCCACAAAATCTTTAGCTCTAATCAATTTAAACTCACACATTTATGTGTTTTGGTTATGAGTGTAATCTGCCTCAGAACCGTAAAAATATTTATTTAGCTGTAGATTAATTCTACCTGACCTCTTGATTTAATTTATGATGATTTCCAATTATCGTTTACTTTAAAAGAGAATAAAAATGTATTGGTGTATCTTTAAACTAAGAAAACACATTGAATAATGTCAGTTTCACCATTTTTTTTTTTATTGTTGGCAAAACTGTTGCTGCCTTGGTTAAAAAAAAAGTGTATTTATGCATTTTAGGTGCTGTGGAAATACAGCGGGAAAACACCTGAAACGTTGGGTTCAAACACAAAAATTTACAAATGGATTCCACAGAATGACCTGCTGGGTGAGTAAATTGAGAACTGATGGGAAAATGCGTGTAAGAATGGAGCGGATGAAGTACACTGACCTTCAATAATCGAGCAGAAAGTTACACAATATAGATGCATTTCAGGCTGCCACTTTGACAGTGCTGCCATTAAAAAAAAACATTTCAAGCTCCGCTCACTTCCAGTATTCCCTCCAAAACATTTCCTGTTGTAAAATACAGAATGTTGAGTCACATAATCTAATACTAAAATACTATTTGACCTAAATGATTCCTGTCACTATAATGTAAGTAATTAAGAATACTGTAGTAAGTAGATGTGCAACATGTATGTATATTTCAACTTTATAGCATAAAAGGTCTAATAAATAAAAACTTCTAAACTACCTATGAGTGCTCATTAACCATTGATTCTTTCAGGTCATCCTAAAACCAGAGCTTTTATCACTCATGGAGGTACAAACGGGGTTTATGAAGCCATCTACCACGGCGTCCCCATGGTGGGAATCCCAGTATTTGCTGACCAGCCAGACAACATGGCTCACATGAAGGCCAAAGGAGCTGCAGTGATTGTGGAATTAAACTCGATGACAACTGAAGAGCTCAGAGATGCAGTCAACACCGTCATCAATGACAAATTGTAAGGTTTTTTTTTAATATGTTCGCACCAAATCCATCTACAGTAGATTTAAGAGCCTCTGTACAATATTTTTGCTTTTAGGATACATTAATAGTTTAAATAGCGAAGTCAAAGGTAACCTAAAAAGCCACTGAATGGACTTTGTTTCTCAGTTTCCTGTTTTATGTAGGAGAATGTTAATTTGCAAATAGATCTAATGACTTGTGTGTACGCTTAAGCCAAATAGAAGGGGTACTTTAAAAGAATCAACTCAGTGTAGTTGGTTTTCCATTCTGTAATATAAGGAAAATTACATCTAAAAGCATCTTTTTAGAAGTGATGCAAAATTTCTATTAAAAAAAAAACTTGTTCAGCCTTGATTTGAACCTGTGCACACCATGCAACACTACATTGGTCACCAGACCTCTTGAATATTCTTAAAACTTGCAAGCTTTTTTTGTGACATAAGCAGTGAGTAACTCCACATCTTAACTTGTTCATCCACAGCTACAAAGAAAATGCACTGAGACTGTCCAGAATCCACCATGACAGACCCATGAGTCCTCGGGACGAGGCGGTGTTCTGGATCGAGTTCACCATGAGAAACAAAGGAGCAAAGCACCTGAGGGTCCAGGCCCACGAGCTCACCTGGTACCAGTACCACAGTCTGGATGTGCTGAGCTTCCTCCTCACTGTAGTTCTGCTCTTCATGCTCATCCTCATCAAGACCTGCAGTTTCTGTTTCCAGAGGTGCTGTGGCAGAAAAAAGACAAAGAGAAAAGCCGAGTAACAGATTAAACATTGATTTACTGCAAAGGGATAATTCGTGAACAGCAAGGCTGATTTTAATGTAACCCTGCATTTGTCACAACCTTAAAGAAACATTTTTACATTTCTGTGTGCAGAAACAAACTTTACTGCTGGCAGCAGTTCCAGTCTATTGTTTTACTTGTGTACTACTCCCAATCTTTAACCTCTTCAGGGCAATCAAAAATATTCACTGAAATGTCAAAGTGAAAAACAATATGAATATACATAAAAAAGGTACAAATGAGCATAAATGAAAGCCTTAAAGGGCAACTTTTATTTTAAACACATGTTGAAGCCCTTATGTTGTGTTCATCTCCTACACGATCAGTATGAGAATTTAATTTTTTTACCCTCAGACTGTCCTTGTTTTTATTTAGCACATACAATGTGGCTGAGACTTTTTGTGGTTTTATTTGTGAGACAAAAAAAAGATTTCCCAGTACAGAAGTATTCACTTCTGTATGCACTGTCTGCACTAGTGCACTTTGATCCATATTCCTTCAATTCTGACCAAATCTCTCGTCAGTAAAAAAAAAAACCTACCAAAACATGATACTGCCACCACCATGCTTCTGTGTGGACATGCACTTATAGTGGGTTTATACCATACTCTCCTTGGCACTTAAAATGTCTGTTGTCATGTTATTTTTTTAAATGAAAATAAATTGATGTCAAATTACCAAAAGGATTTTCTTTTCTTTTCAGCAAACAGCCCATTTTCTACAATTGCCATTTATTTACATTATTAACAGTTGTATCACAATTGTTTTGTGGTTTAATTTAAAACTGGTGGTAACGTTTTTAAGATTTTAAATTCTACATTAATTTTAAATCATGCTTTTCTCCTGTAAATCAATTTCAGAATGTCTAAGTGCTGTAAATAAAACTTAGGAGAGTTGCCTTTACTGAAATGCAAAGATGTTTGAAGTTTTCCAATCAAGGTCCTTGACACAATCAAATATAATTTAAAAAGTATTAGTAAAGTCTAATACTAATTAAATTACAGAGGAAGGTTCTCCTCTCCAAACCTAGCAATTGCTTGGTCTTGATATCTCAGTGAAAGAAAATAAAGGGTTATGCTAAACATCAATACAAAAAATAAATGTTTGCCTTTATTCCTTTGGGTTAAAGTTTTGTGTTCAATTGGTGTTATCTTTACAACCATTACCTTTTATTTCCCAGTAAACTTTGGTGTTATCTCGTGTCATTCAGTACAGAGAGAAACGAGTCAGAGTTCATGTACGTAGTTAATAAGTATCTTTAAGCTTCACCCAATAAAAAGTTCACAGCTGAATATCCTGCAAACAGCCAACATGGAGCAGCGTCTCTTTGATTGCATTATTCTTGTTCTTCATGCAATGAGTGGTGCAGGTGGAGGAAAGGTTCTGGTGTGGCACTCTGAGGCGAGTCATTGGATAAACATGAAGACGCTGCTGGAGACACTGGTGGACAGAGGACACCAGGTGACCGTCCTGGTCCCGAGCACCTCGATTTTCATGAACAGCAGTGAACCTTCCCAATTTCACTATCAACACTCTCAGTTTCACTGGACGTTCTAGGAAAGTTTCTTGAAGATTTCCTTCACTTTGCTCTGAATGAGATGGATTTTATGAGCTACTTTCAGTTTTTTAACAGATTCACAGATTTACTCAAGACCAACACTCAGTTTTATGTCACATTTTTAAAACGGTGTGTGAAATCAGAGCCCATCATGAAGAAGCTGAAGGAGGGAAACTATGATCTGCTCCTAGCTGATCCCATCTACCCTGGAAGTGATTTAATTTCAGAAATTTTAGGGATACCGCTTGTTTACTCCTTGCGTTTTTCCTTTGCTCATAACTGGGAAAGACAGTGTGGTCAGCTACCTGCTCCACCTTCCTTTGTTCCAGGTGTTTTGAGCAAACTGACAGATAAGATGGACTTCTCAGAGAGAGTGTGGAACTTCCTTTTCTATATTATACAGGACATAGTGCTGGATCAATATATGTGGAAAGAGGTAGATAAATATTCTGAAGTCAGAGGTAAGAAGCTCAATAAATGCTGACTAAAAAAAACTTAATGGCTCACATTCTGTGCTATTTTCAGATGAATGAAGGAGATTTTATGATATATTGTATGAATACTCTCCTATAAATAACTTATTTTCATAGGAACACCCACCAGTGCCTGTGAGTTGATGGGTAAGGCAGACATCTGGTTGATGAGAACCTTCTGGGATTTTGACTTCCCTCGTCCGTTCCGCCAACTTTAAATTTGTTGGAGGAATCCACTGCAGACCTGCTAAACCTTTACCAAAGGTGCGGTTATCTAATATTGTGCACCTGCTCAGAAAATTCCTGATGTGAACAAGAAGAATCTATAAAGAAAGAAAGAAAGAAAGAAGAAAGAGGTGGCTGGTTCACAGAATTTGAAAATGTTTCTCTTTCCACAGGATATGGAAGAGTTTGTCCAAAGCTCTGGAGATGCTGGGATTGTGGTCTTCTCTTTGGGATCCATGGTCAAAAATCTGACCACAGAGAAAGCAAACATGTTAGCTTCAGGCCTCGCTCAGATCCCACAAAAGGTCTAGAAAGTTTCCAAATATTCTCTGACTTACACATCTAATATTATAAGACTTACAGAAATCGTCATATAGAGAAACAAATTATAATGGTAAATTTTCACACCTGAAACCACAAATGAAAAGTTTCATCATTCTCTAATTTGTGATGATGCTGTTATTGCTATGGTAATCCACAGGAACTTGGTGTCTGTGCTTGTAGGTGTTGTGGAGGTACAGTGGAAAAAAGCCTGAAACTTTAGGTTCCAACACTGAACTTTATGACTGGATTCCACAGAATGACCTGCTGGGTGAGTAAAGATAAACATTCACCAAATTTACGATGAATGGAAGAATATATATATAAAAAAACATACTAACCTGTAATATACTAGAATAAAATTATACCACATTTACACAATGAGGTGCACAAAGCAGACCACCACTTTGATAAGTAGGGAAGCAGTTTTTTACTTTTGCAAAATAAGGGGCTTGACCTTAATTATACTTTTTTCTTTTTGTCTCAAATTCATTGTAACAGAAGTGAATTCACACAAAATGAAGGTCATCTGTCTGTCCATTCACCTCTACATATAGGGCCAACCCCTGACCTGTCAAAATCCCAAATCTCCCCAAACTAGAGAGGTCCATCCCTTAGCTATGCCAAAAATTATGTATATGAAATTCATCAATAGAATTGTGACAAACGGCAGCCCTATTGGAGTCCAGCACTTACCAGAGACGAACCTGACTTATTACTGGCCAAGCACTCACTGGTTTCACTGGAACTGAGTGTCAAAGCATACCCCTGAATTACCATCACAGAACACTACAAGGGACATAACCGTCAATGAGACTCACGAAGGCTGGTCAGGGAAACATCCATGCACCCTCAAATATTCTTCTTGTGAGAATAAAGAGCTGGTCTGGTATCCCAGAACAAAACACACATTGAGTTTCAACCATCAGTCAGAGTTTCCTTTCCAACCCTTCAACAAAGACATTTGGCTGTGAAGCGTGATCCCCCTATAGTTAGAACACATCTTCTGGTCCCACTTTAAAGAGAAGAAATACTACACCGTCCTGCCAGCTCAAAGGCATTGTTCCCAATCTCTACACAACAGTGAACCGGTCAGTCAAGACAGACCAACAACTTCCAGCATCAAGAGGAATCTCATCCACCTCTGGAGCTCTGTCAATCTACGTACACATTGGAAGCTGTATTAGTCGGACTGAGAAGACCCTCAAACTATATCCTCAGTTGAGCACTGTCACACCATCCCCACTATAAACAGTGTTGCTGAATCACATGATGGTTTGCAGTGAAAGCAAACAGTCAGTCACCTGTAGCTCATTTGGGTTGTGTCTGGCTGGGTGAAGGCCCAGCTAATGACTGCAGACGTGCTTTACCCCCAAGTCTGGCTCCAGAGCAAGGCTTTGGCATCCCTAGTCCAGGTGAGGTACTGTGGTGTCTTGATCAAAATGGTTTCTTACATTAATCAGTTTAAGTAGCTGTTTCAACATGTAAATATATTTCAGCTAAAAAAAACCCACCAAAACTATTAAAACCTTTTTGGAGCTTGCTCAATATCATCAAGTTAATAAATATGTGTTAATGTGTTTTTAGCACCTTTCAGGTCATCCTCAAACCAAAGCTTTCATCACTCATGGTGGTGCAAATAGAGTTTATGAAGCCCTCTATCACAGCGTCCCCAATGGTGGGGATTCCTACATCTGCTGACCAGCCAGACAACATGGTGCATATGAAGGTCAAAGGAGCTGCAGTCATGTTGAAGCTGAACTTCCTGACAGCTGAAAACCTCAGAGATGTGATCAACACTGTTATCAACAACAAATCGTAGGTTCTGTTTTATATAAGAACTAAGTCCATTTCATGGTTAAAAGTCACTGAACTATTTCTTTTAGCTTTTTGATAAATCATTAGACATGTTTGCTCTAAAGTGGCACAACTGTGATATTAACTGTATGTAAAAATGCCCCCCCCCCCTAAAATAAATTAAAAATATAAATATATTGCAATTCAAAAAATTATACTAAGAACTGATTTTCACCAGATATAGAGTTATAATGATATGTGACAGAAGCTGTGAACTTATACTTTGACTTTGCTATACCAAAATGGCATTAAGCTCTGATATTATTATAAATATTGCAAGTGTGAGAAGTTAATTCAGGGTCGGTCAAAAAAGCTTCATCCTTTTCCTTTTCAAACTAAATATGAGCTTGTTGTGTTTCTGTGATATCCTTTGAAAAGTTTTATGTTGAAAATAAAATGGCATTATTTAGGTTTTTTGTTCTGGTTTGTTTGCTCTTTTGGGACTTCACTGTAATATATTTCATCTTTTTCAAAATAAAATCAATTTTAAAAAGACTAAAACCTACTTTCATGACTAAATGTAGTAAATAGCTCCATAAATTTAACCTTTTTTGTTCACAGCTAAAAAGAAAATGCACTGAGACCGTCCAGAATCCACCATGACAGACCCATGAGTCCTTAGACGAGGCGGTGTTCTGGATCGAGTTCACCATGAGAAACAAAGGAGCAAAGCACCTGAGGGTCCAGGCCCACGAGCTCACCTGGTACCAGTACCACAGTCTGGATGTGCTGAGCTTCCTCCTCACTGTAGTTCTGCTCTTCATGCTCATCCTCATCAAGACCTGCAGTTTCTGTTTCCAGAGGTGCTGTGGCAGAAAAAAGACAAAGAGAAAAGCCGAGTAACAGACTGAACTCTGATTTAACGGATTCAATACATGCGTTTTCTTTTGCAGAAAGGACATAGCAGTTATTAAATATTATGTTTGTGACAAATTAGCCCATGTCACTGACAACAAGAATGTTCAGCTTTAATCTCATCCCCAAGTCCATTTTTAGAAATTCTGGAAAATGTCCAATCTATCAGTAAATTCCCATCAATGTTTTTGTTTTGTCCACCAGCAACAGATAATTGTCCACAAATAAATTTTGTTTTGTGCTGGGTTTTTTTTTTTTTTTACACATATTACTAATATTTGCTTCACAGCAGTTTTCCATTTTTGTGTTTATAAATTTAGCTTTTTCTGAATTGCTTGCCCCTCCCTCTAAACACTGAAATAAAGCTATTCTTTAAAAACATTAAAAAAAAACAGCTATGTTCATTATACTGAAATGCAAAGATATTTGAGATCTTATTGCAAATAGAAGCAGTTATTTTAACAGACTTTAGAAATTATCTATAATTTGCAAAGGACAGCCACTGCCTGAGAATTATACTAATAATGCTTAGAGATTATTACAACCACAAATTGTAATTTCTTACTGAGGCTTCAGGAAAAGTTTGGGAATCCCAAGTATAAGCAAACAATCAGGAAAAAAGGGAAATTTCATCAAATCACGTGCCAAAAAATTAGATTATTTATCATATACATTAAAAAGAGCAACAGGAAGTGTTAAAAGATGTAATGCCAAAATTGATAATGTTGATAAAGTTAATAAACTATCACAAATATAGACAAAACTACGGTATATCAAAGGAGACAGTTAGGAGGTTCAATATCTTGCCCAAGGATACTTTGACACATGACCAGGCTGGGGTTTGAACCCCAGTCTTCCACATGGAAGGCGACCGCTCTTATTCTGATCCACAGCTGCCCAAAAAGAAGAACCGGTATACTACACATTTCAAGCAACCCAAAAATCACAAAGTAACAGTCAAAGATTCACCTTCTTTCATAAAGTTTACTAACCGTTGGTTATGATGACATTTCAATTAAAGTGAAACACTGTCACCCTGGTACCTGCAGCACACACCATAATATGCAATATTGTCCAAATGTTGGGGGAAAAAACAGAACCAGTATTTTAGTAATATTTGAATTAATCTCATATAAACCTAAAAAAATTAAATTTACACAAATAAAAGCTATGAATGCATAAATAAATCAATATTTAAATTTATCTGAAATTTATTTGAGAAATGCTTCAAACACTACAGTCTTGTTTTTGAGCGATAGGGCCATTGCCCTTTACCTCTCAAACGTTACATGTGCTGTTCAGTACAAATAAAAATGAGTCAGAGTTCATTTAGTTAATAAGTATCTATAAGATGCACCTTGATAAAAAGTCCACAGCTGGATCTCCAGCAGACCAACAGCCACCATGGAGCTGCGTCCCTCTGTCTGCATCCTGCTGCTACTTTGTGTAACCAGTAGTGCAGATGGAGGAAAGATCCTGGTGTGGTACACTGAGGCGAGCCACTGGATCAACATGAAGCCGCTGCTGGAGACACTGGTGGACAGAGGACACCAGGTGACCGTCCTGGTCCCGAGTACCTCCATGTTCATGAACAGCAGTGAACCGTCCCGCTTTCACTATCAACCTTTTGATGTCTCCGTCTCAATGGAAATATATCAAAAGTTTGTTGAGGACTTCCTTCACTTCAACATATACGAGATGGATTACATGAACTACTTCCAGATTTATAGCCGACTCATGAAATCAATCAAGATCAATACAGAAATGTCTCTCAAGTTCTTGGACGGCGTGGTGAAATCAGAGCCCATCATGAAGAAGCTGAAGGAGGGAAGCTATGATGTTCTCCTGGCTGATCCCATCTACCCTGGAAGTGATTTGACTGCAGATATTCTGGGGATTCCTCTCGTCTATTCTTTGCGATTTTCCTTAGCCAAAAACTGGGAAAGACAGTGTGGTCAGCTACCTGCTCCACCTTCCTTTGTTCCAGGTGCAATGAGCAAACTGACAGACAAAATGAACTTCTCAGAAAGAGTGTGGAACTTTCTCTTTTATGTCCTGCAGGACATTGTTCTGGATCAGTGTGTCTGGAAAGAGGTAGATAAATATTACTCTGAGTTCAGAGGTGAGCATTTCTGACCAGCAAGGCACTTTATAGATCACATTTAGTCCAATAATAATTTTATGTCTAAATTACTTGTTTATCTTTATAGGAACACCAACCAGTGCCTGTGAGTTGATGGGTAAGGCAGACATCTGGTTGTTGAGAACCTACTGGGATTTTGACTTCCCTCGTCTGTTTCTCCCCAACTTTAAATTTGTTGGAGGAATCCACTGCAGACCTGCTAAACCTTTACCAAAGGTGGGGCTTTTCCCATCATTATACAAACAATTGGCAATTAGATCTCGATGTAAACAAAGAAAATCTGATGACAAAAAAAAAATGTTTTTTTCTAGATGGTTTACTAAATTTGAAAATATTTCTATTCCTGCAGAAGATGGAAAAGTTTGTCCAAAGCTCTGGAGATGCTGGGATTGTGGTCTTTTCTTTGGGAACTATGATCAAGAATCTAACCACAGAAAAAGCAAACATGATGGCCTCCGCTCTCGCTCAGATCCCTCAAAAGGTCAGAAAAATTAAATTTTTAAAGCACTAATAAACTTGTGTTCATGGGTTAAGATCAGAATGTAGACAGCAAAGCATTTTATTCACATTTAGACTGGAGTTCATCTCTGACCTTCAGATTTTAATTCAGAATATTTCCAGACGCTTTTTATTAGAATAGAAAGTTAAATCCCATTGGTGTGTATTCACACTTAAAAAAACAAATTGATAGTTTTCATTAGGTCACAAAATGTCAAAATTGCCTCTTTGTCAAGAACATTTTTTAACTGTTTGTAGGTGTTGTGGAGATACAGCGGGAAGAAGCCCAAAACTTTGGGTTCCAACACTAAACTTTATGACTGGATTCCACAGAATGACTTGCTGGGTGAGTGAAGATGAGCATAAAAACATTAAGATGAATGAATGCAAAAAGAACTAGACAACGTGCATTTGTGGACAACTTTTACTCCTTTCATCAGGTCATCCTAAAACCAGAGCTTTCATCACCCATGGTGGTGCTAATGGGGTTTTTGAGGCCATCTATCATGGCGTCCCCATGGTGGGAATCCCAACGTTTGCTGACCAGCCAGACAACATGGTGCATGTGAAGGCCAAAGGAGCTGCAGTGAATGTGGAATTAAACTTCATGACAACTGAAGAGCTCAGAGATGCGATCAACACCGTTATCAATGACAAATCGTAAGTTCTTCCTGCACAGTGTCGGTTAAGGTTTCAAAGATATCCAGATATATTAGAGCAGCCACAACTGACTGGTTACCTTTTATTTAAAGAAGACAAAATTTAAAAAACATCAATAATATTTCATCTTCTTCTCTACCCCAAAATTTCTGATTTATAAGGAAATATGCATCACAGTCCAACAAAACTTAAAAACTCTCTCAATGCAAATCCAAAATTACAGCTTTAAATATTCCTCATTAAAATATTAAAACAAAACTTAAAACAAAAAAAATAAATTTGAAATTAAAGCAGATGCACTAAGCTCTGACAAATGCCAAGCCACATACCTGACATCTTTTCTTTTTAAGCAAAACTTCATCAATATTTAGGATCAAGATGAGTTGTGAATATTCTCAGAACTGAATGAAGATGCACTGAGATGACTCATGACATTTTGATCAGGGGAACAAAGTGCTGGTGCTGAAAAACTGCAGCGCAAAGAGGCACATCTTTGAGTTCTATTTAATTTATCTCACATCAGCATCCAGCTGCTTTACTGAGGGGTGCAGGAGATGGTGACTGATGGTCTCTAACTTGGGATTTCTTCAGAATAAAATCGTTAACTACTTCTAATCACTCAGCCAGTTCTGAAATGATGTGACCTTCTCCACCCACTCTGGGGAATCTACATGCCAGAGAGAATTATTCTTTACAGCAGGGGCCTCAAACTCAGGTCCTCAAGGGCTACTGTCATAGTGCTTCCACCGCTCCACCACAGACAATTCAATGGTTCAATTACCACTTCAGCATGTTCTCAAGTTCTGCAAAAAGCCTGTTAATCACCCACTGATTCAAATCTGGTATGTTGGAGAAGAGAGCCAACTAAAACATGTAGTAGACTAGAGGTTAGGACCTTTAATTCCAAAGGCTTCTTGATGGTTAAACAGGAAACCTTAAATCAGTCATTATTCTGAAAATGTGAATTCTTGATTTAGAAGCTTAAAACCACCATGGAATTCAAAAACATACAACTGCTTATTATCAAAGTTAACTATTAAAACCAGCAGACTAATCAACAGTTTGCATCCATAAAAAACAACACAGAGTCAAGCCTGTAAGACGACTTTGAACCAGCTTCAATATTATGGCAGTGATAAGCAACTGACCGGAGGTCTGAGTAAACTGTTGATTAATATCACAATACCTTCAGTTGATAACACATTAAAAGTTATTTGAGTAGCTTTCAGAGTGATTTGTGGGGTGATAAAGTCTGGTATTACTTTAAATGCTGTAATTTGGTGGATGACATGGGGACAAACTAAAATTTGGGGATAAAATTAAATAAGTTAAAATTTAGGAAAGCTTGTCATCCAAAAATGCATTTTGAACACAGCCACATTGAATGAGGTTTACTTTGACTGACCTGAAGTGCCTTGGATACGAATTCATCAACCTAGGTTAACGGTGCTGGTTCTGAAGAGATGAAGCTGTAGGTTGCAGCTTCTGCTCTGGACGTCTGGACAGGAAGGGGGTTGAAGTCAGGGAGACTGGTCAAAACTTCACTCCGTAGGTCACCTGTTGCGTGACCTGGTGATGATTTCCATGGGTGGGACCTTGAGGATTTGTCCAGCAAATTCTCTCGACTTACCATGGATTTCAACAAGCGATATTAAATTTGGCTGTGGGTTGAGTTAAACCAAAGAATTACTATGTCGATGACTAAACTGACTCGTTGCACAAATAAAACTAATTTAACAAACTAACTGGTTTTCATTAACGTCAAAAGAAAAAGAAAATTGTAAACAAAGCAACGCAGCTGAGGCAAAAGACAGTTGAGGTCTGACAGAAGGAGGGTGGGTCTTTGTTCTAGGGGTCAGCAGCTGTGGTCTCAGGAGGTCTTCAGGAGAGGGAGGCGCATGGTTGGAAGTGGGCAAAAAGCTCTGAAGGAATCTTTACTGCATCCTTGTCAAGTTATGTTTGACCAATAATGTCTCTTTTCATTAATTGGGGAGTCCCTATGGCATGCATAATTACACAGAAGTGTTCCAATTTCCTCAAATTATGGAAGCTGGAAGGCCCTTGATTTAAGTTTTCAAAAGTCATTAAAGTGATAATATGCAACTTTTTCATATTTCTAAAACTTTTCCTTGAGCCAGTATGTGCTAATATGACCCTTAATATGACCCAGTAATGTTTTACTTCTTCACAGCTACAAAGAAAATGCCATGCGACTGTCCAGAATCCACCATGACAGACCCATGAGTCCTCGGGACGAGGCGGTGTTCTGGATCGAGTTCACCATGAGAAACAAAGGAGCAAAGCACCTGAGGGTCCAGGCCCACGAGCTCACCTGGTACCAGTACCACAGTCTGGATGTGCTGAGCTTCCTCCTCACTGTAGTTCTGCTCTTCATGCTCATCCTCATCAAGACCTGCAGTTTGTGTTTCCAGAGGTGCTGTGGCAGAAAAAAGACAAAGAGAAAAGCTGAGTAACGGACTGAACTCTGATTTACTGCAGTCAGCTGACAGCTGAATAGACAGTCTGATCATATTATTACAAGGAAGCCAGCATCTGTCACCATCTTGTGGTCGGATTTAAAACATGCAGGTGTTTCTTTTTGGAGAAATGACTAGTAGCTTAACATGTTTTTCCCATCTGAGCCCATTTGCAATAAAGGGGAAGAACACATGTTTTACATGTTAATTTAATATGTTTTACAAGCAAAAACATGTTTTTTTTCCCCATATGAAGTTCACATTTTTTGTTACAAATTTACAAGGAAAACATGTGGAACATGTTTTTTTACATGTGGTTCATATGTAACAGGGTCATTTCATGGTGTGAGCTGCTATTTCCACATATAAGGGTTGAGCCATGTTTGAAAATTTTCTTGGCAACAGAAAACCTTACTTTAACATTTTCCACAAATGTTTTTTAACTTTAATTACATAATTATTTTTAACGAGCTTTGCAGTTTATTTTATAAGTATTGTTAAGCTTTTGCTTTTTACTTACACCTCAATGACATTCAGTTCGAATAAACAGCTCAAAAGATCATAAACTACATATTTTTGAGCTGAGGTGATTGTCAGGTTTTAGATATGTGACGTATAAACTAAAAGTGTAAGTAAACTCAGATTAAACTATGAAACAAAGACATTCTATTTATTTTAGTGAGATTTCACTCAACTCAAATGAGTCTCTAGATCGTCAAAAAAACTGATATTAAGGAACACTAACATCCAAGGACCAACTATCCTGACATTACCTTTATTCTCTGTAACAAATGTCCTGTTATCTCATGTCATTCAGTACAAAGAGGAATAAGTCAAAGTTCATTTAGTTAATAAGTATCTTTAAGGTGCACCTAATAAAAAGTCCACAGCTGGATCTCCAGCAGAAGAACAGCCACCATGGAGCCTCGTCTCTCCGCCTGCATCCTGCTGCTACTTTGTGTAACCAGTAGTGCAGATGGAGGAAAGATCCTGGTGTGGCACTCTGAGGCGAGTCACTGGATCAACATGAAGCCGCTGCTGGAGACACTGGTGGACAGAGGACACCAGGTGACCGTCCTGGTCCCGAGCACCTCCATGTTCATGAACAGCAGTGAACCGTCCCGCTTTAACTATCAACCTTTTAATGTATCCATCTCAAAGGAAGTTATAGAAACGTTTTTAAAAGATTTTCTTCAATTCTCCATTTATGAGATGGACCACATGAGCTACGTGCAGATATACAAAAGATTTATGGAGTTACTCAAAACCAATGTGGAGTTTTCACTCAAGTTTTTGGACGGCGTGGTGAAATCAGAGCCCATCATGAAGAAGCTGAAGGAGGGAAACTATGATGTTCTCCTGGCTGATCCCATCTACCCTGGAAGCGACCTAACTGCAGATATTTTGGGGATCCCGCTGGTCTATTCTCTGCGCTTTTCCTTAGCCAATAACTGGGAAAGACAGTGTGGTCAGCTACCTGCTCCACCTTCCTTTGTTCCAGGTGCAATGAGCAAACTGACAGACAAGATGGACTTCTCAGAGAGAGTGTGGAACTTTCTCTTCTATGCTCTACAGGACATTGTGCTGGAACAATATATGTGGAAAGAGGTAGATAAATATTATTCAGAAGTCAGAGGTAAGAGACTCAGTAGGAATTCCTAAAAAACAGCACACTCGTATTTTCATGGCTAATTCTACATCATTTATGTCATATGAACATGAACACAATCCTATGAGTTACTTGTGTATCTTAATAGGAACACCCACCAGTAACTGTAAAATGATGGGCAATGCAGACATCTGGTTGATGAGAACCTACTGGGATTTTGACTTCCCTCGTCCGTTCCTCCCTAACTTTAAATTTGTTGGAGGAATCCACTGCAGACCTGCTAAACCTTTACCAAAGGTGAGGATTTTTACCTTATTACAAACCAGACATATGATCATTAAATCTCAATAAATACATTTATTTTATGCATATACTGTAACAATAGCCTAGAAAATGCATAGAAGAAATACTACAGTATTTAGCTGGTTTACAGAGTTTGAAAACATTCCTCTTCCTGCAGGATATGGAAGAGTTTGTCCAAAGCTCTGGAGATGCTGGAATTGTAGTTTTCTCTTTGGGATCTATGGTCAAGAATCTGACCACAGAGAAAGCAAACATGATAGCTTCAAGCCTCGCTCAGATCCCACAAAAGGTCAGGAAAATCCTAAATTATTTAAGCAACAATAAATATGTGTTCGTGAGTTATGAGCAGAATGTTTTTTTGCATAAAGTATTTCAGTTATATGTAGAGTGGAATTTACCTCTGACCTCCATTTTTGATTTCAGCTGAAAATAAATGGCAAAACCATGAACTGCCTTTGTCAAAAATAGCTTTTTTAAATTAATTGTAGGTGTTGTGGAGATACAGCGGAAAGAAGCCTGAGACTTTAGGTTCCAACACTAAACTTTATGACTGGATTCCACAGAATGACCTGCTGGGTGAGTGAAGATTAGCATATAAAACATTTAGATTAATGAATGATACAGAGGCATAAAGAACTAAAAAAATTAGATTTTTGCAAAAATGCTGAGTGCTGAAGGATGCCACAAGACTAAGTACTGAAATTTTAGCAAAAATATTTTGATTTTTATTAGATGATAAAGAGGAAGCTTGATGTGGAGTTCAGTTGAGTTCAAAATGAGGTTGTTTTTTTTTTTTTTAAAGGCAGCAACTGTTTGGTTTAGTTAATATATGACTAAATATACAGTATGTCCTGTATTTGTTAATTTAGGATGAGCAAAAATGGTCAGACATGGAAACTGTGCTTAAAAGTTCTTTTGTATTCATAAGAGCATCAAGGGGCCTCAGTATGAAAAAGCCAAAATAATTGAACAAAATGAGTGTAAAATTAATTAAAATATAAAACACTCACTAAAACATATTACGTCCAAAGCAGTTTTTGAAAACTGGTGTTTTTAGGTCAGATGAGGGCAAACATTAACCACAAGTGTTTTTGCTCCTCTCAGGTCATCGTAAAGCCAGAGCTTTCATCACCCATGGAGGTGCAAATGGAGTCTATGAGGCCATCTATCACGGTGTTCCCATGGTGGGAATCCCAACATTTGCTGACCAACCAGACAACATGGTGCATATGAAGGCCAAAGGAGCTGCAGTGAATGTGGAATTAAACTTCATGAAAACTGAAGACCTCAGAGATGCGATCCATACTGTCATTAATGACAAATCGTAAGTTCAACATAACTGCACTATGTCTGTTAAGGTTTAAAACCTGTTTGTCTGGTTCTCTTAAAAAATCAAATGTAAGTTTTCTCTAAGTGGTCCTGAACATTTTTTGCATGTGGCCTGGTACCAGTCCTCTGCCTGGCGGGGGACCTCTGCTTTAAAACAGTATACTAGTGTCACAGTTTAAATATTCAAATGGTACATTTAAAAACTACTGCATGACCTTTACTGCCAAATTTCATTTTTTATTTACAGGTGTTTAGTTTAAAAAATATGATAATTCAGTGGCTTATTAGCTCAACACTGGCAAGACACGCTTAGATTATTGCAATTCCTTATATAAAAGTTTAGATCAGTCCTCCCTCCACCGTCTACAGGTCGTACAGGATGCTGCAGCTCGTCTCCTAACAGACGCTAGAAAACGCGAGCACATAACACTAGTGCTTCTCTCCACTGGCACTCCATTCAGCACAGGACCGACTTAAAGCTCTTGTTGCTGGTGTTTGAGGCTCTTCACGGTCTGGGCCTGTCCCGTCTCCAAGACCTTTTACTTTAATGGTTCATCCAGAACCATAAGGTCGAATAACCAAACCTTCCTCGCTCTTCCCAGATCCAGACTAAAGAGCAGAGGAATTCATGCTTTTGCGGTTGCTGCCCCTACCCTCTAGAAATAACCAGATTCTGTTGTTGTACCTTTTTTATGTTTTTGATTTATTTTTTGTAGTCTTTCTGTATTGCTGCTGTAAAATACTTTGGTGCAGACCTGGTTGTTAGAAAGTGCTTATAAACAAAACTGACATCGACGTAGATGGAAGCAGTACTTTGAAAGAATCAGTTTGTTTCTATGGTATAAAAGTAATCTGAGGATTATTGTTAATGCAAAATTCTCACAAAATATCTGTTTTCTGGCCCAACAGATGTAACACCTGCCAGTGCCACATTCATAAAATTACATTATGTGAGTGTTACATTTGACCGAACAAAGTTCTTTATTTGTAACTTTGAGCCTAATTAGACATTAGTTATAAAATTTAGAATTATCTTGGTTATTTTCTTTACCTCTAACAAACATTTTGTAAAATCTTTAAACATTTGTACGTTTAATGTCTTGTACTAGTAATAAAGTAGTGACCACAAAATACTATGGGTACACAGATTAGGTGGGATTTTAACATTTCTTCTGCTGAAGAAAAACTTGTATGGAGTGAGGTTGTTTGTGTGTATAGGGCCAGAACGGTGTAGGGTGGTTTTCATTTGATATATATAAAGTCCTCAAATTCATTTACAAGACTAAAAGTTATATTTGTGATGATCCACAACTTTTACTTTAATTCTTCACAGCTACAAAGAAAATGCCATGCGACTGTCCAGAATCCACCATGACAGACCCATGAGTCCTCGGGACGAGGCGGTGTTCTGGATCGAGTTCACCATGAGAAACAAAGGAGCAAAGCACCTGAGGGTCCAGGCCCACGAGCTCACCTGGTACCAGTACCACAGTCTGGATGTGCTGAGCTTCCTCCTCACTGTAGTTCTGCTCTTCATGCTCATCCTCATCAAGACCTGCAGTTTCTGTTTCCAGAGGTGCTGTGGCAGAAAAAAGACAAAGAGAAAAGCTGAGTAACGGACTGAACTCTGATTTACTGCAGTCAGCTGACAGCTGAATAGAAAGTGTGATCATATTATTACAAGGAAGCCAGCATCTGTCACCATCTTGTGGTCGGATTTAAAACATGCAGGTGTTTCTTTTTGGACTAGTAGCTTAACACGTTTTTCACATCTGAGCCCATTTGGAAAAATGGGGAAGAACACATGTTTTACATGTTAATTTAACATGGTTTTACATGCAAAAACATGTTTTTTCCCCTTATATGAAGTTCACATTTTTTGTTACAAATGTACATGTGGTTCATATGTAACAGGGTCGTTTCATGGTGTGCGCTGTTATTTCCACATAAGGGTTGAGCCATGTTTGCTAATGTTCTTTGCAACAGAAAACCTTACTCCAACATTTTCCACAAATGTCTTTAACTTTAATTACATAATTATATTACTAATATTATCAGTTTATTTTATAACCATTGTTAAGCTTTTGATTTTTACATTTGTTATTTTTCTCTGTAAGAAACAAAGTTAAAGCTGTAACTAAAATGTGATTTGGAGAAATAAAATCCATTGATTCAAATGAAAAATATATTAGAGGTTTGCCTTTATTACAATTATCATTTTTGACAGATTCACACGACTGCTCTTCAAATTATACTGAGCAGCCACTGCATCAAAAATATTACTAGGTCGTATGGATTTAGCATTTTAAATATGTGACCAATATACAGAACAGCCTGTTTAAAATGTTTAACTTTCTGTCTGCATTTCTGTTTATTAAAATGTTGGATCTCTTAATAAACATGCTTGAAACTCATTTTTTAAACTCTTGCACTTTTCTGATTTTAAAAAAATGATTTACATTTGAGATAATATTCATTAATTGAGCTAAAAGTGTATTTCTTATATGCTGGCAGACTATAATAATTTTTTGCATCACAAGGTAGTTCTAATAATGAAAACAGTCTTCACTGCCCACTTTGAAAGTCCCATAACTCCATCAACAGGGATTAAGTACATGCTCAAAAGACTGATTTCTCAGTTGCCTTTGTTTCCTCTAAATCTGGCATTAAAACAAACATAGAATTTTAAGGAATGAGAAAGTGGCCAAAATTGGGGTTTAGACTCACATTCAGATGTGACATTTCTGAATAAAACAGATTCCTTTTTCATTTTATTTAACCTTTATTTAACCAGATGAGTCAATTGAGAACCCATTCTCATTTACGACGATCTGTCATAGAGGCAACAGCAATAGTGACATAACTAGCTTTACAACAAAAACAAACAAGCATACATGTTACAAAATAAAAACAGACATAAAGACTCTTCTCGTATACAGTGTATGCAGTAAATCAAGGCAGTCTTAAAGCAATCAGAAGCGGCACAATGATCAGAGATAATTGGTCTTAATGAGTTGTTGAAGGTAGATAATGTGAGGTTTGGTCCACAATCCCCTCCACCTGAATTCTTTGCAAAGATCAAACTCCTCTGAACTGATTCTGTAACCACACCCCTACAGAAAGTCCCAACAGTTAGGAAAACTGAACATTGGTAACTTTTTACTTACACCTCAGTGACAATTCAGTTAAACATGTTTGTTTATTCAGTTATTAGACGCTTTTATCTAAAGCGACTAACATACAATTAAAGTCTCACAAGATCATAAACTACATATATGAGCTGGGGGTGAATGTCAGTTTTTAGGCATGTGGTGTGTAATTAAACTTAGATAACTACAACTATGTAATAAAGCCTTTAATTTAATCGTTTGTGAGATTTTACTCAATAACTCAAATGGCAAATTCATAATATGCCTCAGAACAAGCTTGGGATTTTAAAGTCATAAGGATCTACAACAACAAAAACTCATAAAAGACCCAAAATATACCCCAGTTTCTAGATTGTCACGGAAAAACTGATATTAAGGAGCACTATCTAAGGACCAGCTATCCTGACATTACCTTTATTCTCTGTAACAAATGTCCTGTTATCTCATCTCCTTCAGTACAAAGAGGAACAAGTCAAAGTTCATTTAGTTAATAAGTATCTTTAAGGTGAACCTAATAAAAAGTCCACAGCTGGATCTCCAGCAGAAGAACAGCCACCATGGAGCTGCGTCCCTCTGTCTGCATCCTGCTGCTACTTTGTGTAACCAGTAGTGCAGATGGAGGAAAGATCCTGGTGTGGTACGCTGAGGCGAGTCACTGGATCAACATGAAGCCGCTGCTGGAGACACTGGTGGACAGAGGACACCAGGTGACCGTCCTGGTCCCGAGCACCTCCATGTTCATGAACAGCAGTGAACCGTCCCGCTTTCACTATCAACCTTTTAATGTTTCGGTCTCAATGGAAGTTATAGAAAGGTTTATTGAAGATTTCCTTCACTTTGCCATGTATGAGATGGATTACATGAACTACTTTCAGATGTACAACAGATTTATGGAATTACTAAAAACCAACATGCAGTCATCTTTCAAGTTTTTGGACGGCGTAGTGAAATCAGAGCCCATCATGAAGAAGCTGAAGGAGGAAAACTATGATGTTCTCCTGGCTGATCCCATCTACGCTGGAAGTGATTTGACTGCAGATATTTTGGGGATCCCGCTCGTCTTCTCTTTGCGTTTCTCTTTAGCTCATAACTGGGAGAGACACTGTGGTCAGCTACCTGCTCCACCTTCCTTTGTTCCAGGTGTTTTGAGCAAACTGACAGATAAGATGGACTTTACAGAGAGAGTTTGGAACTTCCTTTTCTACATTGTACAGGACATTTTGCTGGATCAGTATTTGTGGAAAGAGGCAGATAAATATTACTCTGAAGTCAGAGGTAAGAAACTCAATAAGAAAACTTTGTGACATGTAAATACAATTATTTTTGGTGTATTTGACAGCGTTTTGTATTCAATTAATTGAATAACTTCTGATGCTTGTTTATTGAAACAGGAACACCGACCAGTGCCTGTGAGTTGATGGGTAAGGCAGACATCTGGTTGATGAGAACCTACTGGGATTTTGAATTCCCTCGTCCGTTCCTCCCCAACTTTAAATTTGTTGGTGGGATCCACTGCAGACCTGCTAAACCTTTACCAAAGGTGGGTTCTTTTTTCATTATTATATACCAAATAAAAGGTCATACATCCTCAAATTATTCCTGATGTGAACAAAGAGAATTAAAAACAATTTTAACAAATATTTTACTTCCTGTAGGATATGGAAGCATTTGTCCAAAGCTCTGGAGATGCTGGAATTGTGATCTTCACTTTGGGATCTATGGTCAAAAACCTCACCTCAGAGAAGGCAAACAAGATCGCTTCAGCGCTCGCTCAGATCCCACAAAAAGTTAGTAAAATATCCGAAACAATATCTCAAACCAGTTTAAACACTAACACTATACCTGACCTTCCGATGTGATCTTTCTAAAATGCTTATCCTAAATAGAGAATTCAATCTATTTGGTCAATCTTAACACAAAACCACAAAATGATCATTTGTCATATTATTTAACGGTTAAAACCATAATGCTTCTTTTTTCTGAATTTTGTTGTTTGTAGGTGCTGTGGAGGTACAGCGGGACAAAACCTGACACTTTAGGTCCAAACACTAAACTTTATGACTGGATTCCACAGAACGACCTGCTGGGTGAGTGAAGATGAATATCTACCAGATTTCTAAATGGATGGCAGGACAGATTAAAAAGGATGGAAAAAATAACATTTTGCTGAGAGTCAGGCTGCTGCTTTGACAGAGGAGTCATTCCCAATATGACTCCTAGTACTACACACTACACATGATCTTTGCTTAAAACCTGGACATTAACAGATTATTAATCAAGTCTATATATTTGTTAATTTCACAGATATTGCACTACAAGTTCATGTGTTGGTCTGAACGTTTTCCCCAATATTTTAAGTAATTCTAAGTCCAGAGCTAAAGGAAGGATTTTAATGAAACACTCAAAAAGTAATTATTAGTACAACTACAATTAACTTTTGAAGTAATTCCATTTAGAAAGATTGTTCAGCTTCTTTTTAAATAAGCCTATTATACATACAAAACTGTTTTTTGGCTTACCCCACATCATCGACTTGAAAAATTTGCTAATGTTCAATAACTTTCGGTCCTTTCAGGTCATCCTAAAACCAGAGCTTTCATAACCCATGGTGGTGCTAATGGGATTTATGAGGCCATCTATCATGGTGTCCCAATGGTTGGCATCCCAATATTTGCTGAACAGCCAGACAACGTGGTGCATATAGAAGCCAAAGGAGCTGCAGTTATTCTGAAGCTGAACTTCATGACAACTGAAGACCTCAGAGATGCGATCAACACCGTCATCAATGACAAATCGTAAGTCTTTTCTTTTTTTGCTAAAACTATAAAGTTTCACTCTTATGTTTACGGTTTATAAAAATAAAAAAATATTAGTTTCAAAAACTGAATATTCTCATTATAGATAAAAATGATGTACTGTTGCTGATTCTTGCTGTTGAAAATCATCTTTTCTAAAACTTAAGTACAAAAATAATGAAACAAAAATAATAGTGAATGATTTGATTTATGATTTGCTGCTATCTCAGTTACACAGAGTTACCAAGTATGTCAATAGACTCATTTTACTTTTGACATACTTGGTAAGAATGGAGGGGAAACTGAGTGGTGTTTTGATCATGTGAAGGAAACAGAAAAATGAAACTGCACCTTTAAAAAAAATCCTTAAAAAAAGCTGTATTGCTTTATCAAATTGTCTCTTTAGGTAACAATCCTCAAAATTTGTATACTGTTGTGTTCATCCCCACAGTTTTCAAGTCTAAAATCTATATTCAAAACAGTATGTGATGTATAAAAACACATTCTTACTTTTTTGTTCACAGCTACAAAGAAAATGCTATGAGACTGTCCAGAATCCACCATGACAGACCCATGAGTCCTCGGGACGAGGCGGTGTTCTGGATCGAGTTCACCATGAGAAACAAAGGAGCAAAGCACCTGAGGGTCCAGGCCCACGAGCTCACCTGGTACCAGTACCACAGTCTGGATGTGCTGAGCTTCCTCCTCACTGTAGTTCTGCTCTTCATGCTCATCCTCATCAAGACCTGCAGTTTCTGTTTCCAGAGGTGCTGTGGCAGAAAAAAGACAAAGAGAAAGTCTGAGTAACGGACTGAACTCTGATTTACTGCAGATAGAAGACAGCTGAATGAATGATTAGAACATAACACTGAACAAATGTCTCCACCTTGAAGTTAGCTTTCATGTGTGTTTTTTTTAATCATCTTTTTTAAGAAATGACTTCCCTTTCCAACAGATGTTTAATCCTTTCATTTTAAACTAAAAGGCTTATAAAACAGTAGTGATATAATAATGCAAAATCATACCTTCAACTCATTTAACTTTCACATGATTCAAATATATTTGTAATCACTTTCTGTTGCCGTTATTTTATTTCATGACATACCTCTGGTTATAATGGATTAAAAATTATATCTTGAGAAAATAAAACTAAACATGTTTGTCTGGATTTTGTATAAATATTTGTTTTATAAATTAATATATCAAGTTTTTAGAATCTAAATAAATCTTTACCTCCGTTTTTTCTGACAGAAAAAATTCTAAGAAAACCTAATATTAAAAATACACACTTTGACAGAATAAAATTGTGTTTAAAATATGTATTATAGTATAGAAAATGCTAAACAATAAACAAGTCTACTATCTTAAGGACAAAGAAAAAGTGTTGAAACATAAAATAAAGCAACAAAATTAATTGATAGTAAATAGATTTTATCACCAATGTTTTTTGCTCTTAGCTCAACTCCTGCTGGCTGTTCACCTTTGCACATGACTTAAAATTGTGGATCTGTGCAAAAATGTTAAAACTTCCCTCCCACTTCTTTATATTTAACTTCTAAGCAACCGCAATTTTTTTATACTCACCATGAAGTGGATTCTAAATACTGTGAAGCAGATGCTGCTTATGTGAAATACAAAGACACCTTAGCTTCTTTTCTAGCCAATTTATGAATTTACAATGTCAGAGAATATCCAAGTTTTATTCTAAGTCTACTCCTTTAATCATAGAAGCGGTGACTTTGTTCTTGCAAATTTGCAATTTTTTAAAAACATTTGAGAATAGCTAAGCTGTAACTGATGCTCCAGGTCACATAAGTTATTGAGGTATTGACATTTCTGGGGGTGTTGTTTCAATATACGTATTGTTTACAGCCCAAGTTGACATCAGCAGCTCCCCATCCTCACTGTAAAGACAGAAGGAGTTGCTGCCCTCCTCCATGAGGTGTCAGATGGTTTTCCAGAACCTCTTTGAAGCCAATTGATAGTCTTTCTCCATGGCCTTACCAAACTCCTCCCACGCCTGAGATTTTGCCTCAACAACTGCCACTGCTGCACCCCGCTTGGCCCTCTGGTACCTGTTCACTGCCTCTGAAGACCCACAGACCAGACATGCCCTGTAGGCCTCCTTCAGTCTGATGGTTCCCCTAACCTCTGAAGTCCACCAGTGGGTATGGGGATTACTGCTGCAATTGGCACTGGTCACCTTGAAACCACAGCTAGCAACAGCTTTAAAAACAGCAGAATGGAATGAGGCTGTTCACAGGTCACACAGTCAGGTTAGGACTCAATGTCCCCCCACTGCTCTTGGGACGCAGTCACAGCTCTGCCAGAGGTGGGAGATGAAGACCATCTTAACCAGCAGACCCTAATTATAAGTTTGGGTCTACCAGGCCTGCACAGCATCTTACACTGCCATCTAATCAGATTCACCACCAGGTAGTGATCATTTGACAGCTCCACTCCTTTTTTCTTCACCTGAGTGACCAAAACATATGACTGCAGGTTAGATGATGCAACTACAAAGCCAATCAACCAGCGAACTAGCTTCCCTGGAAAGTTTCCCGATGGGCATCCTTATGTTCAAACATTGGCATTATGGATAAACTGCAACTTGCACAGACGTCCAATAACAAAACATCACTCAGGTTCAGATTAGGAGGGCGTTCCTCTGAATCATGCCACTCCAGGGCACACCATCAGGTTAGGGCAGTTTGACCATTTCTTGTTTAAGTTATTTGTGGTCATTCAGTGCAGAGAGAAATGAGTGAGAGTTCAAATAGTTAATCTTTAAGATGGGCGTGATAAATAGACCACAGCAGGCTCTCCAGCAGAACAACAGTCACCATGGAGCCTCGTGTCTCCGTCTGCATCCTGCTGCTACTTTGTGTAACGAGGAGTGGAAATGGAGGAAAGATCCTGGTGTGGTACTCTGACAGGAGTCACTGGATTAACATGAAGACGCTGCTGGAGACACTGGTGGACAGAGGACACCAGGTGACCGTCCTGATCCCGAGCACCTCCATGTTCATTGGGCAAGACACTTCACCCAACTTGCCTACTGGTGGTGGTCAGAGGGTCCTGGAGGGCGCCGGTGCATGGCAGCCCCCGCCTCTGTCAGAGTGTCCGAGGGTAGCTGAGACTACAACGTAGTTTATCACCACCAGTGTGTGAGTGTGAATGGGTGAGTGACTGTTCGTGTTGTACAGCGCTTTGGGGTGTTCTGCACTGTAGAAAGCGCTCTATAAATACAAGCCATTTACCATTTACCATTTCATGAACAGCAGTGAACATCCCGCTTTCACTATCAACCTTTTAATGTCTCCGTCTCACTGAAATTTCTAGAAAGGTTTACTGGAGATTTTCTTCACTTTTCCATATATGAGATGGATTACATGAACTACTTTCAGATGTACAACAGATTTATGGAATTACTAAAAACCAACATGCAGTCATCTTTCAAGTTTTTGGACGGCGTGGTGAAATCAGAGCCCATCATGAAGAAGCTGAAGGAGGAAAACTATGATGTTCTCCTGGCTAACCCCTTCTACCGTGGAAGTCATTTGACTGCAGATATTTTGGGGATCCCTCTCGTCCTCTCTTTGCGTTTCTCTATAGCTCATAACTGGGAGAGACAGTGTGGTCAGCTACCTGCTGCACCTTCCTTTGTTCCAGGTGTTTTGAGCAAACTGACAGATGAGATGGACTTCACAGAGAGAGTTTGGAACTTCCTTTTCTGCATTGTACAGGACATTTTGCTGGATCAGTATATGTGGAAAGAGGCAGATAAATATTACTCTGAAGTCAGAGGTAAGAAACTCAGTAAGAATTCTTTAAAACAATACACTTCGAAATGTATATCCAGTTAGGTTTTTAGTGTATTTAACAGCATTTGTCTTAAATTTAATAACTTCAGATGTATTGCTTGTTTATTCAAACAGGAACACCAACCAGTGGCTGTGAGTTGATGGGTAAGGCAGACATCTGGTTGATGAGAACCTACTGGGATTTTGACTTCCCTCGTCCGTCCCTCCCCAACTTTAAATTTGTTGGTGGGATCCACTGCAGACCTGCTAAACCTTTACCAAAGGTGTGTTGTCCCCCCCATTACTATATGCCAAATAAAAGGTTAATTCATCTTCAAATCATTCCTGATGTGAACAAAGGGAATTTAAAAACATAATTTAAAAAATATTTCACTTCCTGTAGGATATGGAAGCATTTGTCCAAAGCTCTGGAGATGATGGAATTGTGATCTTGTCTTTTGGATCCACAGTCAAAAACCTCACCTCAGAGAAGGCAAACAAGATCGCTTCAGCCCTTGCTCAGATCCCACAAAAAGTTAGTAAAATATCCTAAACAATTCTCAAACCAGTTTAAACACTAACAGTTTGATTTTTTGGTTATAACCAGGGATGCACAGTTTTTTTTTTTTTTTTTTTAAATCAAGGCACTCAAGGGAGAACCTGGTGCACTACCTCTCAACTAGTTTGTTTCCAGGTGGGGGTGGCGTGTGTCAGCAGTACAGCGCGTGTATTTAAAACAAGCTTCCGTGGCCATATGACCACTCCTTCACAGCGCACCACAACAAGATGTGCGATCGAGACTGAAAAAGTACCAATCCGCAAAGGCGCGTTCGGGCAGAAGGATCTGGTATGTTTGCAAGATATCTTGTGCGCATGCACACTGGCGTACCAGTTATGTGCACCCATGGTTATAACTACTATAAAACACTGCAGATGTTTAATTAACGTATCGTTGACCTTCATAAAATGTTTATCCTAAATAGAGGATTCAATCTCATTGATCAATCTTATAACACAAAAGCACAAATTGATCATTTGTCATTTGATTTAACTGTTACTACCATAGATGCTTCTTTTATCTCAATTTAGTTGTATTTGTAGGTTCTATGGAGGTACAGTGGGGAAAAACCTGACACTTTAGGTCCAAACACTAAACTTTATGACTGGATTCCACAGAGTGACCTGCTGGGTGAGTGAAGATGGATCTCAACCAAATTTCTAAATGGATAACAGGACAGATACAAAAGAACGGAAATTAATACAATATTTGCTAAGCCAGACTACTTCACTGACACAGATACTCTCCAAAGTAACTGCCTGCTGCCAAAAGTAACTAAAAGTCATTCCCAAATATAACTCAAAGTGCTACACACTGCTCGAGTTTTGCACAAGTCCTGGCATTAACCGATTATTAACCAATTTTAGCCAGCAAATGTCTATATATTTGTTCATTTTCAATATTGCACTAAATTTGGTGTGTAGTCTGAGTGTTTTTCCCCAACACTTTAAGAACATAGGGCAGCGTTTAGCTCAGTTGGTAGAGTGGTCGGTCTGGTAACCGGAGGGTCGTCGGTTTGATCCCAGCTCTGGCTGGGTTACATTGTCGTTGTGTCCTTGGGCAAAACACTTCACCCAGCTTGCTTGCTGGTGGTGGTGAGGAGGGCCCATAGGCGCCAGATTGTTTGTGGTGACTCCAGCCTCTGACAGTCTGCCCCAGGGCAACTGTGGCTAAAAGTGAAGCTAACTGCCATCAGCGTGTGAATGCGTGGATATGTCTAATGTAGTGTGAAGCGCTTTGGGATTTCTAGGACTTAGAAAGCGCTATACAAGTACAAGCCATTTACCATTTACCAACATTAAGTCTAGAACTACTGGATGGATTTTAATGAAAAACTTGGGTAATAATACATCTACAGTTGACTCATTTTGAAAGATGAGATTGTGCATAAAGCCGTTTTCATTTTATCTGACCAAAGTGGGTATAATATTTCTCCATGTAAGAGGATCTTAACTGTAATGAAAAGCCAGCAGGCAAAATGCCTTCCTTTAAATGTTAAGCTTTTAATTTACGTTGTTTTGTAAAATAAAATGACAAAAGCTTATCTCACTTTATCATGCTTTGTTCCCCAAACCGTCATAGCTGAGGTTTACATCCAGAAATGCAATATGCTTTATTAATCCAGATGACTACTTTAGACACCATGAGGAGCCATTTGAATATGTCAACAACTTTTAGATTTTTAAATAAGTCTATTGTGCTTATAAAACTTTTTGTTTGCTCCATATCATCAACTTGAAAAAATTGCTAATGTTCAATAACTTTCTGTCCTTTCAGGTCATCCTAAAACCAGAGCTTTCATCACCCATGGTGGTGCTAATGGGATTTATGAGGCCATCTATCACGGCGTCCCAATGGTTGGAATCTCATTGTTTGCTTAACAGCCAGACAATGGTGCAAATAAAGACCAAAGGAGCTGCAGTTATTCTGACGTTAGAACTTCATGACAACTGGAGATCTCAGAGATGCGATCAACACCGTCATCAATGACAAATAGTACATTTTGTTGCCATTTTTGTTGACAAAACCATACAGTTTACCTTTTAGTTATGTTTACAGTTTATAAATATTAGTCATTTCAATATCTGCATTTCCTGATTATTATAAGACTAAGTACTTTTAATGATTATTGCTGTTTATTCGGCATCTTTTCTAACACTCAATCATAAAATAATGAAACAAAAACATTGAAGCTGAATTTTCTTGTGCAAAGACATTGTGTATTGACTGAAATAAACTCATCATTCATTCATTCATTCATTGGTGAATGATTCATATGCTGCTCATTCTGTTACCAAGTATGTCATCTGACTCCTTTTACTTAGTTTGTATTGTTGCTCATTTTAATGTCCTTTTATGTTTAACATAAACTTTTGCTAAACGTTTGTTGCAGCGTAGTGCTGACTGAGCTGCTGACTGAGCTGCCGACTATTTTGGCAAGGGTACTCTTATAAATGAGACTTAATATGAAGGGTCATTCCTGGTTAAATAAATGTAAAAAAATAAAATACATATGTGAGTTTCACAAGACATATTTTTGTTATTTTTTATGGGGAGGAAATAGAAAAATGAAACTGCACCTTCATAAAAAATCTAAATAAAACTGATTTTAATTCAATTGTCTCTTTAGGTAACAATCCTCAAATGTTTATATTGTGTTCATCCCCACAGTTTTCAAGGTTAAAATTTATATTCAAAACAGTGTGTGACACATTTTTATTTTACTTGTTCACAGCTACAAAGAAAATGCTATGAGACTGTCCAGAATCCACCATGACAGACCCATGAGTCCTCGGGACGAGGCGGTGTTCTGGATCGAGTTCACCATGAGAAACAAAGGAGCAAAGCACCTGAGGGTCCAGGCCCACGAGCTCACCTGGTACCAGTACCACAGTCTGGATGTGCTGAGCTTCCTCCTCACTGTAGTTCTGCTCTTCATGCTCATCCTCATCAAGACCTGCAGTTTCTGTTTCCAGAGGTGCTGTGGCAGAAAAAAGACAAAGTCTGAGTAGAACTTTGCTCTGATCTAGCTTAAAGAGCTGACAGCTGAATAGATTATAATTCAACATGAAAGCAGTGATGTTAACTGTCATTTATTAAAAGTTAGCCTTACCTAACAGTAACCATGTTCTTGTATATTTAGATCAAAGGTTTATGATTTGTCACAAATTTAAAAAGTATAAACTGTATTCATCAGCATTGTACCTTTTCTAATTCTCTTTTTCCACAAACAGCCAACATACTCCTGGCTATATAATTATTCATCTAATAATAAAAACACCCGTAAACATAATGTGGGGCCTTTAGAAATAATAACAATAATGCATTGGATGTATATAGTGATTTTTCCACCACTCAAAGCGCTAAATGAACCTCCATCTTTTCATAGTTTAAACCTAAAATTGAGACAGTGTTTGAAGCGCCAATAATTAAAAAGAAAAGCTATGAGAAACACTTTCCTTACACTTTGAAGAATTCAAATAAGCAGTCATTGTCTGTTATTTTCATATTCTGTACACATTTTGTCCTGTTGAGATTTGCATTGAGCTAAAGCCTTTCCCAGTTGTCAGTGAGCATGAGGCTGGGTACAACCTTGACAGGTTACCAGTCCATCACAACTGTACAAAGATATAGAGTATACTGTATATTTATGAATGTACTACATGTATTGACTGTTACCTTTGCAGCCATAACCTTTACATCTCTAACAGCTTTCCAGTAATCTTCAGTACAGAGAGAGTTGAGCCAAAGTTCACTTAGTTAATAAGTATCTTTGGAGGGCACTGATTAAAAGAGATCCTATAGCCGTTTATTCTGCAGACCAACAGCCACCATGGAGCTACAGCTCTCCGTCTGCATCATCCTTGCACTTTGTGTAACAAGAAGTGTAAATGGAGGAAAGATACTGGTGTGGCACACAGAAGGGAGTCACTGGATTAACATGAAGCTGGTGCTGGACACACTGGTGGACAGAGGACACCAGGTGACCGTCCTGGTCCCGAGCGCATCGATGTTCATGAACAGCAGCGAACCCTCCCGCTTTCACTATCAACCTTTTAATGTTTCCGTCTCACTGGAGGCTTTAGAGGACATTCTAGAAGAGTATGTTCACTTTTCTATGTATGAGATGGATTACATGAACTACTTTCAGATTTACAAGAAATATATGGATATTATGGGGAACGATGTAGAGAATTCCCTCAACATCTTGGGAGGAGTGGTGAAGTCAAGAACCATCATGAAGAAGCTGAAGGAGGGAAACTATGATGTTCTCCTGGCTGACCCCATCTATCCTGGAAGTGAATTAACTGCAGACATTTTGGGGATCCCACTCGTTTATTCCTTGCGCTTTTCTTTTGCTCATAACTGGGAGAGACAGTGTGGTCAGCTACCTGCTCCACCTTCCTTTGTTCCAGGTGCAGTGAGCAAACTGACAGATAAGATGGACTTCTCAGAGAGAGTGTGGAACTTTCTCTTCTATACCCTGCAGGACATTGTAATAGATTATGTTATGTGGCGTCAAGTGGATAAATATTACTCTGAAGTCAAAGGTAAGCAACTATTTTGAGTTTTTATATCTTTCAACATTCTGGTGATATTTCCTTTGACTTCATGTCACATGTTCTCTGTAACAGGAACACCCACCAGTGGCTGTGAGTTGATGGGTAAGGCAGACATCTGGTTGATGAGAACCTACTGGGATTTTGACTTCCCTCGTCCGTTCCTCCCCAACTTTAAATTTGTTGGTGGGATCCATTGCAGACCCGCTAAACCTTTACCAAAGGTGGGGCTTTCTCTGCTGTTAAACATTTATTAAAATGTAGAAAATTGCCAGATGATTTGTTGGGCAAACAAAGAAAGGAAATTAGCCAATAAAATGCATATCAAAGAAGAACAAGTTGGTGTTGTTGGCTCACTTATTTTGGGATTTTGCCATTCTTGCAGGAGATTGAAGAATTTGTGCAGAGCTCTGGAGATGATGGAATTGTGATCTTTACTTTGGGATCTATGATCAAAAATGTCACAACAGAGAAGGCGAACATGATAGCTTCAGCCCTCGCTCAGATCCCACAAAAGGTCAGGAAAGTCTTCAACCAACTTCTGAAACTTGCTTACCTCTATAGCAGCCTTGATGGATAGAATCCTAATCTGCCACACAAAAGGAGCAACACCGAGGGGCTTTACACTCACGTTTTTCAGCCTAATTATATCCTAGAAAGAGAAAGTATTTGTTGGTATAATTCCTTCAGTTTGATGGCAATATATTAGCACTCTTGCTGCTCTGGGCTTCAATCTTATTGCAGTGTTGACTGAAAAAGTCATGATTTTAATGTGTTATGCATCATTTGTAGGTGTTGTGGAGATACAAAGGAGAAAACCCAGAAACGCTGGGTTCCAACACCAGAATCTATAAATGGATCCCTCAGAATGACCTGCTTGGTGAGTTAAAAAAAATAAGTCAGCATCCACATAATTTTAGGATAGCTTTTAAAAAATGTATTAATAATTCTTTATAAAGACAATGTAAATAAAGACATTTTGTATCATTAATTTAAAACAAAGTGTCTTGCAATCACTGTGAGTTGTTAAACTAAAAAGTGTGAAACACAAGTTACCGTTTAATTATAAAATATGTTTTCACTAAATATTACACTTTAAAATGTTCATTTAGCTGATTAACTGTATGCTGGACTCAAGTAGATCTTTATTATGAAAATTGTTGCATGTTGAAAGGGTCTAGTAGTTTTATATTAAATGTATCCATCACTGAACATGTTAAGTAAAGATTGATGGAAAATTAACTTTGAATGTTTGAAAACTTTGATCTTAGGTCACCCTAAAGCCAGAGCTTTTATCACTCACGGTGGAGCAAACGGGATTTATGAGGCCATCTATCACGGCGTTCCAATGGTGGGAATCCCTGTATTTGCTGACCAGCCAGACAACATGGTGCATGTGAGGGCCAAAGGAGCTGCAGTCATTCTGAACATTAACTTTATGACAACTAAGGACCTCAAAGATGCGATCAACACCGTCATCAATGACAAATCGTAAGTTATCTAATGGATTTATACTCGCACAAAAAACACTAAAGGAGTGTTCTTTAAACTGCACTGAAGAGTTTGAACAAAATGTGCAATTATCACAGAGGGTAAGCAGACAAGGTTTAAAGCAGTAAAATGGTGCAATTACAGCACAGTGACTCAAGTTGAATGAGATTATGAAACTGCTGACTGGCATTTTTCCAAGACACTAAAACACACATATCCCTTCCTTCCTTATTGCAACCCTACATAATCCTAAAAACCTCAAAAACATAACTGTACACAACATCAGTCTTAATCTTTTTACCTTTTCATCCACAGCTACAAAGAAAATGCTATGAGACTGTCCAGAATCCACCATGACAGACCCATGAGTCCCCTAGACGAGGCGGTGTTCTGGATCGAGTTCACCATGAGAAACAAAGGAGCAAAGCACCTGAGGGTCCAGGCCCACGAGCTCACCTGGTACCAGTACCACAGTCTGGATGTGCTGAGCTTCCTCCTCACTGTAGTTCTGCTCTTCATGCTCATCCTCATCAAGACCTGCAGTTTCTGTTTCCAGAGGTGCTGTGGCAGAAAAAAGACAAAGAGTAAAGCTGAATAAGACTGACCTGAACTCAGATTTACTGCAAAGAGCTAATGGGTGAATAAAATGGCCAATCATATTGTATAATAAACTATTTGTTTCTACCTCCAACTGCTCTCAGACTAGGTGACACTTTTCTGATTCATTTAATCTGCAAACAGGTGTGTTTATTACCACATCAGCACCTGGTGTCAATTATGTATTAAAACTGAATGCTCATTGGCTGGCAGGCTTGAAGAAAGAAAAAAAATACAACTTTTATTTTATGCATTTATTTGAGATCAATTCCCTTTAAGGGCATCACAAATATTTATATAAACATGGAACAAGGGCTCTAAATCAAACGTTCATCAAAAGAAAAGATACAGAGCTAAAGTAAGTGATAGTAAATAAAGTAAAACAAAGAGCCCTCCATGAATCAGAAAAGAGAATCACACACATTCAACACTATTTCATCATTGTTCCTTTTCAAACTCAATTGGCATGGGGATTTTTTGTTAGAATTTTTTAAGTTTTCCATCTTCTTTCATCTTCCACAGCACAAGCTCCATGCAGGCAGCTGCATCTTCTGCAGTGTCATGGCCACAAACTGGGAACAGTAAAGCATTGATTTAACAGATGCAAGTGATTATAAACCATTTTATAGTATGAATAAATATGATTAGTATGTAAATAGCTTTAAACTGGTAAAGCTCTGCAGTAACTCCTGATATAAACAGACACAGCGACAGTGATAACCCACCACTCTCTTGGATAATCCTCCTCAGGTATTCAGCCGTTAGACTGTTGAGACTCAGCTTGTTAGGTGGGCCTAGACGGTGGGGGAAGACCACAGATGTATCCACCACCCTCCCATGAAGCAACTACAGTGCAGAGGAAGATACGTTGATTTAGTTTTGTTTTTTTAATCAAGCTAAAACCCAAATGATAGAAAGACATGGTTGGTTGTAAAAATCTAGTCCCACTTTTGGTTCTATCATTACAACTATAAGAGACATTTCTGCAGTTTTTCCACATTGAATAAAATTTATGTGAAACACTTTAAGCTTGAAATAAAGACTCATTAAATTATGGAAATATGATCATTTGCCAATAGTTAATTTCACACAAGAGGGCTGTACTACAAAGCCAGTTCAACATGGTGGTGATTTCCTCCCTTAGTCTGGCTTAACAAAAGGAGTAAAAGTCCACTAACAGATTACAGGTAACAACAGTGGTTAAGATGTTTGTTAATTCAGGCTTTCAGCTTTAGTCTCAAGAGTGTGTGAACATAGTTGCACTTCAAACTTCACGTTACAGGGGAGGGGAAAAAAAGAACTTCATTCATAAGAACAGCAGGTTGTATGAAACCCCAACAATCCCAGTTAGAACCAGAGAGGAATGTTTCAGTAAATCACCAAGTCTGCTGTTCAGGTCAGAACATTCTAAGGATTTAATTCTACACACAAAGTGTATTTCTCTCAAATTGTTGCATAAATCCCTTATCTGATTAAATTAAATGAATATTTACTAAACATTGGCTGATGTTCAGAGGCTTAAATGAATTAAATCTGATATTAACAAAAACCTATTCGAAAATTTTGTACCAAACAGAAGAAACTTTTAACTTATAGTTCTGATGGCTTTAATGATTCACTCATTTCAGAATTTTACTTTAGATCAGAAATCAACAGAGGATTAGGCGACTGTGGTCTTGGGGATGAGAGGCTGCTCTTTACGTGGGCGACCTGGGTTCAATCCCCAGCCATTTGTCAAGTATCCTTAGGCAAGCTACTGAACACCCAACTGCCTTTCAGGTCTCCCTTGCAAAAAGATTATTAATCTCAATGGAACATTACCTGACTGAATGAGGGTTTAAAAATAAAATTTGATTTAATAACCATTCATATTTGTCCCTAAATAAACCTTGTGAGCAAGCCAAGTCTTTGTTACCATGGTGATTAAGCCATGCCTAAACAGATTCTCTTTGTGATACTAAAAACTTCAGATTTTCAACTCAGTAAAATCTTACTTCATAGTACAGCCCTCTGGACAGTGAAAAAGATTAAACTTTTGGATTCTTGTCTTTTCCCCCCTCAGCATCTTGCCTGAATCCTGTATTTGCATAAAAGTGAACAGAGAAACTGCCAAAACTTGCCTTCATATTATCATTAAGAAAAAGGCTATATTTTCTTGGTAATTTTGGTCAAGGCTACAAAGATCTGCTGCAGAGGGACTTAAGAGCCAGATGTGGCCTTAGAGCTGCAGGTTGCAGACTCTGTTCTGGATGGAGGACCAGATCATAAAACCAACTTAAATTGACTCCTCCATAACATTCCAATTATGTGCAACTTAACATTTAGTGAAAGGCTGTCTGGTGTTTATCATGTAACCAGTACTGTGCATTTTCATTTTATAAACAGTCTGCCAAATGAAAAGCAAAAAAAAAAAAAAACTAAAAAGAAGTTGGGCTTGTCTTGCAAGCTTGGTTGCCTTAACTCAAAACCCTCTAAACATATAAAACACTAAAGGTAATGAACCACTTCTAGAAGTGTATCAATCTTTACAAGAAACACTTGAATAAGTTCCTCAAGTCATTTAACATAAATAAAGCCGAATTAAACATACGGTGTGGCAGAAGATTGTGTAAGCCTGACTGGTGACAGTTTACAAAAGTTATTCTTGTCGGGGGGGAAAGTTTGTTAAAAATGGTGCCTTACAGTTCAGAAATTCCATGTGAAAAGATCAAATCAGAAATCAGTGGATTGTAGCATCACCTTCAATAAACAGAGGTCTGTTTCCAGCTCATGTCCAACAAGAATGGTGTCAGCACTGATGAAGCTCAACAAGGTCCCTTGGATTTCTCTGAGAGAGGTGTGATTACCCTTCACATCCTCCTCACCGATGCCTGAAAACCTGCATGTTTTTCCCCACATGTAATTAATGAACAGAAAGTTGCTACATCAGTAGATCAGGAGAAAATGGACAAATCTGTTAAAGCACCAGAAGTGAAATCACCCTACTGTGGTCGTACCTCACTAAAATGATGAGAAGATACACTATATTACCAAAAGTATTGGGCTGCCTGACAGAATCAGTGCATTCAGGTGTTCAAATAAGACATAAATGCATTTGGTTTGGAGGAACTTGACTGGCCTGCACAGAGTCCTGAGCTCAACCTCATGGAAGACCTTCATTTTAAAGCAGAGACTGAGAGCAAGTCCGTCTTGTCCAACACCAGTTCCTGACATAACAAATGCACTTCTGGAAGAATGATCTAAATTCCTATAAGCACTTCTAAACCTTGTGGAAAGCCTTTTTTCAGAACAGTTGAAGTGGTCATAACTGCAAAAAGGTGGAATCAACTCTATAAAATAAAAAGAATACGGTTGATATTCACATTCGTGTAAAAACAGACGTCCCAATACCTTTGGAAAGAATGTAGCTTCAGCTGGAGAAGTTTATAAACCACTAAATTAAACCGACTTAAAATCACAAACAGATTAAATGGTATCTGGTTTATACAAGTCTGTGCATGAATATTCAACTCCATCAGTTATTAAGGACTGTTGGATAGCAAAAGAAAATATCATAGGATGTCAACCTGCAAATCACTGGTTCTACACAGAATTACATCACCTGGTGTTGAAGTCGATGACGTCGTTATCAGGTTTAACAAAGGTGTCGTAGATGACCTGAAGATTTGAGTTGACCACAGTCACTCTGGACAGCTCCAGACCTTGAACTGTGTAACACTAAAACATTCACACAACATTCAACATTTTTATTTTGCATCTAATTTAAAAGGAATGTTTCAATCTTTTCAGAAATAGAGAAATATTTTTGTTTTTAAAAATCAGCAGTTACATGTAACAAAAATGATGTTACTGTTGAACACTTTACTAAAATGCACTAAAGGGAGAAAAAGAAAGGACACTACCATTTCACAATCCAAGGAGTAAACCCCAGGACAGCTCATGTCTGAGGGACACCTGGGGGCAGTGGACAGAAACCCATCCAGGCTGAGGGAATCGTGGACATGCAACTGGACAAGATAAAGTTAAAACACCTATGGGTCCATTTAATAGTTCTAGGTATTTTCTAAATTCTTGAAGCACGTTATCCACCTTAAACACCTGGCATCCAAGAGCTCCCATGATTCCCTGGCAGCAGCTGTATCGGGTCTCCACTCCACCTGGCACTGAAAGTTTTTAACCATTGTTCAAGGTTAACCTTTTGCTTTTTTTTTTTTTTTTTAATAAACTGGTAAAAAATAAAATGAACACTTGCTCAATGGATCAAGTGATCGAAAACAAACAAACGTGTTGCTGACCTCTATTCTCGACTCCTTTCCCATAATGGTAGGTGCACTCCTCTTTGCGGATGTGCTTGCCTGTTTGACTCACAGAGTATGTCGCTCCACATCGGCAGCAGATCCTCTTCAGAGCTTCAAAGAAAAAATAACTTTTTTTTTTTTTTTTTTTTTTAAACAGAGTAAGGATTTGAAACATGACTCCCTTCAAATTCAGCAGTTTCATGCACCCTCTAGTGACTAAATAGAGAATAGCAGTGGCAGACTGGATATAATGTGTTATACTTACGGTCTGCATTTGCCTTCTTGTCAGCAAAAAGAACAGCACAACCAGGTTTCTCTGGGTGCTGGACAGGGTAGTTGTTCTCAATCATTCTTTCATCAGTCAAAACATAATCCTTCAAACATTCATACAATGCCATATCATCTGCTAAAAAAATAAAATTCATTAGAAAGCTTCCAAAATTTTGACTTGAAAGAAGGCATTCTAAGGAAACTTCTTACCACTTATTTTCAACTTGTTTCGGTTAAATGGGATGTTGCCTTTTGGTCTTTGATTCTGAACCTTTTGTTCATCTATACCAGAAAAATAAAAATTCAATTCAATTCATGCTGATTTGGGTTTGTTCTATTATTTTTTAAACAGTGTTGCTTTCATGCATTTTTTCCACCCCTCACGTTTAGCAGCAGTACTTTGGTTCTTCAGCCTCTTCAGTGCATTTACTGCAATGCTCAGGTATTTAAGTTTGTTGACACTGCGGCTGTATATACTCCTCTCCTCAGCGAGGGCCTGTCATTAATAGCATAAGAGCTAGGAAGTGATTCATCATCAGGTTGCCTCTAGATGCACATTATGCTCACCTTTTCAAAGGCATTGTCGATATTGGGTGTCGTTTTGAGAATCTCTTCAGTGAACATGTTGACGTAACGCTGACGAACATCATGGGGTACTTTGTCCTTTACAGCCTCAGAATGCTGCTTCAGCTTACGTTTAACAGGCTTTGATTGAAAGATACAGTCATTTTTTAAAATCTTATAGAAATTATCTTGTTAAAGATCTAAATCCATTTTCTTCTACCTTAGCAGCTGCCTGGACAGGAGCTTGTGAAGTTGTAGGAGCAGATGTTGAATGCAAAGCAGCGTTTAGTGCAGGTCTTCGTGCAGGAGCAGCAATGAGCACAGGAGCTGCTGGGTGATATCTTAGCAGGGGGTTAACTGTAGGTGGATTGTTAGGTTGCTTAATTGTGACAGGGCTTGGATGCACATGATTCACTGGAGTTAGAACTGAAGTAACTGGACTGGAATTGGCAGCAACAGACAAGGGGAAGCTACCCTGAGGGAGGATCAAATGCAAGTTGTTGCCCACTTCAATAACTGCAGTTCCCAAAGGGATGTAGTTCAGATAAGCTATGGAATAAAGGAAAAACAAGCAGGTATGATGCATTCAAAATAGATTTTAAAAAATACATTAAAACATGAAAGAAAAATACAAAGTCTATGCACAAAGATAGGTTGTTTTGTTTAGATTATCAAACTCCTAATCCAAATCATCAACCCACTATCGTCATCAGATGCTTACCATTTGGCATTGGAGTAGGCTGAAGGTTTTCATGGCTTGAAACAGAAGGAGCACTGTGTGTCTCTGGTTTCTTCTGAGTAGTAGAGGAAACAAAAGCCTGACCAGCTTTAATGGAAGCAGTCAGAATGGAGGCTCTCTGCTGAACCTGCTGGATCTTAGAGGTGATGGAAGGTCGGGAGCCAAATCCTGAAGCTGCAGGTTCCCGGAGAGGCACTAAAACTTGGGGTTGAGGTCTGCTTTTAGCCAGTGGTTGCTGAATGGATAATGTTATAAATAAAAAGAGAGCTTAAACCCAACAGGAGACTAAAAATATTGATGTCAGATTTGAGTGGGAAATACCTCTGGATTTTTGGCTTCATGAGCCACCCTCTTCTTTCCTGGTAGAGCTTGGAGTCTGGATTTCACGGTTTGCTTCTCCACATCCATGTCAGCTTTAATCTAACAATTAAAAAAGTGGGTAAACAGATATTCAAAATACTAAAGGAACTGCATTTACAGAATACTTACAGACACATCAGGATGCTTCTCATTTTCTTCATCTTCATTTTTTGCCTCCATGAAGATCCTGTAACATTCCTCCATTGGATCACTGTCTGAGAGCTCCATTTCTGAATAGTGGAGTTCTTCTTTCTCCACCTCGTCGTCCTCCTCATCCTCAGGGCTGGAGTTGATTATTATCACCTCTTCATTTTCAGTTTTCAGAAGCTGTTCGAGGTACTCTGATGAATCAGCTCTGCTGTGTGGGTTCACAGATGAAACATTTTGAGACTGGCTGATGTTTTGACCCGTTTCTTGATCCTGGTTCATTGTAGATTTCTCCTGCATTTTAGGCATTTTGTTTGACATTTTCTGGTTTTTGTGCACAACTGATGGAACACTTTGCATTGTTGGACACCTGTGCATTTGCATTTTGTCCTGGGCAGGCTGCTCTGTCATCAGACCATGCTTGGATGTGTGGTGCAGAAGTGGAGACTTGGCAGCTAGTAGTTTATAAGAAAGTGAATCATCTGTTGGCTGCAGTGGATTCATTTTCTCAGCACAACTGGACAGCTCATTCTGAAGATTGTTTAGGCTGGGATCTTCTTGGGCAAGAAAATGAGCAGTTTCAGATAATTTCTGAACCATTTCAGCAGAATGGAAACTTTCTAGACTTTCTAAACATTTAGTCAATTCAACTTCTCGCCCATCAACAATATTGCATTCTTCATCATCGTCACGAGTAGGTACAGGTTGATTGTTTTCAACTGCAAGACTATTACAAACTTTGTTTAATTTCTCTCTTAATGCAGATGAAGCAGCATCATTTACCACCTTTGTTGTAAGGTTTAGTTTTTGAGAATCAAGAACATTAAGAGTTTTCCCCTCCTTTACTTGGCTTCTGTCATCTTGAGAGGATTTGCCCAATATAGTGTCAGATTTCTGGGCTTGACCACTCGTTTTCTCAGACGACAGAGGAACGTCAATAATCAGGACACAGTCTTCATTAGAGTCATCAAAGTGATCTGGAGATGGTGAATGATACAACTGGGCTTGAGGAGTGGATGAGTTTTTCCGATTGGAATGTCCAAGTTTTGATTTCTTCACGTCCTGTGTATTTTTCACTTTGTGCTCCTTCCCTGATGAGCTGTAGGAGTGCAAAGCAGCAGAAAAGTTGGACAGAGGATCATACTCTAAATCAGTCCTTGGTTTTGAGTTGTCAACCACATACTTCCTTGCTTGTTCACAAGTTTTATGATCTTTGCTTAAAGGAAGTCGATCTGAGCCACTGGTTTCTGACTTTGATTTGGGTGCATTGTTTCTGCCGTTTGCCTGTAACGTTTGGTAACAGGACAGCCGCCTTCGCTCCTGCTCCACCTCGTGTCTTACGGTTTCAATCTCCTTGTTAAGTTTCTCCAACTCATGGAAGCTGTTGTCTGCAGACTCATCATTCACTGGTGCACCACAGGAAGTGTAAGGACCGTCATACTGATCCCCTTTTCAAAAAAACATTTATTTATAAAGATGTAGAATTACTCAAAATGGTAAAATACATTTGAAATGGTCAGTAACAAGGCAAAACATCTGAACTGCTTTGAATATCTAGGTATTCGTTTTTGGAATTCTGTTCTCCATAAAATAAAATGTAACCACATAAATAGTTTACTGCCTTATAACATGGTAAATGCAAAAAAGCCCAGAGTTTAGTCAAATTTAATTGCACTTTCAGAAACACCTGTACAGACTACAGATGCAATCCACATTACATAAGAAATTTTTATGCATGTTTTTAGTGGTTTTTAAGAAAGACATATGATGAAAGAATTCTTTAAAATTCCAAAATGTTAAACCTGTGATCATATATAGCAGTCTAATAGTTTAGTAAAATGTATCTCGGTTGATAATCTGTAATTCTACATTTAAAATACAAATGATTTTTTTTCTGCTTTTATATTCTTTTTCATATAAAACCTGCTTTAAAAAATAAGGATGTGCTTTAATAAGATCATATATTTATAAACTAAAATCAAGACCAACCTACCTTTAAAATCTGAGATAACATTATATTTAAGTGTTTATGATTTAATGTGAAATGTTAAATTTATGCTTAAATAATGTGACTCACTTTGACATCCTCAGAATCAGAACAAACCAACATAGAAATGTTGTTTTCTTGTGTTACTATTTAAGATTACCCATTAAAACGCTTAAACAAGACGCAAACTCACACCTGACATGATTTATGGCAATAATTAGCATTCACTGACCTGCTAAGTCCACCACAGACGATGAATTACCACCAAACGCCTTCCACGACTCTGTGGCATGTTTATAAAAACAGTGAGGTCGCTCACAAAGCCCACGCCGAGTGAAAGGACAGTATATGTGAGCAAAAAGACCAGAGGAAGGAAACATTACTAGAAAAGATTGAGTTTCACGCGGTTTAGTGTTTCAACGTTATCAGTCAGACTCCAAGTGAAACTTAAAGTGACGTCAGTCTCGTTTATATGGGGTTTGTCGGGATCGCGAGACCATGGTTAAATTGTCAATTCTTTAAAATATTAATATATTTCTATTTTTTATTATATAAAATATTTTTGTAAGGTTTAGTTCAACACCCGAGTATTTTTAACACATTTTGGAAAGTTGTTATTTTCTTTCTCGGCTGTTCTGTGCGTTGCAGTAACTCCTCCAGATCGGTAGGTGGCACTGTTAAATTAAGGCGCAGCGGGACTTCCTGTGTTAACAAAACAACAATGTCGCTGTTTGGCGTTTAAAATACATGTAAACACGGTCACATTAACCCTTTAAAATGAATAATAGCGACGATGAGATGGACGAAGATGAAAGCGAGTGGAAGAACTTTTTCATGGATGATTCGGCATCACTCTTATCCGCAACTTCTGGTAAAATCTGTTGCTTTTTGGCTTCATTTGTAGCTTGATTTGCAGATAATTGTTGTTTCTGAAATATGTATTTCAGAGCCAGCTGTCAATAAAACACCTGCAGACAGAGTCATCTTGCATTTTGACCTGGACTGCATCTATGCTCAGGTGGAAATGATAAGAAATCCAGCTCTGAGATTTGTCCCTTTGGGTAAATCATTTTATATCAAATCATATAATGAAAAATGTGAGTTATTGAGCTACTGTTAAAGTTCAGAACTACTCCTCGTATCATCAGGTGTTCAACAGAAATACATCATAGTCACCTGTAATTATGTGGCAAGAGACCGAGGCGTCACCAAGCTGATGTCTGTCACTGATGCAATGGAGAAATGTCCTGAGCTGGTGCTGGTAAAAGGGGAAGACCTGACACACTACAGAGAAATGTCCTATAAAGTGACAGGTAGGCCAGGAAGCATTTCTTAAGCATTTAGATAAAAATTCACGCTCAAACACACAATAAGGGATGTTTTGTGGGGTTTGTATGCATTTAGGTTTTAGTGATTACCTACAGCAAACAAATTAAAAGGTAGACAATTAAAAGACAGCAACAATGTCAGATTTCTCTATCGGAACTGGAAAATAAAAAAATCTTGTTGCAGAATTTAGTAAAGAAATATATTGGTATTTTGACTAAGACTCCACCGTATGTCACATTGTTGCTGCTGTAAGTAACTTATCCTTGTTTTTATTTTGTTTCCAACATTTTCACAACAATTAAGGGCTCAAATTTTGGGAAAAGCATAATAAAGTAGATGCTTTATCAGCCAACATATGTGTTTGGGGGTTTTATTGCTCACATTGCTTCACTTTCAGAGCTGCTGATGTCCTACTGTCCCCTGGTAGAGAGGCTTGGATTTGATGAAAACTTCATGGATGTCACAAAGATGGTGGAACAAAGGCGCACACAGATGACCGAGTCTCACAGCTTTTCATTCAAAGGACACATCTACAATCATTCCAGTAAGTCGCATTTCTGCTGCACATCTGCCTCACTGAAACAGGTAAATAACTTGTGAAAGAGCCAGTTTGTGAGATATTTGCATTCCACTTTCAGTTTCACACCAACCGTTCAATTTTAGATTCTGTCACAGAGGATTTCACACCCACAAATGTCAAACGTTTTTCTGTTCCTGCTCAGGTGCAGATGTTAAAGCCAGTGACCACCCAAAGTTGGCTTTAGGTTCACACATTGCAGCAGAGCTGAGAGAAGCTATCAACAATAAACTTGGCCTGACTGGCTGTGCTGGTGTTGCCACAAACAAGCTGCTGGCCAAACTTGTTTCTGGCACCTTCAAACCAAATCAGCAATCCACTTTGCTTCAGGAGAACGTCGATGACCTCATGGTCTGCCTGAATGGCCTCCAAAAAGTACCGGGTACATGTGCTAGGAAATAATCAATAATAGATATCCACATTCAGATGTGTTCAGAATTTTTATGCAAAGGAAAAAAGTTTAAATTTAAGATGAAAATATACTTTTAAAAATTATTGCAGTATAGCTTGAATATTATTTTGGTTTGTATCACTTGTATTGAAGCAACATTGTATCTTTGTGATATTTTTTCAGGTGTGGGTCACCAAACTGCTAAGAAACTTAAAGCCCTGGGGTTGGCTAGTGTTAAAGACCTACAGGTTTATCCTTTAAATGACTTGGCAAAGGAGTTTGGAGGTGCCACAGCTCAGCGCTTGAAGAATCTGGTGCTCGGTGTTGACAACTCTCCTGTCACTCCCACTGGGGCCCCTCAGGTGAGCTTGGATACTCCTAAAACTAGCTACCATATGTTAATTAGCATTTAGTAATATTATGCTTTATAAATGAAGACATGGGTTAGTTAGCTGTATGTTTATATTAACATTTTTAAATATTTGTTGAATTATTACACTGACCTTCATTTTAACAAAAATAAATATATAAGGTCTAACTAAGCTTTCTGGGAAAAATCTAAATGTATTCATTACAAATGTCAAAGTAACTGTTTAGCTGAGCTAATAATTATTGTTGGTGATATTATTATAATAAATCCTAAAAATTAAAGAAAAAGTCATACCTTTTAGAAGCTGTTTTTACGAGGTGAGAAGCTTTTTTTGCATTATATAAAATATTTATAATAAATGTTTTATGTGAAAACTTTTTCTTTCAAATTTGCTTCACATAAACAACTTAAACTGGAATTCTTTAGCAAAAAACTTCAAGAACTAGAATTTAGAATGACAGTAACTATTTAAATATCTAATATTATTTTTAGGGATGTCCCGATCCGATCACTTGATCGGAAATCGGCCCCGATCACGTGATTTTGGACTCGATCGGTATCGGACGTCACCTCCCGATCTTGACTCGGGTTTCCCCTACATGCGCCCCGCCAAAATAAAAGCCGCTACGCCTTCAGAAGGAGGTTTGAGTTTTTAAATATATGTTAAACAATCTAAAGCACATGGGATTTATATATAGTCTATATTTGTGCACTTATATTAACCATAATCAGAGTCTGAATCAGTTTCCGCCGGTCCAGGAGGAGGGAGGAGGCCGAGACCGGGAGACACGCGAGCTTATGGAGCACTGCAGCGACCGGGTTCGCTGTTCACTCCACACCCGCCGGGACTCGTCCTCCCCCTGAACGGAAAGCAGCCAAGCACCGACGGGAGTGCTCGGTCCGGAGGAGGCAGCGAGGCCGGCGTGGAGCGAGTCATACCCGCGCTAACTCGTTCTCCCTACGCCGCGTCTCCCTCCAGGCTCAGGAGGAGATTCTGCTCCGTGCGCAGCACAACACCCGCCCTCTGTCGGGAAATAAATTGAGCGATGTTAAGATTTTTAAAAAGCGCTTTCTGAGGAGGAGTTTCCTGATTAAATGTCGCTCAAAAACGCAAACACTGACGGATTTCTCCAAATATTCTACTTAAGAAGTTGTTCAGAACTGCTGCAGTCAGAGGATAAAACAGGAGGAGTGAAGGAGGAACTGATGACAAGAAATGATCCGGGTCATTGTCAGTAAACAAGTTTGTTCTTTCTGGGCAAAAAATGGAGCAGAGTGTTAAAATAATGTTGACATTTCTGCACCTGAACAGCTGTAGGAAAAAAAGATTTTCCTCAAAAAGTTACTTCAACCACAAACTAATTTTGTGCACAGAGAATATATGTTTAAGTATTTAAACACATATGGATATGATAGATTATACAGATGGATGGATTTATGTCTGCAGCATGACATCATTTTGTGGCTTCTTTGTTTTTATTAGTTAAACATCGCAAAGTAGAAGCAGAAGCTGCTTGAAGCAGAAAGTGTGAGTATGTCTGTGGTCTGGAGGCTTTATAAAGTTGATCACAACAACATATTAAAAAGATCGGATCGGGACTCGGGATCAGCAGATCTTCAAAATCTAATGACTCAGACTCGGACTCGAGGGCCAAAAAACCTGATCGGGACATCCCTAATTATTTTGGATTGTTTTAAACTCATACATTATTAAATCCTCCTTAGCTGTTCTGTTGTGGAGTTTTCAAATGCATTACTGAAAATAAATCATTACATTTTTACATCTTTAATTTCATGTTGTTTGATAATAAATTGGATACATTTATCAGCTTCATTAATACGCCCTTTATGCTTCAGTCCCTCAGTGATGAAGACTCCTTCAAAAAAATGGCCTCAACCAAAGAAGTTTTGGAAAAGATTCAGCAGCTCTTGAGCAGTCTGGTGGAAAGGTCCGAGCCAGATGTAGCACCTCATTACTGAATGTTTCATTTTGACTTTTTAAAACAAGACTTGCTGATTCTAAAATTCATTATATCTTTTAAAAACCAGGATGCATAAAGATGGCCGACAGCCTCAAACCTTTAAGCTGACAATCAGAAGATACACAGCGACCAACAAGTGGTTTAGTAGGGAGAGCCGTCAGTGCCCGATCCCGAGCCACATCGGACAAAAGATCACCTCTGGTACGCTGGACTGGTGTCTCAGGAAAAATGCTTTGATATCAGTCCTGTGAAGGCTCAGGATGACACATGTAGAGTCTCTATAAGGGTTTTCATTTGCTTAGAAATTATCTTAATATGTTACTCATTTTTTACGAAATTGAGTTTATTAATAATCACACATTCATTCAGTGAAAGAAGTTTGTTTCTGAATAAGTTTTCATTTTTTCTTGAAATGTGGATCATTTTACTTGTATTGTGTTGTCTGAAACAACTTCAAAAATGTTTTTTTGTCTCTACAGGAAACAAAGAAGCTGTGGTGCAGCTGGTCTCATTGGCACTTAAGCTCTTTCATAAGATGGTGGACAGCAGCGCTGCTTTTCACCTCACACTCATAAACGTCTGCTTCAGTAACCTTCAAACCAGAGGGGCGGCCTTGAACAGGAAAGGCGCCATAACAGCGTTCTTCACACAGAGCGCATCTCCCAGAAAAACACAGATCTTATCCTCACAAAGCCAGGTAGTGTGTGAATATAGTGTGTTGTCTATTTCAGTTGTTCTCAGTATTATGCTGGTGAGATTCATTGATATTGTTATTGCAGACTAGATCATCTCTAATCTGGACAGAATTATTTGGATATTAAAAGTCTCTAAGAGCTTTAGTTGATCTTGGCGTGTAGATTTGTTTCTCTCTTGAGATGCTTTATGAGTGCAGAGTTTTCTTTTATTTGTGCCGGCTCTCAGAAATTCCTGAACTGCTTTTTGTTCCTCCCCTTCTTGTTCTCCAATAGGATGATTTGGCTCAGAACGCTGGTTTGGATCATCGGGTCAAAGCCCAAATCACGAATACGCCACAAAAAAGCCAGGTCACCGCAAAACGTTCCTGTAGCTCTGAGGTGGTATTACATGGGTTCAAACGGGAACAAGACTCTGTTGTTGCTGTTGAGAAAGCATCCTGCAGCACAGAGGAATTCAATCCTGATGAAACAACAAACACTGTGACTCATTGTTTACCATCGAGTGTTGACCCAGAGGTGTTTAAGCTCCTTCCAGAGGAAATCCAGAAGGAGCTGTTGTCTCCTGCCTACCTAAACTCCCTGTCCAGCGTGTCTACCAGTCACTTAGCCTCAGATGTCCCACACACATCAACAAACAAGTCTTCAGACCCAGACAATAAAGAGCCTTCTAACAAATTGGACTCATCTAACCGAGCAACCACCGTGGATCAGCAGTGGCCTGCAGGAACAAGAATAACTCACGATGAGAACGTCATGGAAGAAGGTATGCTGTCATTCCCCAAGTCTTCTGACTGCAAGTTCCCGGGAAATGTGGACCCTGAGGTGTTTTCAGAACTTCCGCCAGACGTTCAAAAGGAGCTCATGTCCGAATGGAAGCAGCAGAAGCCGATTCTGAAGATTCCCTCATCCAGGAAACCAGGGAGAAGCTCAGTGAGCAAAGACAGAGGGGCTGCTGGGAAAAGCAACCAGTCAAATAATCTGCTCAAGTATTTTAAACCCAATTAAACTTTGTAATACTGACGTCGGTTTATCACAGGTACAGTATGTTATTTTTCTAACAAAAAGGTTCTTTATGTAAAAATGACAAAATAAAATGGATGTTTATCTTTAAGTTGATTTTGTTTTTATGGTTTTTTATCTTCTGAAGGAGAGCCAGGATCTGTTTTTACTACTAAGATCCACAGAGGCTCACATTATTAGTCGAAAACAATCCACTTTTAAAAGAGCCTTTTTATCCTTTAGCAGAAAACAGGGTCTGTAAGCTCAGCCCATTTGGACCTGAATGGTCTGAAACTCCTCCCTCCATCACATGTAGGACGAGGGAAAGGCTCAGTCTGCAGTGAGCCGTCGCTTCAACCTAATCCTTATTTATCTAACTTTATTTAATAAAGAGAGGAGCAACTTCTGAATGGACGTTTGTATCTCCTGTGGATAAACTGGTAAGATTTATCAGGTTTTGTTACTTTTGATTACTTTAGGAAAAATAACGTGTTGATTTTGAAATATGCATTACTGCATGTTTGCTGGATAAACTCCTTGACCTAATCTGAAACTATGATTTGGTTTGACTGTGCTTTGTTGCTACTGGGTGTACTCAAAGTAACAGAAACAATGTAAAATTTGCACCTAGCCTTCTTATAAATCCAGATCTGAAATCCCATGCTTTTGTATCTTGGGGGATTTTCAGATCTCATGAAAGTGACCTCAGTGGCTCAAAGATCTTTAGGTTGATGAAAGGACTCCTGTCTGCCAAACAGAGCTTGTGGGATTTTTTTTTTTTTTTTTTTTGCTGAGAAATTTCACAGAAGATTCTAGAGGGGCATTTGACTGCTCATGTGGAGCCAACTGCAGTCATGTGCTAGTCCTCCTCTGATCAGCGCCTAATGACCAGGGAGTTGTGACGTGATGCTAAGCCGGTGTAATGGTCTTGCAGCCTAACTGCAGCTCAAGTGGAAGAATTTTAACTTTTATTTCTTATACGGGTTTACATATCATTTTTAATGGTTGTGCATGATTTATGATAGCAGTGTATTGTTCAGTGGACTGTTCTGCTCCAGGTCCAAAACAGCTGAAGGATGGTTGACTGGGACTATGACTACCTGATCAAGCTGCTGGCGCTCGGAGACTCGGGGGTGGGAAAGACCAGCTTCCTCTACAGGTACACGGACAACAAGTTCAACCGAAGGTTCACAACCACCGTGGGAATTGACTTCAGGGAAAAGAGAGTGGTGAGTGTTGTGTGACCTCACTGTTACTGCATGGTAGGGTAGAATACAACAGTAAACATTTTAAAATAAATACAAAATAACAGCTATTTGTCTATAATATCAATCTAAATCAGTATAGAAATAACCATTTGAATTATTTGTAACTGACTATTTTGCTTCATCTTTGTAAAATAAGTTTTATATCACTTAAATCAGACACTGTGAGGTCAGAGGTTTAAATGTTTTTGGCTCTATAGATGTTTTATTGAGCTGTCTGGCTTTGATCAGGCGTACACAGGAACCGGTGCAGACGGGACCAGTGAGAGGAACTTCAGAGTCCACCTTCAGCTCTGGGACACGGCAGGTCAGGAGAGGTACATCTGTTGTTTTTTGTTTTGTTTTCCACACATTTAACTTTATATATAAGAAATTCTTACTTTAGTTCCACCTAACGGTAAAATCAAAGCAGCAGGGTACAGCGATGCGCTGCAGACAAAGCAAACAACATGTTGATTTGTGATGTTTTTCTACAAATAAAAATAAAACCTTTAACCATTAAAGTTAAATAACTTTTTGTGCATGTTTATATCCTAAATAAATATTTAGTTTATCCTTGCAGCCCTGTGAATTTGGCCTTTATATTTTATATAAAAGTTAACTTTTTTATTTCTTTCAAACTTTCAATATGTGTGTTTTTTTTGTTCTTTAAGCAGTATAATAATAAGTCATTGGAACCTTCACACTCCTGGCTTGTTGTTGACACCACAGGAAGAAATCCCAGATCCATAAAGTCTTAGATTTGATTCTGAGGAGAACATGTTCATCCAACAGTTGTGACATTTTGTTTAAAAAAGCCACTCTGTTGGTTTGAGGCCACTGTGAGGCAACAGTTAGTGGATCAGTGAACCCAGTATGGTTCTAGGATCCATTAACATTCATATTTGTTATTTTGTTAATTAAAATAAACTGCTGTCAGTATTGATGGAAATCTATTTGTTTGCAGGTTCCGCAGCCTCACAACGGCTTTCTTTCGAGACGCAATGGGCTTCCTGTTAATGTTTGATCTGACCAATCAGCAAAGTTTCCTCAATGTCAGGAACTGGATGAGTAGGCGTCTTCTTTAATTTAATTTAGTTTAAGTTGTTTTGGTTACACCGTGGATAAACTTGACTAGAGTTTCATTCTGTTAGTTTAAATGAGCCCCTCTGTGTTGGTTCAGGTCAGCTACAGGCCAACGCCTACTGCGATAGTCCAGATGTGGTTCTGGTGGGCACCAAGTCCGACCTCAGAGACACGAGGGATGTTCACACCAAACAGGCCAGAGATCTGGCTGACAGATACGGGTGAGGAACATTTCCAAACATCTTTAACCTCATAATGTTTTTTTCCTGTTTTTGTGCAAACTGCACCTAAATTATTTCTGTTTTAAGTTAAATAGTCGATCTCAATATAGCTTTTATAATTATAATTGTAACGTTTTGTAAAGTAGTTACACCTAATAAACTGTCAATAAAATATAAAAATGATTTAACGAAGCATTAATGTCTCATAAATTATGAGTTATTAAAATTGTTAGACCATTAATATCAGATTGACTCTAGAAATAGGTTATTTTGGGTTGTCGGGGAATCAATACTTATTAATAATTTGACACAGAGGCAAAATATAGTTTTATAAAAATCAATCTATTACTATATTTTCCCTAACCAATTTATTTACAAAATAAAACAAACAAAACATTAATAAACACTTATCAAATGATTAAAGATGTTATAAAAGGGTCTAATTTAAGTTTCTTAAAGAGTTGAGTAATTATAAAATGAACCTGGCTGAGTTGATTTTAGTAATTACTGATAATTGATCAATTATGATAAGTCTGACATCATTCTAGCCAAGGGTCACTGATTTCAGTTCATTGTGGATCCAGGCTGACTTGAAAAGTCTGTCTCAACGAGTTCAGAGGAAGTCCTTCCCACGACTCGGTTGGTGACCTGATGGCCTTGGTGGTCAGTATCACTGAGGCTGGACGGAGACTGGTCCGAGGTAGCTCTCTCTCTGGTAAAGCCTTTCGGGCAGATGATGTTGAGTAAGTTAGCAGTTCTAACAAACTGCAGCTGGATTCAAAGATATGGTTCTTCAAATTAAAAGTTCTGGCTGTTACAAAAAGGATGAGTCATCTTAGGCCACAAAACCTGACCTGAGTCTAGGATCCGGCTTGATTCCAGACAGAACGTTTCCAGTTGGCATGTTGACGGAGAATAAGATAAATAAGAAATACGATTAACCAATAATCAGCCAGGAAAACTGGAGGCGTTACCAAGGGACTCTTGTTTCACTCCCTCTATGAAACTCAAAGAGAATATATTTCACTTAAAATCATAGTTTAAGCTCATTAAAGTCATTATAAATAATATACTGATATCAATATGAAACATGACTGATAATAAAACATGATTATATCTTCAATTAGAGTCATTTGATGTATTTAAGATTTAAAATAATGAATTTCAAATATTATTGTTATGATTTAACCATTACTTTCAAAGCAATGAATTCTGATTAAATACCTTAAGTAAAACAATGACCGATATTCATTTGTCATCAAAGTCTAAAGAGAAAAGTCATGAGTTAGAGCAGGACGTCTGTAGCTCAGAGCAGGGAGGATTGTTAAGTCTAAAACACAGGTGGTTAGAAGGAGCTCGTAGAGTGAAGAAAAACAAGGCGTTTGTTTTGGTTTCCAAAGCACACTTTGCTTCTGGAGCAAAGCGTGGATATCTGGTCATCCAATGACATTTGTATGACCTTCTGATCCTTACATACATGTTTTTTAAATGTAATTCTTCCTCACCTGCTTCTTAGTAGTGTTACTTACAACCCTGTTTTTATTCATATTATTATTCAATTAAGCTGCTCTCCTTCCTCCTGGGTCTCCAATCATAATGTTCAGTTTACTGTTAAAAATAGAAGTTTTACTCTATTTTAATTGCATTTAAAGAAAACAATGTAAGAAAAATGTGCTAACAGACATAAACTACATGATAGAGAAAAAGATGTGAATAAATCTTTGTGATTTTATTTTTCCTCAAACAAACCTCAACAAAATGTGTTGGTTAAATAAAACAAATTCCTCTGTTCCATCAGCGTCCCCTACTTTGAGACGAGTGCAGTGACGGGTGTTGATGTGGACGCAGCAGTGACCACCCTGCTAAACCTGGTGATGAAGAGGATGGAGCGGAGCGCTTATGGAGCCCACGGCTCTGAACCCAACAGCAGCCCCACAGCCAGCCATGAGCCGGAGGAGGTCCCCGTCAGGAGGTGGTGCTCCTGTTGATTTCACAACCAGCCGCCACGCAGGAGAAAAGACTTAAAAAACTCTAAATATCAGAATCTTGTGCCAACAATCCATTTATTCAAGGCAACTACCATATTAGTGAATATGATGTAGTTACTGTTAAAGTGTAAATAAACTATAATACTACCTCTGTTTTGTTTCCTCTCATTACACCTTTAAAATTCATGTCAGTTATGAGGTTTTCATGCCTCGTTTTTAGACAGAATAAACAACACTTTTGTGATAAATCCACATCTAACATTGTAACGCTGAAAAACCTCAGACTTGTGGCTGGTGGCACGTAGGCAACCAGTTAATTGCCAAATATATTTTTGACATTCAGTTTTATTGTTTATGAAAATGCATATGAAGTTTGGGCTTGATCTGAAGGATTACCAATATATTCCATTAGCAATGAGCTCTAGACTCATAAATTCCGAATCCTCCTCATATTCATTAAGTCAGCTAATTTGACAGCTGACAGCAAAATAGATTATTAAAACATTTTCAATCAAACAAAAATTTAAATTCTTATGAATTGTTCTGGGGGACTTGGAAGCAAGAAGAACAGGAATAAAGAAACTCAAACCTCTGACAGCTGAATGAGCTTTATTATAACAAGAATCAGAGTTCAGTACAACTAAAATTCCATCTGATGAGTGGTAACAGTTATGACCTCAGTCTGAGGTGTTTCAGTGTCATGAGACGTCATGTGATTCAGGATCTACTGTTATAAATAATGGCAAAGTTCAATCACTGGTCTTTTATTTCAAACACTCAAATTTAAAGACTTTGTTCATTTGAATAGTAATAACAAAACAGGAATGTAAACCACAAAAATGTAATATTGCAAAAAGTTCAATAAAACGACTAAATGCTGCAGGAGCTGCAAGCATATGGGCATATTGTCAAATACAGATAAAGATTACATGAAATCTGACTGGCATTTCTGTTCAGTTTGTTTATGTACAAGTATTTGAAGAGAGACAACAAAAATAACTATTTTGCCGTGATTTAAGATGACAGACTAATTTTTAAAGTCATTAAAATGTCATTTTAGAGTAAAAACAAATGAAAAAAAATTCTGAAAATCAAAACTAGAGGATTAAACACTAACAAAAAAAATAGCTATCAGATTTCCACCTAAACACCAACTCACAGCAGAACATCACTTTATAGTACAACTACTTCCTGCCAAATAAAGTTTGACATGTTGATTTCTGAGCTGTAGAAAAGCAGAACAAAAAACTTTAAGAAACAAACAGAAAGTTATTTGAGTTTACAGATCTCAGCTTTGTCTCCAATCCTAAAGTATAACCATATCCCAGCATAGAGCGGTTGAGTAAATGTGGTCTGGACTCTGTGGAGGAGAGTCATGTTCTTAGAGATGCTGTAGAAAGACAGAACACCTGCTCTGTGATCCAGGTACACTCCAACTCTGGAACTTTCACAACCTGAGATGGGAGTACTGACGTTGTTGTGCAAAAACCTTTTTTGGTTCATGTCACAAGATAAAGCCCAGGATTTATCATTAAATCCAAACACAGTCTTAGTTTTATCAACATCCTTGTATGCGACTGCTACAGAACCTCCAAATCCTTTCCTCTTCACCTCCCAGTAACAACGTCCAGTCAGACTCTCCAAACTCAGAACCTGAAATGAAACTGAGAATCTCTCTGGATGATCAGGATACGACTGATTTTGTCTCACTAATGTGGTTTTTTTGTTTCCATCAGATAATAACAGCTGCTGATGAGCTGTGTTTGGATCCAGTGTGATTTCACGTGAATATTTTAAGAAGTCAGCTCTGCTCCTTGGTTCTGATTCTGACAGGAAAACATCCACATCCTTCACTCTCTGTGAGATGTTTGTCCATTTGTCCCTCAGAATGTCCTGTAGTTTGTCTCTGAGCTCTGACACAGCTGCTGTCACATCTTCAAAGTATCTCAGAGGACGAGTCTTGATCCTGGATGAGAGCGGAGACTCACTGATCGCTGACACTGAGGGGTAGTTGTGTAGAAACTGGTTGTGATCCTCTGTGTTTGAGAGCTGCTTCAGCTCAGCGTCTTTCCTCTTCAGCTCAGTGATCTCCTGCTCCAGCTTCTCCTGAAGCTCTTTGACTCGACTCACCTCCGTTTTCTGCTGGAATCTGACCTGCTGCTTCACCTTGGAGCTTCTTTCCTGGATCAGACGAAGTATCTCAGTGAACATCTCCTCACTGTCCTCCACTGTTTTATCAGCAGACACATTGATGGCCTCCACCTCCTGCTGAAGCAGCTTCACATCTTTCTCTCGCTCCTGGATTCTCTGCTGGATGTTTTCTCGTCTCACCTTCAGCTCCTTCTGCTTCTCATTCCATTCTGCCGCAGCTGAGACGATGTCATGACCTTTATGCTCATCTACGGTGCAGACATAACAGATGCTCTGCTGATCAGTGCGACAGAACATCTTCATCACCTCATCATGACGAGAGCAGATGTTGTCCTGGAGCTTCTTGGAGGGCTCCACCAGCTGATGTTTCCTTAACTGAGCTACATCATGATGAGGCTGGAGGTGGTTCTCACAGAAAGACACCAAACACATCAAACAGGACTTGATGGCTTTGAGTTTCCTTCCAGTGCAGACATCACAGGCCACATCTTCAGGTCCAGCATAGCTGTGATCAGCAGCTTGGAGTCCAGTCGTCTTCAGCTGCTCAATTAAAGTCGCAAACATGAAGTTTTTCTCCAGATCAGGCCTTGGTTTGAATGATTTCCTGCACTGAGGGCAGCTGTAGATCTTCTTCTGATCCTCTTCATTCCAGAAGTTTTCAATACACTTCATGCAGTAGCTGTGTCCACAGGGAATAGTCACTGGATCCTTCAGGAGATCCAGACAGATGGAACAGGAGAAACTCTCTCTGTCCAGATGATCTCCTTTCTGCGCCATTTCTTCTCTCAGTGATTGTCAGTTTCACTTCCTGACAAGTGAAACCAGCCTGAGCTCTGATCTACACACCATGTGTTTGTGCAGCGGAGGAGGAGTGTGAGCTCTGACACTGATCATTAAACTGTAGATCTGATGGGGAGGGAAACAGGAAATCTGGACAGAGAGGCTGTTTGAGAGCAGGAAGAAGAGGGAGGAGTTATCAAAGCAGATCCTGTTTAACTCTTTATACAACAGCTTCTCTACAGCAACTCAAATTTAGGTTTAAGTTCAGTTTTATTTTTGAATATTAGGGTTCATATAAACTGATCTGACTGAAAGCCTCTAGATTCAGCTCAAATCTCAAAGTATTTTTTAGTAAAAACTGGGATCTGTTGTTAGATCTTCACCAAACAGGTCAAAATACTTTTTGCAGCTTAACTCATATGTCATATGACTTTCATAGTTTCAAGACGATAAGTCTAGGTTTTCAGACAAACATCAATTTTGAAGATTTTAACTAATTTTGAGAGGGACTTTTTTTTACATACAGTAGTACTGTACTAATAATGATAATAACACTTACAAAAATACTAATAGTAAATTAAAAGAAATAGATAAAAGAAAAGGATGATAGAGCGGTATCAGCACTCAGATTCACATGAAAACATTACTTTATATACAAATTGGATCAGATCCTGTAGACTTTGAGGGAACATGTAATCTTCTCCATTACATAAATATCATGTGATCAATCCATTCTTCAATGTTAGGTAGATCCAATATTACCTATCCTCTCACCGTGACTTTTTCACTTACTGTCAAAAATGTTTGATAAACTTCTTATCTAACTGGTCCCATTTTATAAAGTTTACATCAACCAGGTTATGCTGGTGGTGCATTCTAAAAAAATACTAAAGTTCTGTAGCAATCAGAGGTCAGAGTCTTGATAAACAAAATATAAATATCCATTTGAGAAATGAATATGATTTTGTTTGATGCTCCAATATGTAATTAGATCTTTTTGGGTATATAAAGAATCAAAACGTTAATAACTTGACACAGAGACAAACTAATTTATATAAATCAATGTATTAGTATTCCAAACATTATTCCAACAAATGATTAAAACAAGCATAAAATAAACAAAATAAAACAAACGCAAAACACATACCAAGGCTACAGTGTTTACTCTGTTTGAGAGTTTCTTGAGAAACAGAAAGTTTGAGAATTAATCAAATTAACCAGGCTAGGTTTAATTTATTATTATTATTATTATTATGGAGAATAATGAATTATGTTTGAATAATTAACAAATCTGACACCGGTTTTGCAAAAGCCCAGGTTTACTTTATGGTATACAGTACAGTTCATAATCAGTTTAGAGATTTGTTTATCATATACAAGAACAGAAACATCAGAAAATCCAATGTGGACTGAGCTATATGGTAGTCAATGAAACATCTATATCACTTCTTTATATTTTCTATTTGTCAGAAATAAATAGGTTTTTTTTTTTTTCTTTAAATGAAAATCATTTTTGTTTAAAGTTTTCTGAACAACATTTGTGGAGTTTTAAAAAAGTTTCCACATTTTAGTTACACGTTTTACTGGTTTCTCCTTCAGATTGGAGTCACAACCTGAAAAAAAGTCAGAATTCAAATAGATTTATTCTGGTGAAAAATAAAAAGATCATAGCTGTCTGAAAAACAAAGTTCTTCACGTGGTAAAAAATTTGCCATTTCATTTCTGTCTTAATCAACAGTCTGCATGTTTTGTAAATAACTTTAGCCATTTAAAGAAATGCTGTAAAACAACTTGAAGTGCATCAATTTCTTCAAAGATAAAAAAAAAAAAAAGAATTTGAAACTAAAAGAACAAATCTGTGCTGACAGAAGGTGACTGATTTTATTAAATTTTCATTCAAACAAACATTTAAATCCTTTTGAATTGTTCTGGAGGACTTGGAAACGAGCAGAACACGAATAAAGAAACTCAAACCTCTGACAGCTGAATGAACTTTATTATAACAAGTATCAGAGTTCAGGCACAACTTTAATTACATCTGAAAAGTGTTAACAGTTATGACCTCAGTCTAAGGTTTATTTTTTAAGAGGTGTGTTTCAGTGTCATGAGTCATCGTGTGATCCAGTTTCTGAGTTTAAATCCAGTCGTCCTGGGCCATGTGTCCAACAGCTTCTCTCTGTCTGGATTATTAAAATTGACTGTTTAATAATCCAGGATCTACTGGTATGAATAACGGCAAAGTTCAAGCACGTTTTTTTAATTCAATCATTCAAATTGTAATACTTTGTTCATTAAAAAAATGATTATAACACAGGAACGTAAACAAAAAAAAATACTTATGCAAAAAAGTTGAATAATACTAGACTAAAGTAAAGGCATATGGGCATAGCTGCCTACAGCAGCTTCTCTACAGCAACTCAACTTTAGGTTTAAGTCAAGTCAAGACTGACCTAACTGGCAAGTTGCATCATTCAACAATAATTGCAGCTTCATCCAATGAAATAACTTTTAAATGACAGCTTTGGATTAACTTTTCAAGTACATTTGAATAATGACAATAGTTTATAGAAAATCTGTAATCTGCTGTTAGATCTTCACCAAACAGGTCAAACTACTTCTCACATCTTTTATCAACTTACACCTCAACCTTTCAGAGTTTCAAATAAAAGGTCATCTGTAACGCCCACAAAGTTTAAATGACCTTTAATACACGATCATCATCTGAAATTCAGCTGGTTATCTGACATGAAACTGGAACAAGATTCACTTCATTTACTCATCAATTCCAACATCAAGTTCAAACCTTCAAGCTAAACTGAATGGAGCATCTGAATCTCAGAGAACATCACTGTAAACTGTAAACTGAACTACTGGAGTGTCTGTCAGCTATTACTAACTGGTTAGAAAAGAACTTCCTTCAGTTAAACCCTGAAAAGACTGAATGTCTGATTGTTGCCCCTGATAGGATGGTCCCTCTGATCAGTCAACAGATTGGACATTTAAGTTCTGCTGTAAAGTCAAACCTGAGGAATCTGGGTGTTATTTTCGACCAATCAATGTCTCTTGAAGGTCACTCAAAACAGCTGGTCAGAAACTGTTTTTATCATCTGAGAAATATTTCCAAACTGAGAAAGTTGGTGTCAAAACCTGAACTGGAAATGGTTCTTCATGCTTTGATCTCCTCCCGTCTAGATTACTGTAACACACTTTTCACATGTTTGAACCAAAAAGCCCTTGACCGCCTTCAGCTGGTCCAGAACTCTGCAGCGAGGCTCCTCACTGGAGCAAACAGGAAAGATCACATCACTCCTATTCTGAAGTCTCTGCACTGGTTACCTGTTAAATGTAGAGTTCATTTTAAAATCCTGACTCTAACTTTCAGGGCCCTACATGGCCAAGCTCCTCTTTATGTTACTGAACTGATAAAGCCGTACGCTCCAACCCGAGTCCTCAGGTCCACAGACCAGAATCTCCTAACAGTTCCAAGGACCAGATTTAAAAGTCGAGGTGATCGCTCCTTCCAGTCTGTTGCACCGCGACTTTGGAATGACCTTCCTTTAGTTTTACGCTGTATAGACAGTCTGGACTCCTTTAAAAAGCAGTTGAAGACCCAATTATTCAAAACTGCTTTTAAATAACTCTTTTGTGTTCTCTTGTTGTTGTTTAATGATTTTGATTTGTAATGATATTTTGTTTGTTTTATTGATTTTATTTGTTTTATCATGTTTGATTCTGTTTTCTGTGAAGCACTTTGTGATTTTTTCTGTGAAAGGTGCTATATGAATAAACTTTACTTACAACTTACTTACTAAACCCGGATTTTGTAACTTCTGTGTGACGATTACTCATACTGTTATGTTTTGTAAAAACCTGCTATCATTACTAAACAACATTAGTTGATTGTACTATTTAGCTGAAATATTAGGTGCACTAATCCGGCTTAGTAGAGATAACTTGGTGTGTTTAGTTTTATAAAAATGAGGAGGGGTCTAAATCAAACCTTCTCTGGCCACGTCACAAGGCCATGTGCAACAGATCCAGTACTGATTGGCAGGAAGAGCAGACAGAAGGCGGTCTATCAGCACTCTCAAGCAGTTGAATCCTTGAACGGTATGTAAGTAGTATAATTATGTTTGTGGGAACTTGTAACACCTAAAAGCTGGGAAATAATTTGTTGACGCTATTTCTTTTCTGTCACATGTGTAGGGAGAAAATCCTACAATGTTAATTATAAAATATATATTATTAGGATTATTAACAACAATAGTGATATTATTATTAATAATGCTAAAAATAAACCTCGGGGCACCACCCAGGTTTTAGGATAACCTGAGAAACCTTTCTGTTGTGTTAAATCAGTCTGACAAATCTGAATGAGTGAATTCTTGATTTATGAAGTTTAACACCATTCAATTCAAAACATCACAACTACGTATTACTAAGAGGGTATATTTATTAACAACCAGTCAAATCAACAGTTTGCAACCTTGTCAAATAACAGAATCATGCATGAACACAGGTGATTTTAACCATCTTGATAATTATGACAGTGAGAGTAATTAACTGGAAGTTTAAGTGAAATATTGAATACACCAATAGTTAAAATATTAAGATATGATAACGGAGCTTGCAGAGTGAGATATATGAGTAAAAAGGGGGTTATTTCGACTGCTGTAATTTGGAAGAGGAGAAGTGATTTAAAATTTAGGCTAAGGTTTATGGAAAGGGTTGGGGTTTAAAAGAGTTCAGATATCAAAGGATGCATCATTCTTAATGTCACAGCCACATGAAAGTTCACGTGAGACCAACCTTCAGTGCCGAATTGATACGGGAGCCGTCGTTCCAACGGGGAATTGAGGTTCCGATGGACGGACAGGGTTTTTCCTGCGAGTCCCTCGAGTTGTAGGCCCGATGGGTTCGAAGTCAGGTTGACGTCAGCCTTCCGCTCCGGAGGTCACTGATGTTGTCGGGAACAGACTGTGGGCTGCTCTGTTTGAGAGTTCGGGCTTCGACCCGCGGAACCAGAACTCTTGGGGACACTGAACTATTTTTAACCCCAAAGGCAGATGGAGTTGAATTTCCTAAATCGACGTCTAAACTGATTTGAAATAACGTCGCAAAAATACTGTAAAAATGAAGAAACTGAGTTTCTTTTAAAGGTACTGCAAGATTAAAATAAAACGCCGCACTAAAAAAAAGGTTTTGCTGAGGCCTGATGCTGATCAGAGGAGGAACAGGAGTTTGTGCAGGAGGTCATCAAAGGTCCAAGCAGCTGTTTCTGAAACGACCGAAAGTAAAAGTAAAAACTGAAAACTTGAAACTAAAACCGGAACTAGAAGTGAACAGAACTAAACTCAAATTAACTGAACTGAAATTAAACTGGAACTAAAACTGAAAACTCTCTCACTCAGGACTCCTGAAAAGGGGTTTTTATCCTAAAGGGGTTGTCCTGTAGGGTGACCAATAACATCTTCTTAACTAATTTTGGGGAGTCCTGTTGGCGTGAATAATTATCTTAAGAGGAGGTTCTAATGTCTTGAAGAGGGGACGTGAGTCGAATTACTACAAGGAAAATAAGTTTAATTTTCTCTCACTCTGAAAGGTCCCTAAAGTCAGTTTTACAAGTCACACATCCTTCAATTTTAATTTGTCATTAAAACAAAAGAACCGCACCACATTCAATACTCTTATCATAACAAACCAGGTGAACTTTATAGTTTGAATGGACATATTACCAGTTTTATCAATATGAACTTAAAAAGGCCTTCGGAAGAGTGAGCAAATAAGGGAAAAGTGAAACTCCAGTTATCTTGGTAACAGGAATTGATATAACTTTATTATCTGTTTTACTATAAAAACAGATAATCGTCTTTGACACGTCTTCATAAAAACATCAAATAAAATGCATAAAACTCTCCCCTGAAAACATTCATAAAAACACATTCAAACTTCACTTACTTGTACATAGAATTAAAACTTAAACCTAAAGATGTCTAACGTCTAAACCTGAGTTGAGGAATTTACCACAGATCTGGTAGACACACTGAAATCGCATGTAAATGAATTTCAAACACAGCAATAAGGACAATGACCAGACATTGGAATTTAAGAAGTTAAAGTTCTCTTCTTGAGAGTAGAAGGGGGGTCTCTCACTTTCCTGCGAAACAAAAGGGGTGAGCATTATCTGCAGTTTGGTTCCTGATTGTCTGTCCTCAGCTTTTGAGGCTGTTTTCACAAAGTACTGAACATTAGCATCTGAAAGACTTTCATGGCGTCTTCTCCGGGCTAGAGACGACAAACCTGTTTGGGGATTCTGATATCAATGGGATTTCAGTTGTTAAGACAGGTCTCTGGATGAAGAATGTTGATTCTGCTTCTTCAAAGCACAGGAAAAGAATGTTTATGGCACTCCTGAGGACATCAAATTTTTCTAATTTGTTATTCTGCTTCATTCTCAAAAGACTACTGACCCAACTGCAATCCAGACACAGGTGCTCAGAGGGCTGTAGATGTTCACCTAATGATGAGCTGAGATAAGATTGGCTGTTTTGCCTTTTTACTTGAAAATAAAATAAATTGGACCATTTGAAGATGTTTGGTTTTTTCTTATCCAGTTTAATTGTAACAATGTTTTCTATTTATTCATAAAAAAATAATTTTATTAGAGGAAAATACACTAATTGTAATGAACTGTAATTTCCAATAACAAGTAATAGCTTGTTATATTTAATAATTTTGAGTGCACACTAAAAAATATAAATACTAAATTTCAGGTTCTATGTTAATGCAACTCAGCATATTTAGTTTCAGCTTGTGTAAAAACAGGTAGGGTTAGGTCAACAGGTTTCCACGTGATTTGCGAGTAAATTCAACTAATTCGGTAAAGAGTGTGAACACATCAGATCATTTTAGGATATTTCTACATTGTCATATTAAATTTCTTCTATCCTGTCTTGAGTCACTGTCAACATTTCTTTCTAACAGACATAAAAGTTCCTGTGAACAGATGCTTTAACCTCCTCTTCATCTCTGTTTGAAGGATGAAGGTGTTCAACAGGTTTCAGGTTTTAGTGTTCAGCCTGATGGACAAAAGAATCACAGAATCAAAATCACAGTCAGTAACTCTGGTGCTGCGTTCAAGTCTGTAAAAATACTCAAATTCACTCAGTTTGGTTTCATTTCTGTTATTTATTTGTCATGGTTCATGCATAAAGACTGCACTCTCCTCACAGAAAAACCAACTTCAGATCTGAGTGATCAGTTATGAGTCACCTAATCTAATGAATACAATTTTTAAAATTATATTTTTTCTTTTCAACTATTTTTTGTACTTTTTATTTTAGAAGCCAACACAGAGTGATGTTCAGCACATTCAACATTTTACTTCAGTGACATTTTGAACATTACAGACTGACTTATACAGCCAAGATGTTAGACTCCAGTTTAGGTCAGTGAATCAAATGATAAAAGTTTTATAATAAAAGAATTCAAAAAAGTTCCCACGTTTTAGTTTCACATTTTACTGGTTTCTCCTTCAGATCAGAGTCACAACCTGAACAGTAGTCAAAAGTCAGATTATTTTTTCTGGGTAAAAAGAGTTCATAGTTGCTTAAAAACCAAATGTCTTCACATGGTAAAATATGTCATTTCTTTTCTGTCTTCACAGTCTACTTGTTTTTTTCCAGAACTTTAGACATTTAAAAGAATAATCAAAGAATTTAACTACAGCTGTATAACAACTCTAACTACCTTCATACATTTCCTCAAAGATATAAAAAGATTTTAAAACTTAAAAAACTAATTTGTGCTGCGTCAGTAGTTAACTGAAGTAGTGGAAAAGAAGCACCAAACAAATGAGTTAATATAGAAATATTAAAACGTTTAGAAACACATCAGAGCTCCCCTAAACACCAACTCACAGCAGAACATCACCTTATAGTACAACTACTTCCTGCCAAACAGTTTGACATGTTGATTTCTGAGCTGTAGAAAAGCAGAACAAAAAACTGTCTCCAATCCTAAAGTATAACCATATCCCAGCATAGAGCGGTTGAGTAAACGTGGTCTGGACTCTGTGGAGGACAGTCGTGGTCTCAGAGACGCTGTAGAAAGACAGAACACCTGCTCTGTGATCCAGGTACACTCCAACTCTGGAGAACTTAGAACCTGAGATGGCAGTTCTTCTGATTTTGTTGTGCCAAAACTCATTTTTGTTCATGTTACAAAATAAAGCCCAGGATTTATCATTACATCCAAATGCCCTCTTAGTTTTCTCAACATCCTTCTATGTGACTGCCACAAACCTCCATGTCCTCCCCACTCCACCTCCCAGTAACAGCGTCCAGTCAGACTCTGCTGATTTTCTGTCAGGGACAAAAATGTGAACTTTTAAATAAAAAATATGTATTATACTGTTAGGAGTATAATACAACTTCTATCAGTGTTGAAATGTCGTTAAACCTCATGATGTCACTCTGAGGGCCACAAGCGGCCCCTGGTGGTACAAAACACAAAATGTGCATCAGAGTTCATTCATAAATCAACATGTTCCTAAGTGATTAGATTAGAAAATCTGTCCACAACAAAAAGACTAGAAATAAAGTGTAAACAAGATGACGCTCCCCGGTGGCCATCCCACCTTTCCGTCAATCAGCGTGCTGAGCGGCAGGTGATCAAACATGTCTGTGAAATACTTCCACGGGTCAGAGTTTCCGTTCTTCCAACATGCATTCCTCATAGAAGCCATAAAACCTGGTTGTCTCCCGCAACTCATAGTTTCCTCGCAGGAGGCTAATATGCTCCAGGAAACTGAGAGGACTAAACTGGGAAACTGGACCTCATCAGGATCTGGTCTCTGTCTGAAACCTTTAACTTCCTGGTTGTGATGTATCTCAGTTGATCAGATCTTCAAAGTTTTCTCTGATGAACAAACGATTCTCTGGTCTGAGGACCAGGAGGACGAATGTAGTGGTTCTGGTTCATTTGTCTGACTGATGCTGAAGATGAAACAGGAAGTGACTCATCTCGTAGGAGTTTAGAATCCATTTCCAGCTGAAGAGTCAAAATAAAACCTGTCAATCTGGGAAATGTGTCTTTTGTTAAAGAAACTAAAATTACTTTGACCTTCAGTTGATCCATCAACCATTCATCATTTATCAACTACTACTGTATTATTATCCAGTATATTCGATCATCCATCCATTCCATCAGGTCTAGTAGGGAACCCAGAAACTCCAGCTCCTCCTGGAGGATCTCATGGGGTTGATCCAGACCAGAGAATATATTTATTCCCTCAGAGTTTTGCTCTTTAGTCAGAAAACGACAACAGAACAATTTAAAACGAGAAAGAAAATCCAGCATCAGTAAAAGTTGAAGTTTTTAGTAACTGATTTTATTTTTAACAATTTGAATCCATTCAGTCCATAAATCCTCAAAGGAACCCAACTGGGCTCAGTTCTGTAGGAACATCAGAGCTAATCAGAGGATGGTTAAGGTTCTAAGATTCTGAAGATAAATAAAAGCTTAATAAAAAGACAATGTTTAAAAAGGTTCTAAGATTCTGGTCTCAGGTCAGTCTCAGACACGTTGCAGGTGCTTCTCAGGTATTTTCTTCACCTGCTTGGTGTTCAGGTGTTGCTTCCTTCAGGATCTGTTTTGCCGTTCTAAAGGGGAAGTCATTACGTGAACCTCCTGCTCCCAGCAGCTGCTCTTTTGAGCTGTTCAGCAGCTGGTCATAGTCCTGCAGGTCAAAGGTCACTCTGTCACTAACTGAGAACACAAAGCTGATCAGATCCACCTGGAGGGATACTCACCTTGCACCTTCTAGCCAGATCCGTCTGCAGAGTGTCCGCGGAGACACGTTTAGACTCCAGAATTTCCTGCAGGCAGCAGAAAGAACCTGCTTATAGGGTGGTTGGACCTGAACTATGAATGACTCTATGACAGAATGAAAATCAGCTTCGTGCTTTCATCGCCATCCAGCTTGGGCTGCATCCCATTCCAGGAACACCTCTCATAGTCTGAGTTGTAAAGGAGTTTTAATGGTTTCCCCGAATGATTTTTACATTTGAACCCTTTTAACAGGTTTTTGTAGCTAAAGGCTTTTCAGGGGATGGGCTATAAATAAACTCAATGAATGAAATCTGGACTGAACCAGGTCCTGAGGTTAGATCTAACCTGGAATAAAATCTGCTGAATCATCAGTATTATTGAACTGCTGGTTATAAGTGAGCTACTCCTGAGATGAAGCTGATGAACAGTAAATGAGATGAGGAGGATTTTTTTTTTATTATCTGACCTTAAATCCTTAAACTTCTTCTGATTTCAGTTTGTTTTACTGGTAAATATTTTTCTCTCAGAACCTATAAAACCTGAACCTTCTGGTCTGAGGTCAGAGGTTAAACAAGCATTGATCAGGTGATCAGACTGAACCGGGGATAGAGTTGTACCTGTAGCTTGGCGGCGGAGTTGCTGCGGACCTCCGGGTCGATGCTGGACACAGACAGTGCGGCACAGAGCTGTGCCTCCTCCAGCTCCACAGCTTCTGTCATAGTGGCTATTTTCTTCTCCAGCATCATCTTCTTCAGGCCACTCTTCTGGTCACGCTTCAGGTCCAGGGTGGTTTCCATCCGCCGCCGCAGCAGCTCGTCACGCTCCTGCTCCACCTGCAGAGCTTCTGACCTGTCAGCTGGCCCAGAGGGAGAAGGAGAGGCAACAAGGAGCAGAGGGTTACCTTCTGGCAGGCCTGCAGCAGCAGCTCATACTCCACCGTCAGCTCTCTCAGCTCCTGCTCCTTCTTCTCCTTCTTTTTCCTCTCCTTCTGATGATTGATGGTCTTCTGTTCAACCAAACATGTTCAGTTAGAAACGGCCAGCTGATCTAGATCGCTCCATGAAGGCCTTTTACTGCGCTCTGGACATTTGACCTCCATGTTTGTTTCAGAGTGGTTCTCAGAGTAATTTGTCCCAGTGTGCTTACCATAGCGAAGCTAATGCTTCATTAGTTTCTGGCCAGCTACCTGCTGCTATTCACTATGCTGCATCAGCAGCTACAGACCCACCTTTCAACTTCCTTTAGTGGCCAAAGTTTCAGAGAAGATTGTAGTCAAGTAAGTAACCACTGCTGTTCAACATCACAGCAGTCTGGACCGTTTTCAATCAGGTTATAAATGTTAAATCTCCTGGATTTCTATAGATCTTTCTAGAGTGTTCTCCACTCCCCAAAGCGCTGTACAACACATCAATCATTTATCAATTCACTCACACATTCGCACACTGGTTCTAACTAACTGAAGCAGCTCTTCTCAGTCACATGATGTTCTGCATGAGGCTGCATGTATCTCAGTAGGTAGAGCAGCCGGTCTGAGGGTCTCCAGTTCGATCCCAGCTACTTTGTCGTTGTGTCCTTGAAGACACTTCACCCACCTTACCTACTGGTGGAGGTCAGAGGGACCTGGTGGTGCCAAATTGTGTATGGTGACTCCAGCTACTGAGGTGCACGCATAGAGCTGTTGTTGATAGGTTACTGTTACTTTACATAACACTGAGGTTTATACATAGTACTGAGGTATACACATGTGATACCTGATGATGTATCACCTCACTGGAAGAGACCTTAGCTTTCATGTCTCTGTCTAGCTGAACCAGCTTTAAGTTCTGTGGAGAGAGCTTGATCTTGACCAATGGTCCCGATGGGTTCTGCTCAAACTGACCTTGACAGTCTTCTGGAGAAGGAGATTTTTCTGCTCCAGCTCCTGGAGCTCTGACAGCTTCAGCTCAGCCTCCTGCAGTTCCTTCTTCAGAAACTCGTTCTTTTGCATGGCATCTTCCAGCTTCTTCTTCTCCAGGACCCCCTGACTCTCCAGATGCATCAGCTCATCCTGCCAGGACCCGAACACAACAAACAGAATCTTCAGAACCATGAACATGTTTCAGATGGGGGGTTCTGCTAACAGGTCGTTTCACCTTCAGGACAATCTGGTCCTCCTGCTGCTTAATGTTGATCTGAGAGAAGTACTTCTCTGTCTGTCTCAGAAACTGGTCCTGGTCCTGAAGGACAGTCTTCTTCTCTTGCTCTAACTGGCGGAAGAAGGACTCCAACTTCTTCTCCTCTGCCTTCATCAGAGCCTTCTTCCTCTGCTGGAACTTCAGCTCCTCCTCTGACGAGACACGATAGGAAAGAAGGGAGACTAGGTGAAGAAGGATGGAGGAGAATAAACAACAGCAGGAGGGAAATGTGGAACAGAAGAAAACATTACAGGAAGTGGTCTGACCATTCAGCCTGCTGGAGTACTTCTTATGGAGCTCCATCAGCTCCACCTGGTGTTTCTGAGCAAGAGGAGGAAGACAACGGTCAGCCCCTCATCTGGACAACCAAACCTAACAAGAACATCTCCTCACCTGCTGTAGCTGCTGGATATAGAACTCCCCCCGAAACTGCTTCTCCCCCAAGTCCTCCTGCAGGTTCTCGACTCCTCTGAAAAGGTCCAGCTCTGAGCCCTGGTTCTGGTTCTGAACCATCAGTAATGATGAGGCGGTGTCCATCTTCTTCTCTGAGACAGCATCATGCTGCTCTGACAGGACGTTTTTCAGCTTCTCCTTGTACACCTGAGACCAGAGGACAAGTTATAGACAATGTCCTAAAGGGGGGTTATGATAGGGGTCAGGTTTGGGTTCTAGTGATACCACTGGAGGCAAACGGGTCAGGAGTGAGTCTGCAGCTCACCGACATCTCCAATTGGTGGCGCTTCTCTGCCTCAACCCTCTCCCTGATCTTGATCTTCAGTGTGGACTCCGCCACCTGCAGTTGTCCCTTGGAGATCTCCCAGAAGACCTGGATTTTTTCCCTCTCCAGCTTGAAGCACCTCTTCTCCTCGCGAACCCGGTCCAGTTCCTCTCGGAGACGGATGATGCGCTCCTCCAGCTGCAGACAGAGACATCCATCACATTCCAGCACTGACCTCTGACCCTAACCCTGTTAACTTGACTCTGGTTCATTTCCTGAGTTTAGGGTGCTTTTTAGTCCCGAAGGAATCAGAGGTCAGTGAACCAAAACAGAAAAACAGCATAAGTCTAAAGAAAATGTGAAAAATCTTCAGAGAGTCTGGAGATCTGGATCAGAACCAGGATCTCATGACAGACTGGATTGGATCAGGGTTACAGACTGGGTCAGGGTTTCTAGACTAGAACTCAGAGTGATTGTAGCTCTCTCTTCGTTCAGCAGGTGGTGCTGTTAACCACTGTTTGATTTGGTAAGAACTTCCGATTAATGATCGCTTGCGAAGATCAGAGACTCTACCTGATCTTTGTAATTGTCCTCCGTGGACAAACCGTCCACCCCGGAGGAGAGCTTCTCTTTCTTTTTCTTCTTCTGTTTAGTCTTCGGGGGCTGAGGAAGAAACACTGTTAGTAGCTATAATAATAATAATGGATTAGCTTTATATAGCGCCTTTCCGGACACACAAAGCGCTTTACTCCATTATTCACTCATACACACTCTTGGTGGTAAAATATGTCTTTGGAAGTCTCAGCTGCCCTGGGGCAGTCTGACAGAAGCAAGGCTGCCATTTTTGGCGCCATCGGCTCCTCTAATCACCACCAATGTTTCACACACATTCACACACTGACAAGTTGTTGGGTGAAGTGTCTTGCCCAAGCACACAACAACAAAGCCCAGCAGAAGCTGGGGATCTAACCGGCGACCCTCCGGTTGCCAGACGAACACTCTACCTACTGAGCTATCGTCGCCCCCAAACGGCTCTAACGGCTAAAGCTAAGCTAACATGCTATCAACAACCCGCATAAAGAAGGTTCCGGTAAAATCGAAGAATAAAGCATGTATTTTTTATTTCACCGGTTTTATTTACCATCGTATCCACAGCAGCCAGGCGAACAGTCAGAAACCAGACGGAAACCTTCGGTCGTGACTCGAGTCGTTACCTACCAAGACCTGACAGCGAGCACCAGGCTACCTTGGAAACCAAGATAGTCACGTGACAAACACTGGTCGCTCCAACTGATATCCTATAAGTTTTATAATATTTGTGTATAATTCAGATTTACTTTATAACATAACTTATAAATCGGAAACTATAACCGTTTTTTTATTGATGAAAGAAAAAAACAGCAGCATTTACAAAATAAGTCAGAAACTTGACATAATTTTAACAATTTTTTTTATTTATGATTTAAATAAGATAATAATAATATGATTTGTTCAAACAAACAAAATAAAGAGTTCCACCTAAAACATTAACAGTTACGGTGTTAACCAACCTTAAAATAGTGGAGGGAAAAAAATTAAATAATAGTAATAAATGTACATATAAATAATTGTACATATACACTGAAGGAAAATATATGCTTTTTTTACTCATGAAGTATTCAAACAGTATATGCTTATTTTATGCATGAAGTGTTATCAATATATATACGCATTAAAGGCTCCATTAAAATGTTATAAGAAGATATAAGCTCATAATCTTTCATTTGCAGCATCAGTGACATTTTCCTGGGGAGCCTGCTGGGCCTTAGAGAAGAAGTTGTGAAACACTTGGCAAAAACAAATCTCAGTTTGGAATACGATAATATTGGTCTGACAGAAGATATTGTTCAAAAATATGTTTATTGGCTAATGTTGGTGTTAGAGATTTTACTCTTAGAAACCCCGAGATCTAAGGAGGAACAGAATCAGACCAGACAGTCAATTGAAGTTTTTTGAGCATTGTGGATGAGAGACCACATGTCTGTTTGTTAGACGTCAGTGTGGAACTCTGAGGGATCTTTTCTCTGCTCAGTATTTATTAGAACACAGGTTGCACAATAACAAATGATTGCATTCCTGACAAAGATAAGAATCTGCTGCTACATGTTTATTACTATTCAAAGGTAGCTAACTAATAACTTTTTCCATTGATGTTGCTGATTCAAAACAAAGTTCTGCTGATACCTCACAAGAATGGAATGTCTTTTGATTGTTGAAAACCTTTAGTCCGTGCATCGAAAGCTGATGCTGAAAATTATAAGGTTATAAGCAGGATACATTTGTAAGCAGACATGAATCGGAATAATTAAAAACTCCTTCAGTTGGTATGAGAACAAAGGTTTTGGAATAAACAGAGTAAAAGAATTGTGTTTGGCCCTTTTTGGGGTCTGGACTGTCATGAAAGTAAGACAAACGGTGTCAGGATGACCTTGCTAGGATACTTGACAGGAAACAGCAGAAGAAAGGCTCAAACCCAGGGGAAATGGTCCAAAATACACTATAATGTGTTTGATGTGTCGCAATACTATTGAGTTTGGGGAACAGAAAAAGTATCAGATGGGGGAGTAGAAGGGAGTGATCCTAGCTGAGGATGAGGGACAGACCGGGGCAGTGTCTTGATGTTTTGTGACGACTGACCTATTGTATGAAGGTAAATAAAGTTGTGACTCATTCTGGTAGTAGTTGTACTTGGCTCATTTCATCACAGACTTCTTGTCCACACAGAACCAGGGTGGATGCAAGTAAAAATTCCACTTCAACACATTCATAATAAAATTAATGTAAGTAAAACAATGCTTAACTTAACTAACATATGCACTACTACATCAATTCCAGTAAGGTGTGTAGGTTCATTATACAGTAGAATTCAAAAATGTGTCAAACAAAATAATAGATATCTAATGTGCAGATCAGAGAGCAACCTCAAGTGCCAAAGACTTGACATAGTCCAGAAAAGGCAACCACTTTTCCAAAAATGTGGCATCAGACCCTCATAGAAAGAGCCTAATTTTTTCCAGTCTCACAAAATAAAGTGCATCTTTTGAACAGTGAGAAGTGGGTGGGTGAGAGTCCGTCCAGCCCATTAAAATGGCTCTCCTGGCCAACAGTGAGGACTGCAACTAGCAAAGTGAGATGGAAAGGATTGATTACCAGAGAGAATCCCTAAATCAGTCAGAGGACACTAGTTTGACTCTTACAGACAGGACAACTGAAAGTGAATCAAAGACTGAGTTCCAGAACCTGGACAGAGCAGTTCAGGTTAGAAACATGAGTGAGATTAGCTGGGCCTAGATTACATCATAGTTAGAATCAGTACCAGGGAAAACCCGAGCCAACCTGCTCCTAGTGCACCCTATGAACCACTTTACACTGAAGAAAGCAATGCCTAGTGCAAATAGATGAGAAATAGATACGCTTTAATACTGATCATTGCTCATTTTTACACCAAGCTCTTCGGACCAGGCATCACAGAGATAATCAAATGTTATGAAACATTTAGAAAGTAAAAAATTATACATTTTGGATATTGCTTCTTTTGAGTAATTTCCATGACCTCATCAACCACAGTATTTTCTGACACCTTGGGAGAGCCAGGGAAGTGCCTACCAATGAAGTCTCTAATCTGTAGATACCTGAAAAAGTCTGCATTGGGTGAATTAAAATTTGATGACATTTGGGCAAATGAGGCCAGAACGCCAAAAGCAGTCCTTCACAGAGACAAGTCCCCGGCTCTTCCACAGTGCAAAGGTTTTATCCATGAGTGATGGGGGAAATAAAGGGTTTGCATCAAGTGGTGAATCTAAAGGAATACCAAGAAACTCAATATGCCGCTTCATTTGAGACCAGATTTTAATGCAATTTTTTACTATAACCTTTTTGGTATATGATGTGGAGGCACAAAAGAGAAAACAAAGAGGCAGAGTCACATGAAGCCTCCTCCATTGCCAACTTGGTTTGCCATTAGTATTACGCTAAAATAGCATAGTGCGGATATTAACAGACCAATAATAATAATACAGAAAAATTGGCAAAGCGAGACCACCTAAATTTTTGCTTTTTTGCAGGAGGTGCATGGCCTGTCTGGGAATTGAACCCTCGACTCCCACAGGGTAGATGGCCTCTGAGCCATGGTCACTTTATTAGATCCCAAATAATAATAATCATACATTTAATTTCAGGCACCTTTCAAACACCCAAGGTCACCGTACAATTAAAAATTCACAATAAAAACACACCAATAAAACAATAAAACCACAAAATTAAACAGGATAAAACAACCAGGATAAAAACAGCCAAAAAGTTCACAGTAAAAACACACTAATAAGACACAATAAAACCAACAAATGAAACAACCATCACAAAAAAACAACCAAGATAAAACAACCGTAAATTAATTAGTATCATTAGTAACTTACTAATGATACTAATTCTGCCTGGTGACCTCAGTAAACATATCGACTGCAAGTGAAAACAAAAAGTAACACGAAGGAATTACAGGTTAGACTCGGGACTACTTTATGACAAAGATCAGCTGTAAATTTACCTTTAATACATGATCATCACCCGACAGGGCAATGAGCAAATCCAACTGGTTATCTGACATGAAACTGGAAACCATTCCTTAACTTGGATGAATGAACTGAGGGGGTATTACTTTACCAAAATACTAATAGTAAAGATAATAAATATATATAAAAGGTGCTGCTGCAGTTGGTAGTACTGTTGTCTCACAGCAAGAGGTTGCAGGTTCAAATCCCAGCTGGGGCCTTTCTGTGTGGAGTTAGCATGTTCTCCTCATGCATGCGTGGGTTTACTTCAGGTACAGCATGCCTGATAGGTAAGTTCCTTTGGATAAAAGCGTCTGATAAGCAAAAAACATAAATAAAACAGAAGGAAATAGGAGTTTCATCTCTCAGATTCACATGAAATAACACCTTACTGTTTTTATGTTTCTGTCCATTTTGACCATATCCTGTTGATTTTCACTTGTACTCTGAGAGAACATGTGATCTCCATTACATGAAAACCTACTGTGTACATGATCAATCCGTTCTATCACCCAGTTATACAGTAACACAGTTAATAGGATGCACCAACCATGTTCTCTTTATGACACCAGGGGTCAGGTGTCCCATTTGTTAAAGTTTATGTCACCGTAAGAGTGGTGGTGTGTTCAAGGTTGTTAAAGTTACTAAAGTTCATAATCACTTTGCTGTTTTTGAGATCAGTTTATTTATTTGTCAGAGATTATATACAAGAACAGAAATATCAAAACACAATATATTGACTGAGTTATTTAGTAGTCAGTTAAACATCTAAAAGTCCCTCAAATTACTTATCCATCTGTTGTTTTTATTAAAAGTGTTAAAATAAGTTTGTTTATCTTTAAATGAACAGCCTCTTTGTTTAAAGTTTTATGAAGAACAACATTTGTGGCGTTTCAAACAAAAAGTTCCCACATTTTAGTTTCACATTTTACTGGTTTCTCCTTCAGATCGATGTCACATAATGAAAAATAGTCTGAATTCAACTTGATTATTTCTGGAGAAAAAAAATTTCATAGTTGCTTAAATAACAAAGTTCTTTACACGTAGTGTTATTACATACTTATAAAGGGGGTTGAATCAGATATAAAGTGATCAAACAAAATCCAAATATTCATAAACCATGAGGATGGTTATTGTTTGGCTTTGTGTGATCGGACCTGAAGATAGGTTCTTTGATGTCCAGTGAAGTCCCTTTATTAATAAAATGATAGAGCGACAACTGACTTTATATAAACAATCAGCTTTATTACTAAACTAAGCAATCAACAAATAACAATCAACAAACAAACACATAATGTAAGGGTAAACTGCTTATGAGAAATCTCATTCAGAGTTTCTTGAGAAACAGGTGTAAGGTGAACTAGGTAAATTAAACCAGGGGCAGTGTGTAGCTCAGTTGGTAGAGTGGCCAGCCTGGCAGCCAGAGGGTCGCCGGTTCAATCCCAGCTCTGGCTAGGTTACATTGTCATTGTGTCCTTGGGCAAGACACTGCACCCACCTTGCCTGGCGGTGGTGGTGGTGGTGGGAGGGACATGGCACCCCCGCCCCTGTCAGTGCCCCCCAGGGCAGCTGTGGCTAAAATAAAGCTAACTGCCATCAGCGTGTGAATGGGTGAATGACTGTTGTGTTGTACAGCACCTTGGGGAGTGTAAAAACACTCTAGAAGGCGCTCTATATATACACAGGCCATTACCCATTAGATTAATTTAACCATGGCTAAATGAATATTATTTATGAATAATTAACAATCTAATGCCAGTCTTATAGATAGCCAAGGTCTACTCATCTCAGTCAGCTTCCCATCGGATCAAGAACTCCTCGTGGTCAGCCTCAGCTGGACTCAAAGGAGGTCAGCTCCCCCAAACGCATGAAGCAGATCTCTGGCTCCTAGTGACCCCGTGACCTGGCACCTGGAGGCTCGTCAGGATAGCAGACTATATCAGTCACCTCTGGCTGTAGTGGGGCATGGCCTTGACAGCTTAATCTGAGGGTATACTGGCTCTTCGCTACGGGACTCAGATGGTACCCCATGCCTCACGGCCGGATGAGACACGACTGCTCTCAGCACTTAGACCACCTCTCACAGACCCAGACTCTCTGACATGGACTGTCAGGAGGGCATCTTAAGTATTATCTGAATCAGCTCCTGGTGAGCGAATCAAAAGCTTACACATTTTCTTTTAGGTGTAACATTATCAAAAGTCACTCCTCTCTTAAGAAAGTATCAGACTTAATGATTTTAAAATTTAATGAAATTCACTTTAAATCCCTTTATCCTAACCCAAATAAATCATTATTAATACTTATATTAATATCACATTATGAATATGGTATATTAACTTAATCATCCTACTGTAACTCATTTGAAACATCAGGATTTAAACATGAGTTTTTCAATGAATTAAGTTTAAAATAAGTTAAAATATATGAATCTAAAATCAATGACCCATTGATTTCTAAATAATCTTCTGAATAATGAACAAATAATCTTAATTAATAACATATTTCACTTCAAAACTAAGGAACAAAAGGATTTTGTTAAGTGACATGTATGTGTACGATTAAATGTTCAGAGTGTGGACTCAGAGAAGACGAAGGGAGACCGTGTTATCTTCTTTCAAGGATGTTGAGAAGGGAATTATTCCAAAACAAAGTGTGATAAGGGCTCCGACTGTCTCTGGCAAATCCTAATCTCAAAGTTATCGTCTGCACCGAACGTGTGCAGAACAGTTTGACTTTTTCATTATTGTCCTCATTTCCAACTGCTACACAAATAATACAAAATGTAGTTCCTTTTCTGTCTTAACAGTCCACTTGTTTTGTCCAGAACTTTAGACATTAAAAAGAATGATCAAATAATAGAACTCATGGGATTTACAATCGTTCCAGGTCACTGTTTTATTGAAAGAATCACAGTTGTGCTAATTGTTGTGTATTACAACGTGATCAGATCAATGCTTATTGGGACATTCATATTATTGCCTATATTATAATCAAGTCAATGTTTCTCACATGATCAAATTAATGTTTTTATAATCAGATTGATGTTTATTTTGTATGATTGCAGGAAAATGGTTTATAAAATGCAAATTCAGTCTAATGCTCACAGGCCTCATATGGGGTGATCTGGTTTACATAGGAATAAATTTGATACACTTGATACTTGAGAGCAATACTAAGAGTGTGTTTCATACTACTCTGTGTTTAGTGTGACTTCTGCACTACATTCAAAGTTGATAAAAGTGTCTCCAAGATAAAAGCTGAAATGTTACAGGAGGGAACCTTCTCCACAGTAACCGAGATAAGAACGGAGAAAGGAATGTAAGCAATTCTGGGGGCAGGAGCTTTGAGAGCATCAACTGAGGAAGTAGACTGTGTTCCTCAGACATGTGTTGGCCCGGCCGCCATATTTGGAGGCTGCGTGTGTCTCCTAGTGAAGAAAGGATGTGTTGATAAAGAGAGAAATGAGTGGATATTTCTTCCCTGGAAGACACCAGATAAAAAGAACCGGGAGTGGATTGACAAAAGTTGACTTATTGTATTAAAGTCTCTACAGTGGAAAGGAAGCATGAAACTCATTGTTTGATTAAAAAAATATTAAAAAGTTTAGACACAGGTTAAACAGAAACAAGTCAGATCTCCACTTAAACGTGGACTCAGAGCAGAACATCAGTTTATAGAACAACATCTTGCCAACAAAGACAGTTTGACATTTTGATCTTTGAGTTGTAGAAAATTGAAATAGAACAAAACAAAAAACTCATTTGAGTTTGCAGATCTCAGCTGTGTCTCCATAATGAAACTGTAACCGTATCCCAGCATAGAGCGGTTGAGTAAATGTGGTCTGGACTCTGTGGAGGAGAGTCATGTTCTTAGAGATGCTGTAGAAAGACAGAACACCTGCTCTGTGATCCAGGTACACTCCAACTCTGGAGAACTTACAACCTGAGATGGGAGTACCAATGTTGTTGTGCAAAAACCTATTTTGGTTCATGTCACAAGATAAAGCCCAGGATTTATCATTATATCCAAATGCAGTTTTAGTTTTATCAACATTCTTGTATGCGACTGCTACAGAACATCCATATCCTCTCCACTCCACCTCCCAGTAACAGCGTCCAGTCAGACTCTCCAAATTCAAAATCTGAAACGAAACTGAGAATCTATTTGGACAATTAAAATAAAACTGATTTTGTCTCACTAATGTTGTTTTTTTGTTTCCATCAGATAATAACAGCTGCTGATGAGCTGTGTTTGGATCCAGTGTGATTTCACGTGAATATTTTAAGAAGTCAGCTCTGCTCCTTGGTTCTGATTCTGACAGGAAAACATCCACATCCTTCACTCTCTGTGAGATGTTTGTCCATTTGTCCCTCAGAATGTCCTGTAGTTTGTCTCTGAGCTCTGACACAGCTGCTGTCACATCTTCAAAGTATCTCAGAGGACGAGTCTTGGTCCTGGATGAGAGCGGAGACTCACTGATCGCTGACACTGAGGGGTAGTTGTGTAGAAACTGGTTGTGATCCTCTGTGTTTGAGAGCTGCTTCAGCTCAGCATCTTTCCTCTTCAGCTCAGTGATCTCCTGCTCCAGCTTCTCCTGAAGCTCTTTGACTCGACTCACCTCCGTTTTCTGCTGGAATCTGACCTGCTGCTTCACCTTGGAGCTTCTTTCCTGGATCAGACGAAGTATCTCAGTGAACATCTCCTCACTGTCCTCCACTGTTTTATCAGCAGACACATTGATGGCCTCCACCTCCTGCTGAAGCAGCTTCACATCTTTCTCTCGCTCCTGGATTCTCTGCTGGATGTTTTCTCGTCTCACCTTCAGCTCCTTCTGCTTCTCATTCCATTCTGCCGCAGCTGAGACGATGTCATGACCTTTATGCTCATCTACGGTGCAGACATAACAGATGCTCTGCTGATCAGTGCGACAGAACATCTTCATCACCTCATCATGACGAGAGCAGATGTTGTCCTGGAGCTTCTTGGAGGGCTCCACCAGCTGATGTTTCCTTAACTGAGCTACATCATGATGAGGCTGGAGGTGGTTCTCACAGAAAGACACCAAACACATCAAACAGGACTTGATGGCTTTGAGTTTCCTTCCAGTGCAGACATCACAGGCCACATCTTCAGGTCCAGCATAGCTGTGATCAGCAGCTTGGAGTCCAGTCGTCTTCAGCTGCTCAATTAAAGCTGCTAACATGATGTTTTTCATGGTAACAAGCCTTGGTGTGAAGGTCTGCCTGCACTGAGGGCAGCTGTAGATCTTCTTCTGATCCTCTTCATTCCAGAAGTTTTCAATACACTTCATGCAGTAGCTGTGTCCACAGGGAATAGTGACCGGATCCTTCAGGAGATCCAGACAGATGGAACAGGAGAAACTCTCTTTGTCCAGATGAACTCCTTCCTGCGCCATTTCTCCTCTCAGTGATTGTCAGTTTTACTTTCTGACAAGTGAAACCAGCCTGAGCTCTGATCTACACACCATGTGTTTGTGCAGCGGAGGAGGAGTGTGAGCTCTGACACTGATCATTAAACTGTAGATCTGATGGGGAGGGAAACAGGAAATCTGGACAGAGAGGCTGTTTGAGAGCAGGAAGAAGAGGGAGGAGTTATCAAAGCAGATCCTGTTTAACTCTTTATACAGCAGCTTCTCTACAGCAACTCAACTTTAGGGTTAGGTTAAGTTTTATTTTTAAATATCAGGGTTCATATTTACTGATCTGACTGGGGTAAACGACAAGTTTTAACAATCAATATTAATTGCAGCTTCATCCATTAAAAAAATTCTTAATAACAGTTTGTAATTAAATTACACATTCATAAAATCTTTCAAGTTTAGATGAATAATGATTGTTTCCCTTTTTTGTAAAATTTGCAATCTGTTGTTAGATACTCACCAAACTGGTCAAAATACTTTTCACAGCTTATACGTATGATCTCATATACCAAATACCTTTCAGTTTTCAGAAGGAAAGTCTTTCCATTTTTCTAGGTTTTCAGTTTATAACCACCCATTTTTTAGACTTGAACCAATGAATTTTGAAGGCGGCTTACTTTACATGACTAATAATAATAATAATAATAAATCTCAGAAAAATACTCATTGTAAATTTTAAATAAAAAGATAAAAGGATGAGAGTATCACTCAGATTCACACATAATCACACCTTACTGTCTAAATTTAATTCTGTCTATTTTGACCAGAACTTGTTGAATTTTTTAAATACTCTGATAGATCATGTGATCTTCTTCATTACATAAATATCAAGTACATGATGAATCCATTCTTCAATAGGTCGATCTATATTAATTTTCTTCTTGCTGTGACTTTTTTACTTGCTACCAAACATTTGATTAACGTCTTATATATAGGTCATTTTTATAGTATATATCACCCAGATGACTCGTGCTGCATTCAAGGTTGTAAAAATACTATAAAGTTAACAATCAGTTCACTAATCAGTTTTGAGATCCATTTATTTATTTGTCAGATTATATATAAGAACAGTACTATCAGAAAACCATATGCAGACAAGTTATTTGGTAGTCAACCAAACATAAATTTATCAGATTAGTTTTTTATTTCATTTTTTTTACTTCTCTTTTTAATTTTTGTCAAAAAATGCTCAAATAAATAGGTTCATTCATTTTAGATGAAAACCATTTGTGTTTAAAGTTTTGTGAACAACAAAATTTGTGAAAGTTTCAAAAAAAAGTTCACACATTTTATTGGTTTCTCCTTCAGATCGGAATCACATCCTGAGAAATAGTCAGAAGTTAAATCGATTTATTCTGGAGGGAAAAAGATCATAGTTGCTTAAATAACAACATTCTTCACATAGTAGAATGTCATTTCTTTTCTGTTTTAATCAACAGTCTACATGTTTTGTCCAGAACTGTAGTCATTTAAAAATGATGTAAACAACTTGAAGTGCAAAACACTGAGCTGTGCTGACAGTAGTTGACTGATTTTATTAAAGCTCTACTGTACAGTGGAAAAGAAGCACCGAACTAATTGGTTAATATAGAAATAATAAAATGTTTAGACACAGGTTAAACAGAAATAAATCAGATCGCACCTGAACACCAACAAACAGCAGAACATCAGTTTTTAGGACAACAACGTCCTGCCAACAAAGACAGTTTGACATGATGATCTCTGAGTTGTTCAGAAGCAGAACAAGAAACTTTCACCTACAAACAAAAACAGACATTTATTTGAGTTTACAGATCTCAGCTGTGCCTCCATACTTCAAGTATAACCATATCCCAGCATGGAGCGGTTGAGTAACGTGGTCTGGACTCTGTGGAGGAGAGTCATGGTCTCAGAGACGCTGTAGAAAGACAGAACACCTCCCAGTAACAACATCCAGTCAGACTTACAAACTCAGAATCTGATATGAATGTGCTAACAGACATAAACTCTTACATAATAGAGAAAAATATGTTTTTTGTGATTTAAAATGTGTTGATTAAATAAAACAAATTCCTCTGTTCCATCAGCGTCCCCTACTTTGAGACGAGTGCAGTGACGGGTGTTGATGTGGACGCAGCAGTGACCACCCTGCTAAACCTGGTGATGAAGAGGATGGAGCGGAGCGCTTATGGAGCCCACGGCTCTGAACCCAACGGCAGCCCCACAGCCAGCCATGAGCCGGAGGAGGTCCCCGTCAGGAGGTGGTGCTCCTGTTGATTTCACAACCAGCCGCCACGCAGGAGAAAAGACTTAAAAAACTCTAAATATCAGAATCTTGTGCCAACAATCCATTTATTCAAGGCAACTACCATATTAGTGAATATGATGTAGTTACTGTTAAAGTGTAAATAAACTATAATACTACCTCTGTTTTGTTTCCTCTCATTACACCTTTAAAATTCATGTTTTACGTTAACAGTTGAGTTTTTCATGCCTCGTTTTTAGATAGAATAAACAACACTTTTGTGATAAATCCACATAACAACGCAGATCAAACTCAGACTTGTGGTTGGTGGCTCTTATAGGCACCCAGTTACTTGCAAAATATATATTTCTGAAATTCAGTTTGATTAATGTGAAGCCTTTGCAGTATTGATATATTTAATGTTGATTTTGCAGTATTGATATATATTTGGTATGTTGTGCAGTCATTATGCAAATGCATATGAATTTTGGGCTTGATCTGAAGGATTACTAAGATACCGTATTCCTTTAGCGATGAGCTGCAGACAAAAAATAAAGAAAAAAAGCTCAGATATTTTAGGTTGGTGTTTTTGTCTACGTGTGAAATTTGGTTAGTTTGATATAAATTTCTCCTCAAATCCAGGAAAGTCGGCTAATTTGACAGCTGACTGCTAAATAGATTATTAAAATATTTTCAATAAAACAAACATTTAAATCCTTTTGAATTGATCTGGAGGACTTGGAATCAAGCAGAACACAAATAACATCTGACAGCTGAATGAACTTTATTATATCAGAGTTCAGACTAATTTCAGTCACATCTGATAGTGTAAACAGTTTTGACCTCAGTCTAAGGTTTATTTCTTAAGTGTCATGAGACGTCGTGTGATCCAGTTTCTGAGTTTAAATCCAGTCGTCCTGGGCCATGTGTCCAACAGCTTCTCTATGTCTGGATTATTAAAATTGACTGTTTAATAATCCAGGATCTATGAATAATGACAAAATTAAAGCACATTTTTTTATTTCAATAATTCAAAATGTAATACTTTGTTCATTACATTTTTTTATAAAACAGGAACATAAACAACAAAAAATGTATGTATGCAAAAAGTTTAATAAAGCTAAACTAAATACACAGGAGTCACGGGCATATGGGCATATTGTCAAATACAGAAAAAGATTACATGAAATCTAACTTTAAAAATCTGTTCAGTTTTTTTTATTTATGTACAAGTATTTGAAGAGAGACAACAAAATACATAAAGATCAAGATTAAAGAAGATTAAACACGAGTTAAACAGAAACAAATCAGATCTCCAGCTAAACATCAACTCACAGCAGAACAACAGTTTATGAGACAACATCTGCCAACAACGACAGTTTGACATGTTGATCTCTGAGTTATAGAAAAGTTTGGTTTGGTTTATTTGAACATGCGTCCATGAAACAGTGTAGAATACTTATATATACATACACACATATAAGTAACAGGAAAAAAAAAGCATACCTACATATAACAAACAACTACTAATTACCATCAGAATAACAATAGTGATGGTCAATGACATGACTGCCATTCAGAATTTTTTTCTAAAGTAAAACAAAAAACTTTCAGAAATGAATAAAAGTTTACTTGAGTTTACAAATCTCAGCTGTGTCTCCATAACAGAACTGTAACGGTATCCCAGCATAGAGCGGTTGAGTGAACGTGGTCTGGACTCTGTAGAGGAGAGTCATGGTCTCAGAGACGCTGTAGAAAGACAGAACACCTGCTCTGTGATCCAGGTACACTCCAACTTTAGAGAACTTAGAACCTGAGATGGGAGTACCAATGTTGTTGTGCAAAAACACATTATTGTTCATGTTACAAAATAAAGCCCAGGATTTATCATTATATCCAAATGCAGTCTTAGTTTTATCAACATTCTTGTATGCGACTGCTACAGAACCTCCTCGTCCTCCCCACTCCACCTCCCAGTAACAACGTCCAGTCAGACTCTCCAAACTCAGAACCTGAAATGAAACTGAGAATCTCTCTGGATGATCAGGATACGACTGATTTTGTCTCACTAATGTGGTTTTTTTGTTTCCATCAGATAATAACAGCTGCTGATGAGCTGTGTTTGGATCCAGTGTGATTTCACGTGAATATTTTAAGAAGTCAGCTCTGCTCCTTGGTTCTGATTCTGACAGGAAAACATCCACATCCTTCACTCTCTGTGAGATGTTTGTCCATTTGTCCCTCAGAATGTCCTGTAGTTTGTCTCTGAGCTCTGACACAGCTGCTGTCACATCTTCAAAGTATCTCAGAGGACGAGTCTTGATCCTGGATGAGAGCGGAGACTCACTGATCGCTGACACTGAGGGGTAGTTGTGTAGAAACTGGTTGTGATCCTCTGTGTTTGAGAGCTGCTTCAGCTCAGCATCTTTCCTCTTCAGCTCAGTGATCTCCTGCTCCAGCTTCTCCTGAAGCTCTTTGACTCGACTCACCTCCGTTTTCTGCTGGAATCTGACCTGCTGCTTCACCTCAGAGCTTCTTTGATGGATCAGACGGATCATCTCAGTGAACATCTCCTCACTGTCCTCCACTGTTTTATCAGCAGACACATTGATGGCCTCCACCTCCTGCTGAAGCAGCTTCACATCTTTCTCTCGCTCCTGGATTCTCTGCTGGATGTTTTCTCGTCTCACCTTCAGCTCCTTCTGCTTCTCATTCCATTCTGCTGCAGCTGAGACGATGTCATGACCTTTATGTTCATCCACGGTGCAGACATAACAGATGCTCTGCTGATCAGTGCGACAGAACATCTTCATCACCTCATCATGACGAGAGCAGATGTTGTCCTGGAGCTTCTTGGAGGGCTCCACCAGCTGATGTTTCCTTAACTGAGCTACATCATGATGAGGCTGGAGGTGGTTCTCACAGAAAGACACCAAACACATCAAACAGGACTTGATGGCTTTGAGTTTCCTTCCAGTGCAGACATCACAGGCCACATCTTCAGGTCCAGCATAGCTGTGATCAGCAGCTTGGAGTCCAGTCGTCTTCAGCTGCTCAATTAAAGCTGCTAACATGATGTTTTTCATGGTAACAAGCCTTGGTGTGAAGGTCTGCCTGCACTGAGGGCAGCTGTAGATCTTCTTCTGCAGATTCTTCTTCTGTGATTCTTCCTAACTGACAAGTTGCATCATTCAACAATAATTGCAGCTTCATCCAGTGAAACAGCTTGTATTAAATGACAGCTTTGGATGAACACATTCAGGTTTAGTTGAGTAATAAAACAAGTTTTTAGAAAAACTGAAATTTGTTGTTAGATCTTCACCAAACAGGTCAAACTACTGTACTTATCACATCTTTCAAAGTTCAAATTTACCTTTAATACATGATCATCACCTGAGGAAGCAATGAGCAAATCCAACAGGTCTGACATGAAACTGGAACAAGATTCACTTCATTTATTCACAAATTCAAACATCAGGTTTTAACACGATCATTTTGGGAAATGTTTTGTCAAGTTAAATTTCTCCTTTCTCGTCATGATTTACCGACCTTATTTCTAACAGACATAAAGATCCAAATCCTGTCAACAGATCTGAGATGTTTTAACCTCCTCTTCATCAGTCTGTATAGGATGAAGGTGTTCAACAAGTTTCAGGTTATTATTTTCAGCCTGATGAAGAAAGTTTTATTTTCATTGATAATGGAGTCACATACTGAAAAATAGAAGTCAAAGGGTTTCTGTCCCACTTTTTAAAGTTTATGTCATAAAGTAACACAGTTATTAAGAACATTTACACCAAACACATTCTCTTTAGGAATCTTTAATCTTACAATTCCAGAAGGTATACACATATTTCCCAGATTATAATTTTAAAATCTCTTGATTTACTTCCATTTCACATTTCTTATTTAAGTGATTTGTATTCTTATTTTTAGGTCATTGTACAGCCTTGAAATGATTTGATTATAAGTTTGTTAATGATAAAAATACCTATAGGATTCCTGAATCACCTTGAGTCTGAGTTGTCTTAAAGTTTGGATTGAAGTGTTGTTTTTGTTTTTTCATTTTCAAATATCTATAAATCTTTCTTTCTCAACCCCAAATCTTTTCATGGAGTGTCAAAAGCCAATAGTGCCCCCTTGTGGACAAATACATTATGACAGTTAGATCTTATAAGGTCCCTTTCTTCAATCTGTCGTCTGTTTTTAGTGTGAAATCAGAGTCACTGGAACACATTTCAGTATTTTTGACAGTTCCTCTAATCCATTACATTCCTCCATTATTTCTTAATAGAATTCAACATGGGACCTTGTAAACTGTGGTCTGCTTATGCATAAACCTGGACATCTCACAGCGACTCTGTAATTGTTTATTTATAAAATTATCCTTGGTACTACACCTCATCTATCCTAACAGTGAGACATGGAAGTTATTAGATCTATGAATCTATGCAATTTATTGTCCCCAAAATACAAACTGAACTGGAAAAGAAAGCTTTTTTGTTTTAAGCCTGGAATAACTTACAACCCAAGCTTCAACTTCAAACCCTGAAAGAGTTTAAACATATGGTGTCTGTGTGTTAATGTTTTCTGTGAGTACATTTTTATGTGAGCTGTTTGTCTCCCTTGTAAAGGAGATAGCTGATTTCAATGGGACTAACCTGGTTCAATTATTTTCCTTTGAGCTGGAAGAGATTTTCCTCCTTTTTATTTTTTTAACTGTAGATTTCTATATTTAATCCCAGTCTTTTTTTTTTCCTGCCACAAACTAATCTGCCCCACTCTAAAAATGGTTTATGTGGTGTTGTAGCAGGAAACCGTTGAAAGCAATAAAGCATTTGTGGAAGAACACCATCCTAGTCTTGATGAAACATCATGTAATTTCTAAACAGTTTTATTTACTCACCGCCACATTTCCACTTAAACAGGTCCCTCATGCCTGTAAGTGGGTCATAATTAAACCTCAACACTTTTAATTTGTTTTGATTTCATAGTGAGAGTACAGATGTCTAACAGTCTGAGCTAAGCAGGATGATGTTGGTGCTTGTATTTACAGTATAGACCTTTTATTCTTTCATTTGGTTTTAAGAATAAAGTCTAAACCTTCTGCTTCTAGAATAAAACACTAAGGGGAGAGGGGGTCGGGGCACCTCCCACCTGACTCCTACTGGGACTTATCATCCAAACCACTGGTCTGCCCACTCTCCAGTGCCTCACTTTATGCACCTGGACCCTGTTACACCCTTAGAGCCGTAAACTGGGACACCACAGTAAGTCTCTATCAATGATTCCTCTGTCACGAGTTCATGTTGAGACACTAACATCTCCTCTTCCTACAGAGGCTGAGTTTAACCTTTCACTCCAGTCTGCTGCCTTCTTTTTTATCTTTATGTAAATAAATAATTTTTCCCTCTGCTCAGTTGTAGTCTATCAGCTGATTTCAGTTTCCTGGGAATCATGACACCTATCATTATTTCAATAATGTGTTTATAAAATGACTTAGAACACATTAAAGACACTCCTCCTTCTAATTCACATTTTAACTAAAGCAAGTTGGTCAACTTAATGTTTCTATTGGAAAATGTTCATAGTTCATTGCATTTGAAGTCAAAGCATCCACTCACCTAAATTTATGTGGAAAAAAAAAATGTCTAAATCCTGATATGTCCAATTTAGCATATTTGAAATCATCAAGTTGAGTTTCATGTAAGAATGCTATGCAACGTTTATCTTGTTTTCATTTTTAATAATATTTTAACCCCTCTTAATTGGGTTGAGTACACTTCAATTCACAAGAAGCCAGTTTTAAACACTTTAGGCTATTCCTCGCTCCACTACTCATGAACTCTAAGCCTCCACTTGTCTGCACAGAACAGAGTATGAACAAATGAAAAATGAGCAAACTGAATTTATAAACAACACACAGTCCTGTGACTTCTGATAGGGGTCTGTTATCCTGACCAAAGATGCTGAAAGGAGAGCCTCTTCCTGTCTTTGAGAAAAGGGGCCCTGCAGCAGCATGATGTATGACCGATTCCTTCAAACATCATCTGTGTCAGTCATTCTGAAAAAACTCAGCACGTTTAGAACTTGCATCACCTATAACAAAAGGGGGAGGTGAAGAATATCAGTTTTACAGTGAGATCTTCTGAAGGTTTTTTCTTGTAGTTGAGATCCTGTGTGGTGGTTGAAGCACCCCGCCTGTCTGCTTTCTTTCTGCTCCATCAGTGTCTCTGGTGGTTTGATGATCTCCACAGTGCAGCCTCTTCAGGCCTTTGGTTTCCTCCTATATTATCATTGATTTTGGTATTTTCCTTGCGCATTAGGCTCAGCTTCACTGGAAAGAAAAGTCTGGAACTCAGGCACCTTGTAGACCTCCACATATTCTCTTCATTTTGTTTTCTTGCATTTCCGGTTCCTCTTCTTTGATAAGACCGATCCCTTTGTGGTGTAACTTCTCTCAGTTGAAGACTCTCTTTCAGCTTCCTGTGACACTTCCTACAACCTCAAGTTTTAACGCCTGGAGCGACTCCCAATACCCATCAGTTTGTCTTCTAACTTGATGTGTAGTTTTAGCATTCTGTTGAGACCCATTGGTTGTCTTGATTTCCTTCTTCTAATTTCTCAGTTCATTCTTCTGTTTCATTCAGTCTGGTGTTCACTTTGAAAATGTCTGTCTTGATTATGTCTTATTGCTCTTTATTTTCTTCGTGGAACCCTTTTAAATCCTAGGTTTAGTCAATTGCAGTATTTTTCTTTACTCATGTTCAGTATGGTGGATATTTTACCCTGATTTTAGTGTGTTTAAATAGAACTTAGTTTGTTCTGGAGAGTTAATTTTCAAAAGAGCTTTCTCGTCGTGCTGACACCGCCATCGTCGTGATGTAACGATCAAAAGTCTTATCTACATTTTAACTCACAGATCTCAGCTGTGTCTCCATAACAGAACTGTAACGGTATCCCAGCATAGAGCGGTTGAGTAACGTGGTCTGGACTCTGTAGAGGAGAGTCATGGTCTCAGAGACACTGTAGAAAGACAGAACACCTGCTCTGTGATCCAGGTACACTCCAACTCTGGAGATCTCACAATCCGAGATGGGAGTACTGACATTGTGCCGAAATTCCTTTTTGTTTTTGTAACAAAGTAAAGCCCAGGACTTATCATTATTTCCAAATTCACTCTTAGTTTTATCAACATCCTTGTATGCAACTGCTACAGAACCTCCTGGTCCTCCCCACTCCACCTCCCAGTAACAACGTCCAGTCAGACTCTCTCTGTGCAGCGGAGGAGGAGTGTGAGCTCTGACACTGATCATTAAACTGTAGATCTGATGGGGAGGGAAACAGGAAATCTGGACAGAGTGATGAAGTCAGGACCTAAAAAAGAAACTCCAAAAACTGAGTCATGCTTGAGTAGAACGTAACTAGAGCAGGCGCTGTGTTCTCCCTGATTTCTGCCCTGCAGGACAGATATAGAAAATGTAGTTGTCAAATGTTGAGCTTTATATTACACAAAGTTTTTCTGTTTTTCATATTTAGTTATAGGCACATATATTTTTGTTTAAGATAATGTTCTATATAACTTTATATACGTATATAAGTTTCCACCAAAAAGGTCATCTATATAAAAAGCCTTCTGGGGCGTTGTACATGTATTTTGAGTATATTGAACAGTTTCTTTTTTCATGGCAAAACATAGACATTTTCTGGTCTGTCTCATCATGGCCGGGTATCTATTTGACACCAGTCCTGCTGGTGGACACTGAGCAGGAACATCACATGGACAGCTCTATTTTTATAGGCTTTCGTTTTAGACACACACAAGCATTGTTGTCTGAGTGATGAAAGAAGAAAAGGGTTTTTGGAACAGATCAATAACAGAGACAATGTATATTTTTGGTTATGCATGTCATTGTCTGGTCATTTAATGCACAAAAAGCCACACTGTTCCTCTTAAAGGCAATACAATGCTTACAGACTTTGTTAGCGTTGCTAAATGTTGCACACATTCTATATATTGATTTTGAACCATAAAATAACATATCTGAAGAAATGGGCAACATTCATGTTAAAATTAGTAGATATTTGAGACAATTCACTCCAAAAGTAACACATTCATAAAGATTCAATGCATTAATTTGCAAGAAAAAACAGATATTTAACATCAAATTTAACATAAAAAAAAGAAAATATTCCTTGCTGAAAGTGTTTGGCTTTAAAAATGTCTGATATTTGTTTTTGCTTTCAACTGTCCTTTGTTTACCTCAAATGATGAAGGAACCACGGAAATTATTCCTACAGATCCATTCAATTAGACAGATCAACATTCTGGTTACAAACTTTTTTCCAGATACATGCTTTTTCTAAAACACATATCTGATTAGAAGACTTATCTAAATAGACCTAAAAAATATGAGAAAGGCTGGCAAGCAAAAGCGATTTACAGTAAATCTAAATGAGAACAAAAACGCCACATCTAATTGTGAATGACTGCGCTGCTTTGTGTATCAAATCTCAGAATTTGCAACGAAGAGCACATTTTGCAGAGTCATGAGACAGTCATGAGGCCAGCTTTTACTGTTTGGGTTGTCCACATATGCATATCTGTTTTTTAGTTTGGATAGAGAGGGCTGTTTAAGACTTCAGAATTAACTTTATTTATCAAAAATAAAGCCTCTTTTGGTTGTAAATTGATCTGTAGAAGTTTTTGGTCCACTGTCAGTTATAGCAGTTGTTTTAGGTATTCAACAACTCTTATACAAAGATTGTGATCACAGATAACATAATACAAACCAAAGCAAAAAATCCAATTTACCCTCAAACCACCTTTAAAAAGGTTGTATAAAACTAGCGTAAAATATCTGTTAGTGCCTCATGCAATGTTATTTAAATGGATCATGCTCTTTATACAAGATGCAGTAAGTCACATAAATTCATTCATTTCATGTTGCAAATATTGACACATATGGTTGTGAGCAAACTGCTTTTCAACAAAAACTCAGAAATAAAGTGTGTACTCTCCTTTTCTGCTCTTGTATTTGGGTAAAACTTGTGTTAAGCGTCAAGATCAACCATTTTCTGCCTTTTTCCTTTTGTTTTTAGCCATGCTAGCAACATTTACACATCAGTTTTGCTATGTTTTTCTGTGGTACGGCTGTTTAAGACTTTAAATGAGCTGGAGATTTAAGACTGGCAAATAAAAACAGGTCTTCTAACAGTTTCACAAAGTAGCACTTTCATACAGATTATTGGAGACAGAAACTGCAAGTGTACCGGTAGCTGTTAGCTAGCTAACCTAACGCTTACTAACGTGCATTCAAGTGAAGAGATAAATAAACATGGAATTTGGCTGTGAAAGGTGTACACGATTAGAGTTTAAATATCAGACAAAAGAAAGAATTTGAACTAGCCAATCGCACATAAAAAACAACTTTTCAGATTTAGAATTTGTAGTTAATTAGTACGTCTCTACTTGTTAGCATTTCAAGTTTTTAGTTTGGGAAATAATTTTTTTTAAAGGGTTAAGTAGCTATTTCTAATTGCTGGGGGGGGGGGGGGGGGGGGGGGAGTAAAAAGGAAGAAGTCTGATTCTTTCAGGTAACAAACTCAGATTAAGACCAGGGGTGTCCAAACTTTCTGATCAAAACTACCAGGTTTAAAGTAATCATGCGCCACATATTTATATATTTTAAAATTATTTTATATTAAATTATTTTATGTTGAACAAAACTTAAAACATGTAAATGAAAAGGAAAAGTAATTGTTTTTTGTTGAAAAGATACGAGACATAAAAAGTGTATTTGCCTTAAAAGTTCCCTGGATTTGATGGGTCCATTTTTTTCTGTCTTGAAAACAGATTTTAGTCCACCATCAGCGCCATGAACGGGATACGGGTCAAGTCTTTCCTCAGTCATTTATCATGAAATTAAAAGAAAAGCAACCTACTCAACGTTTTCCTTTTAAAAATATATTTGCATTTATCTGCATTCTTCATTAGGCCTCATATTTGTGAAAATCTGAACACAAATGTGTTAAAAAGTGTCTGTTTTACCATACATGAATTGGAGTCAAGAGCCTCACAAAATCACGCTGACGGCTACAAATAGCTTGCGGGCCACCATTTGGACACCCCTGAACTTAACCTTCAAACCTATAAAGGTAATTAACAATCAATAACACAAACCATACATAACTTTTCCTAAACTGCCTCTCTTGATTAAACCAGGTCTTGTTTTATAATTAAAATTGTTTGATAATATGCTTCAAAACTGCTTGAAAATACAGTCGACAATCATGTGTTGCTAATTATTGAGTAAAAGACGTACAGTAGGAAACAAATTTCATGAAAATTCCCACAGTGACAAACACATCCCAAATCGATGAGGATACTTAACTTGACCCAAGCTTCCAAAATTTAGTGTTTTTGTAATTATTTAACAAAAAAGTATTTATTTGTATTATTTAACCCAATGTATTTGACTAATGCTGCCATTAATGTGGCTGCATGGAGCTTTAGTTTTATTAAAATACCAACACCACATTCTGCAATTATGTACTTTGAAGACAACAGATCATGTCTGTTCATAAATTTATGGCTTATTGTTGGAATGTTGAATATTAGTTAAAAAACCTGAAGAATCTCAACAACGTTTGAAGCTGATAGTCACACCACAAAAACTAAAAGACGCCCATGTAGAGATCTTGTCTTGTAAACAAACACCATCTTCAAGAGCAGTGCAGGAAGTTTATACGAAGGAAAAGGCCTAAAACAAGGATCTGCACCACTCTTGGACATAAAATCTGATTACAAAAAAGAAAAAAACACTGATCCAACTCCTTCCCTGAGATTAGGCAGTGATTTCAGTGTATATAATCTGTTGTAAAGGTGACTGATCTGCATCAATCAGAATTGGAAGATTTGACTTTCCAGCTGAAACTGATGGTTTTTCTTCTCAGCATTCATCCAGATAACTGTTATGGAAGTAGTAATACGGTGCTACTGAGCATAAAGATAACTGAATGAGTCACTACGCTGTGATTTACTCTTTCATTGAGAAAAGCATAATAAAGGGACGCAGAATGAAAATCAGTTGCCTTTACATTTATCATGCTTATGTGTAACAACAATAGTTGACAATGAGCTGATGTATACGACTGGTGGTTTCCAAAGTCAGGTCTGAAGCTAGAGCTAATGCGCCTATGTGCAGTGTGTTAGGCTGAGTTTGGTCACACCATCCCTGTGCAGCTTGTAGAGCAGCTTGAACTCGCTGGGCAGCTGATGGGTCTCCTGCCACTTGGTGGTGAATTTGGTCCCTTTCTTGTCATAGTAATGATAGGGCAACTCCTTGCCTGTATTGGGGTCCCAGCCGAAGGGCCAGAAGCCATAAAGGTGGATTTCATCACACATGGAAGAGGCCAGCGTGTACATGAGGATCCCGGTGCTCAGACGCTTGGGAGAGAGGTTTTTAGTCTTCCAGTATCTGTAGGGAGATGAGATGTTTAATTAAAAGTTATTCAACAGCAGAATACATACGTACAGTAACTAATCCATTTGACCTCATCTATCTTCATTTATTTCATGTACTCTCCTTTTAAAGCATTCTGGTTTTTATTTGTCAAATTTTTAGCTGAATCCTGTTTATTTTCCATCCCATCCCATCTGATAATTAACAGGCTGTCAGTCAAATCACAGCTTTTAAAACATTGACACCGTATTTATAATCATGCATGCCTATTGTTGGAAAAAGCTTACCAGCAGGTCAAGACTGTCAGAGCTAATCACTGCAAAAAAGTTCCTTGTTATGTTATGTAATTTATAGTGCTGTCAGATTTAACGCGTTAATTGCGTTAATTAATTTGGAAGACATAACGCGTTAAAAAAAATTAACGAAATTAACGCAACTCGTGTTTGAAGCCAGGCAGAGCGCTTGTCAGCATCAGATTTCCTGCAGCTCCCGTCGCAGCCCGTGTCCTCCCTCCCACCCGCTCCTCCGACCTCATCAGGTCACTCTCTTCACCGGTCTCCCTAGTAGAGGAACTCAACTCGCAAGGATTGTTGTTTAACTGTTGTTCAGCCTATAAATATTTATCGCTTTGTTTTCATTTTTTTCATTCTTATTATTCACGTGGCAAAATATCCTCCTTGTCAGCATATTTTAAGTGCATTTAATTTTCTGAGATAATGCAGTAAGAACCTGAATAATTTCCTTTTTTGAGCAACCATTCCTTTATCATAAAACTATTCTGGAATACAAAGCATTAAACAAGTCTAGGTTTTAAAAAACTGGCTCCATAATGTGTTTACAGGGGAAATTAACACTAATATGATCCAGTTTCCACATATGTGGCTGTTGATTTGCTCTATAATATTTTGTTCTGTTTATCTTAGACCAGTTATTAATATTCAGGGACACTTAGTTTTAATTTAGGCTTTTTTTATTTGTAATAATTGAACTTAAGAAATTATTTTACTTTTTAAAATTGTAAGTGCTCAGAAAAATGTTTAGTTTTTTTTTTATTGTTATGAGATTCTACTAATCCTAGGTGAACTTTTAAAAAAAAATAATAAGAAGAATGCATAGGTTTTATATAGCGCTTTTAACCACTACTCAAAGACGCTTTACAAAAAAGAAGGAAACTGTAAAATAAATTAACAGGGTTTAAGTGCTTGGTTAAACAGGAAAGTTTTCAGAAGTTTTTTGAATTTCAGAAGTGAGTCAGCAGTACAAATATGTTGGGGGAGAGAGTTCCATAAGGTGGGAGCAGCCACAGAAAAAGCTCTGTCCCCACTGGTGCAATGTTTTGACATTGTTGTGTGAGAGAGGAGGTTAGAGGCCGAAGATCTGAGACAGCGAGAAGGGCGATGGTGACGCAGAAGGTCAGACAGATAACAAGGGGCGAGGTTATTGAGGGCCTTGTAGGTGATGAGTAAGATCTTGAATTGAATGCGCTGCTGAATGGGAAGCCAATGAAGGTTTTTTAGGGCCTGGGTTATGTGATCTCTCTTGTTGGTATGAGTGAGGAGCCGTGCAGCTGAGTTTTGAACATACGGAAGTTTCTTTATGTGTGTGGATGGAAGACCATAGAGTAGGCTATTGCAGTAATCTATTCTAGAGGAGATGAAGGCGTGGATGAGGGTTTCAGCCGCAGTAGAGGACAGAATAGGACGGAGACGGCAATATTTTGAAGGTGAAAGAAGGCTGTTTTAGTGATATGACGGATGTGTGCTAGGAAAGAGAGTGAAGGGTCAAAAATGGCTCCCAGGTTTCTGATCTGAGAGGATGGAGTGACTGTAAAAATGCCCACTTAACAAAAGTACAGGAGATTAAAGTGTGTAAAGTTAAGAGTTAGGTCCCACATCAGGTCAGAGGCATTATGCTGGAATTGTTTATTATTGTTCCTAGATAATGAGTTCACGTATATTACTTATGACTTTTATCCAGTCCTTTACTATTTAAGGATATGCAATAAGTGTATTATTAGTCACTGGATCCAAAACATCTCAAGTTCCAAAGACTTGAAACTAATGCATCATTTTTCTCAAGTAACTCTACTTTTATACATTTTAGTCATGAGTTACAGAGCTGAATTTGTTGCTTCTGGTCTGTTTATTAGAGAACTTTCTACCGTAATTGCCTTTTTTTGTAGCATTCAGTGTAATACTATACTGAACATGTGTTTCAGGCACCAATTGCAAAGTGTTCTTTTAAATAAATAAGATCATTTTCAACCGTAGACTATATCATATCCCTGGAGTATTTATTGACAGATAAATGGAGCCATTTGATATTTTGCTAACACAAAAAGGCAGCATTTTATAAAATGACTTATCGTATCTATTTCTTGCACTTTGGGTATTTATTTTTTAATATTAGTTCAATTTTACTGAAATAAGCTAAAAAAAAACATCCATTGGATCAGCTGCATCTTACTTGTTGACATCGTGCATGATGTTTCCCGGCCAGGCCAGTTCAACCTTCAGCTGGCCTTTGTGCTCCACAAAGAAGTCCACCAGGGTTCGAGTTACTGTGGCAGAAGTGTGAAGGAAGAAGGCAGGAATCCAGAGGATGGCTCCCTCCAGCTTCTTCAGGCTGAGGAAGAAGTTGTTCCTGTCTTGAATGGTCAGCAGGTTGTTGTAGTATCTCTCCAGGATGCTGGGGTTGAAGGTGGTCAGGTTGGTCTTCTTCCCTACATCTTTGGAGTAGACCTCCGTGGGAGCAAAGTTGCAGCGAAAGACAAAGTCGGCTTGGTCGATTTCAGGACCGCAGTGGCTGCCTGTCAGGATGCCGCTGTTTCCCACCACGGCACACATACTGTAGTGCTTGTTGAGGATGGGAGAGATGTCTGGGAGCAGGGACTTTAAGTTGTTACTGATGGAGAAGACATACTTATGGCTGGAGTAGTCAAAGTGCATCAGCTGGCCCACGTGCACACTGCTCTTAGTGAGGGAGAAGTTGTTGGGAATGTCGATGAAGCTAAAGATGTCTTTCCTGAAAAAAAAAACAACACTTCAGCAGCTCTGGAATCAGCAGCTAAAAGATTAGTTTTTATAAAGTATATATGCAGCTGTCATGATTTTATAGAAAATAATACAATTGAATTTATTACTGTTTTAAGCCTGTTACAAGATTTTTAAGATCAATGTATAAATATGGCTTTTTACAAAAACATATTCCACTGAACAACTCAAACTCAAATGTGCTAAAAATCTCAAAAAGTGACTGATGTCCCATCCTCTGCAGCTGCATCTTATCTGAATTCAGTAAATACATAAAATAAATGCATTTTGTCCCATGCAGGGTCTAATCAAAAACTCCAAAAACAGTTCAGTATTCACCTCTGCTGGTAAAATGCTGTTTTGTTGAACTTCCATTTAAATGGTTTTCCTTGGAGCTCCTCGTTCAGGGCGTTTGTTAAAGGGATGAAGGAAGGGTCCAGGAAGTTCATGGCAAACTGAGACCTGAAGACAAACAATGTAAATAACACAACAGAAAGCTGAGTCATGAAACCTTGATGATGGGTTGATGATTTTTTAAACTTCCTAATGTTTCTTCATATTCTATCTGATCCTGACAATTTGTCACCCATCGGACTTTTGAACCGTTTCATCCAGTGAGGGTAGGGGGCTGAAAATGTATTTCTTTTTTCTTCTTCTTTTTTTTTGTTTTAAATAGTTATAAATAGTGTACAAACAAGGCAACATATAACTAGTTCATATTCATGTATCTTATTTCTTCAGACAAAACCAGGTCGTATTTAAGTCACAGTCAGTAAAATGAGTCCATATTGCTTTTGTTTGAATGTTAAAAACTTCTGTTCAGATTTATTTTCACTCTTCCAAAAGAACTTCTCCCTGATTCTCCAAACTGAGATCATTTTGACTGATATTTGCTGCAGGTAAGATGCTGACTGTTCACAATGAATCCACACAGCCCCATTTAAAAAGCAAACTTATTATACTGTATATAAACCAGAAGAACACTCTCTATATATTTTATAATTATTTTCTCATACTTTTAAATTTTCCTCCAATAACTGAGCATTATAAAAAAGCTGACCATATAAAGATCTGCACTTTTACAAAAAATGTTAGATGCTAAATGGGAATATTTCAAACTGATCAAATTCACCCCAAGTGTTATTATTTTCTTGCACAATTTTGAAAAAAATTCGGAAGCTCCTGTCCCAGAATAAAACTGGTTCATGTGAGTCACATCTAGGCTGTACTAAAGTATCGCTCTATTATTAGGCAGTCCAGAAAAATGCACTGAAAGTCTGCAGCTGCTTCAAAGATATCCCTGTAAGTTCTGATGAGAACTGGCAGGAGAGATCATGATTGCACAATTTTATGTAGCTTCCCTCCAACATCTTCTGTTTAACTGCAGAATGCTATGCACATTTATTGTTCTTTTATATTTAATTTTAATGATGAAGATTTTATAGTTCATTATATTAAAAGAGCACTTTGCTCTCTGGGTGCAGACTAACTTGTGGTTTCTTGAGTTTTTAAAACAGAAATGGAAGGCGTGCCTCCAGATATCAGCCTCATATATTTAACCACACACCCTGATTTTCTTTGAGATAAGGCAAAGAAAACATGTCTGTGTCCAAGAAGATTATAACTGACAAGATACTAAAGTAACCAGTTAGTAACTATGAAATTACCCTTATAATGCAAATTTCTAACTTAGAAATAGACATTTCTGGATAATAAATGACTTCTAAAAATACATGTTGCATTCAGTACAGGTGGGACTCGCTTTATTTGGTTAGTAGGAGCCAGGAAAACATAAATAAATAAAATACAAACTGCTGATGTTTATTTAAAGATGCTGAGCAGATTTCTTGATTCGTCACTAACCTGTAATTCAGCACCTTGGACAGTTCACAGTTAACAGCCAACAGAATAAGGATGAAGTGGTCCATATAGGCCAAACTCATCTGTTTACATGCACACCAGCTCTTAGCTGCATCTTTTAAATCTGCTGAACTCACCGAAAGCCTGCGTGGAACATAATCCTCGGGCCTCCCGTGTAATATTTACTGGAGCTGAAGAGGCTGTCTTTTCTCAGAGACACGTAGCTGATGAGCGACAGGATGAGCACAACGACGCACAGGATGATCAAACCCAGGGCCTTGGCGATGCGGACCATCTTGGGAGCGTTTTCATCCCCAGAATGCTGCGAGGCGGCGGCTTTATGTTGCCATATTCGGGGCTTTTCCCGACAAACTGGCGCTTATTGACTCATATAATCGCGCAAAGCGGACGGCCGGTGGTTGACGGCTGCATGATGAAGACGCCTCTCCTCGGTCTGCTCTCATTCCTCCGCTTTGCCGCTGCTTCCCTCTTCGCTGCTGGCGACTAAACCCTCCAGGCTTTAATCATGAGACTGAGCACAAAAAAAAAAAAAAAAAAACGTGTCAACATCCATCCAGCTCCAGCATCACCTCCACCCCCTCACACTGATGCAGGCTTCTCTGCTGCACAAAGGAATTCTTGTCCAGAAATAACCTGAGAGAGGCAGATGGATGAGGAAACACGAGAACAGACGGAAAAATCCCTTTATTTTGGACCCTCGCGTGTTTAATGTGACAAAAATATATCATCGCAAAAAGTTTTAGACAAATGTGAATTTAGAGTTTGCATAATCTATTTCTTTTAACCCTTTCACTGACTGGTCTAGCATATTTTAATCTGTTGAAGCATGCACTGAACTTAACTAAGAAAAACTACTAAAATAAATAAAACAAAATAAAAACATGGAGTTGTTGGAATATTGAAAATAGAAGACATAATGAAGTGTAAAGCATGACACTGTTTTAAATTATGGAGATTTTTGGAAAAAAGTATGACCTTAACGTTAACTTACAGTATCATTACCATTATTGTATTGCAATAAATTAATTTTAAATGCAAAAGGGTTTTTTTTATTCGAGTGGTAGCTGAAAAGTTAAAAACATGTCTACAGCAAAAGAGCATTACATAGAGGTCATCTCATGTCTTTCTGAAATATAAAACAAAAATAATCAAAAACCTGACAGAGGACCTGGGAGATGCATCACCACTCAGTTGATCTGCAGGTTTTCAGCTCTTTAGAAGAATCACCTTGCTGATGCTAAAGTAAAATTTTAAAGCTTGTTTTTGGTGTATTCACCTAAATATTTGCAAACTGTTTTTTTTTTTTTTTTTTGTAAAAGGCTACTACAGATTACTAGCAGATCCAGTTTTTAGAAGTTACGGTGATAAAAATGAAAACAAATAATAAATGCCCACTATGATCAGGTACTAGACAAATTAGTGAAAATAAACAGCCAAAGTCCAAATAAATATTTAGGAAAATCATTTAAAACATGAAAATAAAAACTCAAGACTTCCAAACGTAGCAAAAAAAAATGGCTGCAAGGAAATAAAAAAAATGAATGACTTTTCTGAGTTTTGGCAAATACAATCTTTTTAAAGTATTTTTTTATTTAGAAGAGTTAGTTCTGTCATTTCTACATATTAAAGATACAATCTTAATACAATAATGGTTACGTAATATCACAAAACTATGTTTTTCTTTTCTTTACATGTTATTTACATTTTTAACTAATCTTTTTTAAATTCACAGTAAGCTTATTTTGGTAAACAACATGCAAAATCACATACAGTATTTCAATGTTTCCATGCATTTACAGTTTGTTATCATTCCCTTGAATGTTGACACATGAGAATATTGTATTTGTATGCACATACGTTTTATATAAACATGATACAGGTGTAAAATATTAAAAAAAACATTTAAAATACTCAGAATGTTTGAGTTTTTTAGCTGGTATTCAACACTGTAACATTCTGGAGTTATTTCTTGTGCTTTACAGTTTCCACTAAAATGTTTTAAACTTCTAACACAGAGAACTTGGAAAATGACGTTACATTGTATTATCATCAAGCTGCCAAAGTATTGCGGTTTTCTGTACTGCATTTTTAAGATATGTAATTTTTTATTACAGAAGCAAACAACAAATTAATAATACACAGGCACTTTATCATAGAATATCAGTCACTTTGCATACTTACGTACCATCAACGATACACACATGAAACACACAAGTTCACCCAAAAATCTTACACAATTCAGGGAAAAGTACACATCTCCCACGACTTTGGCAGACAGCCATCACTCTACACAGTCGAGAAACATGGAGGGGAAGAAAGCTCCTTCACCGTCACTGCCTAACGAGCCGCATGGACTTTCTTCTCCAAAGCTCATGTCCTCACAAGAGTCCTCACTGCAAGTGCACAAAGAGGTTCTTAAGACTCAATCCTGGGCTTAAATATTAATTCTGATTTAAAAGAAAAACAAAACTGTACTACCAACCTCTCACTCTCATCCCAGCTCATCTCAGGAATAGTCGGCAGACCAGGAACAGTAAAGTGACGGGTCTGAAGACTCTGTGCTGTTCGTCTGGACAAAATCCAAACAAGCTTCTTGTTGTCTGGTTTGTTACATTCACTCGACCGGTATTCGATCATGCACTTGGTCACGAGGTCTTTCCAGTGGAGCAGCTCGCTGTCACAAATCTATAAAAGTGAAAAACAGGAAACATCTTAGAAACCGCTGCCATAAAACTGTCAACCGTTCTTTCTTTTACACGTCTCATATATGTGCTTGTGGTCTGGCAGTGACACATTGTACAAAATGGAAGTGATTTGATCCAAATGATGGAACAGTGTTTAGGAGATTATTTATTCAGACAAAATAGACCTTAAGGTGCCTTTGGAACTGATGAACAATCTTCAACAACGTGGCTGACTGGAGGGCTTCAAACTCCTGAGCAATGAGGGACAAAGCCAACACTGACGGCTGTAAAGAAGAACAGAACCCTTAGATCTACAGCTCAGAGCAAATGCTACTATGCTGACAAATTGCAGCCCGAGAACAATTCTTACTTTTGCTTTAGAGAAAACAAGCCGGCATAAGCAGGCTTTTAGCTGGGCTTCCAGTCTCCCAATGCTTGGGATCTCCTCCCTTAAAATATAGAAGGAATCCTTCTAGTACAGATCTCAAAGAAGAATCTGTTTGACCTGCTCCATGGAAACGGAAGCAGTCACAGTAAGAGCAGCGAGTGAAAGAAAGTGAAGTGCGTACCTTCCAGCAGACAAGGAGGTGAAGGCCGAGTAGTAAAGGTGCAGAAAGGTGAAGGCCGTCACTGCTTTTGGCTCCACGCAGAGCTTCTCTGAGATGATTTTCTCCATGCGGCTGAGGTCGGACACGGTAAACTTGCTTTGGCTGATGCGAATGAGTTCATGAGACGGTGAGATATTGCTCTCTTCTTCGACCATTTTGGCAGCTATGTGAAGACAACACACTCCAATGCAGGGCACATGTTTGGGCTGGACCTGTCACAACAATTAAAAAGTATTCTCGTGATTTAAAACAAATCTCCTTACTGCTGATCTGTCAAAATTTAGCTGCAAATGTACTTTACATATTAAGTGATAATTTCTTGATAAACAGGACAAATTACATTTAAAGACAGGTGTAATTGACTGAAAAAAATAAAAGATAAGAACAGAACTGGATACATGAAATAAAATAAACTGCATCTGAATAAAAAGCCAGGCTGGAGAAATATGTTTTAAGACTGAAATTTCCAACAACTCTCAGATTCTCAAAACAGGCTGTTTCAGCATAATATCTATGCACCGCCTCACTAAAGGTCTAAAAGTCTCTTGTACTTTGAAACAGCTAACACTCATGTTAAAAGCACTGGAGGTCATACTGATTCATACATAGGAAGCATGTGCAAAATATGTGTCACTATGATTTCATTCAATTCTTTGCAGACACATTTTAAATTAATATAAATGCAGAATTCACCATTCTATTATCCTGAGTAGAAAATCAGCAGGAACTGAATGTCTTTCAGTTGGTAATGGGCCTATTTACATGCAAAGATGTCATTTTAAACATAAATTTGTACTCTGAAGTTTTAGAAAAAAAACATTGCATTGTGTAATTTTATACTAGATTTTTTTTTTACCTTCATGTTGGTGAGAAATCTGTCCAGCAAATTGACAGCTTGAACAAAAGTCTGAGTGCTGTAGCCAAAGAAGCTGGTCAGACTCCACAGTTCTTCCACTCTGCTATCTCTGCATTTTGCAGTCACTCTGCTGTGAATCTTAGAAAAAGAAGAATAAGTATCATTATCTATTTGCGGGTCATCTTTGAAAACAACATACTTTTTAACCACGCTCGTATATCTGCTGCTCTAAAAAGTCAAACTTGTAAAAATAGGTCACCTCTGGGGATGTGGATTCCATCAGCTTCAGGCCAGTTTCCCTGGGAAGAAAGTTGTACTCGTCTGCACAGCATGACTTTAGCTCTTTTAGGAGCAGGCTGTCAACGCCTTGAAGAGCCCTCATCCTGAGAAAAAACATATTTAATCAGTTTAGCATGTAAATCAATGAAGATCGTCACTGAAATGATTACAGAATATGCTGAGGAAAGGAGCACTTATAAAAGTTTCTGCTAAACCACACCTACTGGGTGTCAGATTTCAGAACTAAAAGTTCCTTCAGCGCCTAAAACCAATATTTCTCACGGTATTGTAAACAAATGCATCGGGGTAACATGCTAAATATATAGAAATTAAATAGTAACAGAATAAACGTTTGGGGCGATGTTTGCAAAAGTAGGTCACAAAAACAATGAAAACACTAACAGAGCTAAACTAAGTTTAAAAAACTAGAACATGCTAAACCCAGCGAGACCTACATATCGTTATTACGGTATCGAGAAATATATTTTTCATGTTAGTACCAATCATCAAATAAAAACATGTTATAAAAGTCACTGATGGGATGAAATGGGTGTTGGCTATTTTAGCTAGATTGCTACCGTGTGAATAAACTCGTTTTTACCTCGACCAGAAGCCGCCGACATGCAGAATAACAGCTCTGCGACTGAATCAAACACGTCACGCTTTCATTTTTCCATTTTGCTCACGACTACGAGCAATACATGTTGTAAAAATAAAGGTGCTCGATCCCAAACAAAAAAAGGCACCATAAATAAGCTAGTTCCATTCAACCGAACAATAAACTTCGTTAACCATCATGCAACACTAGAAACGTAGTACGTTTGCGTCTCAAGCAACAGGATGTTGACGCACCGTTTCAAAGCGGCGATGGCGCTAAATCCACATTATTGTTTTTTTTACCACGAATTCTCTATTTGAACCAGGAAATTATGTTTTAGCCGTGTGTTTATACCTAGTTTGACAAAGTTTTTTTAGCTGTTACCGCTATCATCGTAGTTTTTGTCACTGGAAGAACGCTAGCTCAAAGCTACCTGGAAGAAAAATGTAGCTTCTGATGTAGTTTTCATGGTAATGGAACTTTCTGTTTATGTAGTTAGCTGTTGTTATCTACTAATTTTCGTCTATATGATTTTGGTATGAATTTGAGTGGTAATGTCATCGGGAATCCAGCTTTCCGAGCCTCAGCGTTTTGGATTAGCTGAAGGCGATTCGAGTTATAATCCTACAGCAGAAGATAAACAAACAGAAACTGGTAAGCTAGGCTAGTGCTTGATTCAGCCTTATTTAGTTGGCTGTGTGTGATATTTGACAACTTGCCAATTTGTTTATTTTGTAGAAATCGATAGTTCCTCCCATAGGCAGAGATTCAGTAGTCTGACACTGGATGAACTGAGGTAAAAAAGGCATAACGTTGGCGTATTGTGTTTTGTTGTAGGAAAATATGTATTCTTTTTAGTCTATCATCTTCTGAGTAGTGGTATTATTATATAATATCAGTAACACTATACATACATACATACATACATATATGTATTATATCATATTAATCCACAGGGGCAATTTAAAAAATACATTTATTTATTACTCTGTGTTGACAAAGAACATTCACTAAAAATTGATTTAAAAGAGATTCGTAGCAAAATTATGGCTTAACAAATGTAAACATGTTTAAAATGTTACCAAAAAGATGGATGAAGCTAGTAGACTGAAGAAATGGGCCAACTTTTACTGCCTATTACCTGTATAAGATGATGATCTGCTTAACTAAGCAGAACAACCCACAAGACAATGAGTGGTGTATTATATATTTTTTTTTTACATTTGCAAATTATTTGAGAAGTTTAGTAAAATAAAATATAGATTTTTTTTAAGGTCAGTATGTTTTTTTTGTTAAGAATTCACTGGTTGAAAATGTTTAAGATAGCAGGTTTAATCAAGATTGTGTTGTATTTAAGTTTGTCTATGCTTGTTTTGCCATTGACTTAAAACATTTAACTTGAAGTGAAATGGCATGTAAGGCGTTCAAATAAAAGTATATAATACAAAGAACTGTTTTCCTGAAATGCAAAAATAAATTTCTTCAACTCATGTATAAATATCTTTAAGTTATATTTAAGCCCAGCATCCAAGTAAATGTGCTTAGTTATTATTTACAACGTCAAAATACAGGGTAATAATCAACATTTTCAAACACCTGAAATGAGAGGGCATAAATGTATAACCGCTTGTTTCTTGACAGTGAGGAGCTTGAGAGACGAACAAAAGAAACACAAAAACTGCAAGAGGAGGTTGAAAATTCAACCAGAGCAACCCTGAAGAGGTTTTGCTGCACTTACAGTTTGCCTGGACAATGCTGTCACAATTGTACGTTTAATGTTGTGATTCAACTGTTTTAACATTTTTTAAATGATCCAACAGATTAAACCTATGTTATGTAAAGGTTTATTTTTCCCCATATCACAACGCCCAGAACATATCACAGTGATTGAGAATACTGTATTTGAACTATTACACACTGAAATAGGAAAACATTGTTATCAAAATGTTTATAATATTTGCAAAACCTCAGCCTGCTTAACAAAGACATTTGTTACCACTAAGAAGCACAGGGTATATTATAAAACACGATGCTCTCTTTTGGCAGATGACTCATCTGAAGATTCCCCTACTTTTTCAGCCCACCAACAGAGAATGACTCAGCCTCTGGTCTGTAGTCTGGACACTTTAAAACCTATGGTGGTCCAGAGGGATAGAAGCTCTTCTGAAAAGGCAGCTTTAGGAAATGCAATAGATAACTGCCTTGAACAGCTGTCTGATTTGCAGTTCAGCAAGGTTTACACTTTTTTCTAGTCATATATCTTATTTATGATATTACTTTGATGTTGGATTAGTGAATGATGAACAGAATGTTTTCTCTGCATATTTTTCACTTTCTCAAAGATACACGGTCCATCTGAGCAAGACAACTTTAACCCCCGAACAGCCACTATGAACCTGCAGACTAAGCTGCGTGAACTTCAGAAGGAGAAAGACATCCTGTCTGACTTGAGGTTGACACACTGATGATTTATTGTTTAAAAAAAAGATTATAAATCACTTTCACTCACATATTTTCTTCACTTTTAGACTTAAGGATTCAAGGAAACATGTTGATCAAATGGAGACAATGTTGTGCATGTTGGAAGAGCTCCAGAACATCAAATCATCTGCAGACCAGAAGCACCAAGAGACAGAGAATGAGACGTTGGAACTTCATGGGAAAATAGAATCACTGGAACGGTCTATAAAGGATGCTTACCAAATGCTGTGTGAGATGCAATGTGGAAACACTTCCATCAGTACTGGTGCAGGGAATAGCCAAGTACATGTGGAAATAGGCAAGCTGCAGAAGAAAAGTATTTCAGTGAGTAGTTACGTTCTGTTAAGGGTTAGTACAATTTAGCACCTTTCCTAAAAGTATAACCCTTTTTTCCCCTCTTTTCTGAACTAGTCAAAAGTACATCAGGGGAGTGAAGAATATAAAGGAGAAAATAAACAAGAGAGGTATAAACGTGTTTTAATACTTATCAGATTCTGTTGGTTATTTTTAGAATTACTCAGTGAATTTGTCAGCAAAATGACTAAAGATCAACTTAAAAGCCAAGCACCAGGTTCAAGTCACATTTGTTAGAGCAGTAGTTAGAAACAGTCATATTTTAGTAACTAAATTGTGACTAAATTCATTTCTTTCTTAAAGAGTTGTTACCCATTTCACCATATTTGCATTACTTCTAGGGATAGGTATAGACTAAAAGTTTATGACAATAGTTAACAGATTGTTATTAAAGATGGCTTGTCATTCTCACAAAAACAGCATCTGCATCTAATTTGGCTTATTCCTTACTAGCATTAGGGCAAACATGTCATCCTATCAAATCTTGAATGCTACCTGCTGCGCTGCATTGCACAGAAAAAAAGAAGTAAATGTTGAGAAAGCATTGTGCTTCTGATAGCTTGTATTAACGTTCTGCATGCCTTCGTCCCAGGATGGAAGACCTGATTACAAGTCTTGGCCAGGAGATGGCGATGTTGACTGACAAACTGAGTTCATCAACGGACAGCAGCCTCAGCTTATCTGTCAAATTACAGCTGCTGAAGTAAGTGCTAATCTCAAGTTGTTATTCACAAATATTGGATGTATTTGTGTATTATTCAACAGAGAGTTTACAGTGCAGATTGTTCTCCTGGTGGTGATAACTCCATGTTGAGTTACTGCAAACACTGTAGACAGTGTTATTATCTATTAGGCTCCTAAAACAGTTTGTATGTTTAGAAAACTGGTAGAAAATCAGACTTCGCTTCACCAGCGTCAGATCAGTGATCTTGAGTCAACCCTCTCCAGCTGCAAAGATAAGGTAAATCAAGCATATATTAATGTTATCAGCACGTTTTACTACAGATTTATTATTAGCATTTATCCTCTATTAAAGGCCAGTAAAATAAATCAAAGATAACAGTTTGCATGTTTCTGAAACTGTTCTTTTGGGTGTGGTGAAGCAACACGTCTGGAGTCGTTTAGTCAAGAAAATACTTCTTAAGCCAGAATGAATTATTTTGTTTTGAGATTCTTATTCAATGTGTTGTTGTAGGTTTGTTGTCTGCAGCAGAAGATTGTTGAAGCTGAGACTCAACTCTGTAGCACTCAGAGAGAAAGAGAACAATCTCTTCAACAGGTGAAGGACCTTCAGACCCAACTCGGTCAACTTAAGGTACTTCAGTAACGTGTGACCAGTCTTGTGTTTTTCTCTGGTGCTGAGTTACCCAGCATCTGCATATAATTTAGTTACTTTGAGTAAATTAAAGAACAATGGCTATGGACTTTAAAGTTTCAGGTTTACTTTAGAGGGCAACCCCAGTATAAATCTAATCTTTTTGAAATGCTAAAAGTTTTTTTTTTAACCTAAACTAATCCTTACTATGAAGCTGTATGTGTAAGTTAATGAAGCAGAATTTGTGTTTTATAATTATACAAACAATGTTGATTCCTTTTAAGCAAAAACATTAAAATGGTTGTAAAGTCAGTGAGTAAATCCAAATGTAGAGTTTGTTCAGGCGAGGCAAATTTTGTCCACATTATGGAACTCATCTGGTCTTAGTGCCAGACTATTGATCAGCTGCTTCCCTTCTACGCACAGACTTTGCACATATCATGCTGTAGCTGTTCAAACTAACCCAGCCTGCCTTCTTTGCTGCCTCTTCAGTTAGCTGTTTTACAACCCACCTCCATCCCTGCTTTTCTGATTCAATCAGTGTCATATCTGTCATTGATTTTGCTCTTTCCTGTTGGGTCTTCATTGCTGTTCTCCCTGACTCAGACCTCCTTTGTTTGTTTATGAAATAACTGAGGATCAGAACAGAGCCAATCTGCCAAATATAGTCAGTGACATTATAATTTTAGATGGCTAAAGTTATCATTTTCTGAAATGTATGTGAGCTCTTTACTTATAATTTGGTTAGTCACAGGTAAGCATCCTTTATATTTTAACCCTGATGTAACTTTAAGATTTATGATGAAGTCGTGTACAAACTTCTCTCTTCTTCATAGTACTTGTGCCTACCGCTGAAGCTACAGCTTCCATAATTTACTCACAATACAGATTCCATAACCAGGCCTGACTTTACAGAGGTTGGCCTAAACACTCAACATTTAACCATACAAGAATAACAAAAGATGAAATATGAATATCTCCTAATTATATCCCATTTAGCCATAGTCAGATCACTTCTATTTTCTCTTTTTTTCCCAGACCTGCTGTGAGCAGCAGCAACTTGAGCTCAGTGAGGATGCTCGGGTCCTGAGAGGACAGCTGGAGGTGGCTGAGGAGGAGAAAACCTGTCTTCAAACCCTGTTGGAGCAGAAAGCCCAGGAGGTGAGGAAATTCCAGGAACTCCTGCAGGAAAAAGAGAAGGAACTTTGCTTCAGGCAGCAACAAACCCAGCAGGTAATAAACCATGAAAAGTGTAGATTTTATTTCTTTCCAACAATTATGTGTTTTTGCAAGTTATATGTTCATGAGAATGATTTCATAACTACCTGACTATTTTGAAGACTCACTGAATTCGTGTTCTTTTTTCTTCTCAGCATATTCTAAGTTTGGAAGATGCTCAGAGTCAGTGCCAGACTTTGCGAGCTGAGCAGGAAACACTGACGCTGAAGCTGAAAGATAAAGAGGAGATAGCAGATGCTCTCAGGCTGCAGATTGAGAACAGCATCCAGATGACAGAACAGCACAGACACACGATTGACAGCCTTCAGCAGGAGAAGGGCCTCCTCACCAACCAGCACAACCAGCACAAGCTGGAGGTTCAGCAGCTCAGGGTCAGACCAAGAAATAATCCCTATTGCTCTCTTCTTCCTGTTGACTTTCTGATCAGCAGCACTGCTGTTTTCACTATCCCTGACTGGCTTTCTTGTTTCCATTTTACTGATCAGAATGAGTTGGTTCAGCACAAGTTTAACGTGGATTCTGTGGAGCAGGAGAGGCGACAGCTGCAGGCCTCTGTGACTGAGAAGACTCGGTGTGTTCGAGAGGAGATTCTGGAGAAACAGCAAGTCACTGCTCAGCTGGAGCTGCAGTGTGAGCAGTTTATCAATCTAACCAGTAAGATCAGAGCGCATCACCAAAAACAGAATTTTATAAAGTTTGTCACAGTAAAGATCTGTTGTTTGTGGAAGTTTTTAGCCTAAAAAATCTGAAGGCTTGAAGTTCATTACACTGAGATGATAGGTTTAGACTTTAAATACACATAAACACATAAATTTAGAGTTCATTCACCACAAATTATGAGCTCATGCTGGCTTGAAACACCTATATGAGTTTGACATTAAGTCACACCCTTTTTAAATAGTGGTAATAAAAATATATTGTTTCACCACAACTGTATTCTCAAATGAATTTGAAGGGGCAGTCCTCCGATACTTCTCTGAAATGTCTACACACTGAGACTATAGCGGTCAGGCCGTTCATTTACCAGGAATCATAGTACCGGTACATGCTGCTCTTCCTAGAAAGAGTTGAGATCTCGTGATTTTTTTTTTTTTTTTATGGGATCAAATTATCTTGTCCAGCTGTGTTAAAAAAAAGCAAAGAACTGTCTTTGGTATGTTTACTTTGTCAACCAAGCCCTTCTATTGTTGCTTATGTGTGAAGGCACTTTCTTTGGATGTAACGTGTTTGTATGGGCACGATTTCAGAGGAGCATGAAGAGCTGCAGTGGCTCCACAGCTGTAAGGATGATGAACATGAGGGCATGGTGCTGAAGCTCCAGAGTCAGCTGAATAGCGCCCATGATGAACTTGATAAGCTCAGGCACACCCTGAGGACTCTGGAAGGAGTGGACAGAAACGGTTTGATCCACATTTTAATTTCAAATAAGACCTTCCTTCATGCGTCATTATTAAAGAAAACTCAGATGAAATTGATTGTTAGAGTACAGATAACAGTTGGTTACTTTTATCTTAATAAAACTGAGGAATGCAAACAGTTCTTTGCAGTCTTGAAAACATAAACTTGTCCTGAAGTCCTAATTAAATTTCATCTTATTTACATTTTAAATTCTTTGCTACTCCTTTTAAGTTTGAGAGTTAATGAAAATATTTTTGGTAAGTGTTGATTACACACTTTGTCTCCTCAGGTCTCCAGGTTGCTTTGGACATGCAGAAAGAGATCACTGCTAAAAGAGAGCAGGTCGACTCTCTGCAGGGCAAAATCCACCATCTGGAGGAGAAAGTGGAAACACTGCAACAGGTTAAATCACGTCTGCACTGAAAATGTTCTCTCTTTTTTTAAGTAAAATCTATACATCAAATCTGGATCATCTGATTTCTTATTGGTCAATTTGTCATTGCAATAAAATTCAGAATTTCTTTAATCATCAATCTTGCATTGTACAGCAGTAACAACTGGAAAGAACTAGATGTTCAAGTGTTTTAATTTTATTATGTTTTATTGTTTTGAGGAACTAGTACCTGTAAAAATGATAGCAAGCATCTGCATTTGTTCATTTGCTTTGTTCCTTTCCAGGAAAGACGTTACCAGAACCTGGAGACCCACCGTCATCTCCAGGAACTCGCCTTCATCAGGGAGGAGAAGAGGCAACTCGCTAAAGAACTGAAGGCTCTTCGCTCCAATGATCAACAGTTAAGAGAACGGATCAGTGAGCTGGAGGCAATCCTTCACAAGGTGAAACAGTTAGTGTTCTATAACTTCTATCAAATAAATTCACAAGTTACTCTTGAAGTATGTTTTTAAAAGAATGCAAAAGCAAGGGAATATTTAGGAACATGCAGAATTTTTAAGTTTTAATTCAATTTCACGGCTGGTTTTTTATTTTTTATTTTTGTCTTCCAAAACGTTTTAATTGAAACAAAACAATTTTGAACAGTTCTGAGTTTTACCTGGGGTCAAACTCAGAACCTTCAGATTTATAGACAGTGTTGTCAAGCTGCTGCACCACCGGCCAGTGATAACTACCTGCTTCGTTTCTATGTACCGGTATATAAACATTAGGTATTAGTTCTGTTTCTTTACCTTGACCTTGAAAATATTCTTGTAAGTTAATTAGAATAAAATAATATATTTTTTAATAGCCAATCAGGCTCCCAAGGTACCATGGATCTAGCCTTGCAAGCCAGACTAGAAATGTGGAAGATGGGCTAGCTAGATGCAGTATGCAAATTTGCATTATGACGTCACAATGCGGCTTTGCATAAACAGAGCTTGCAAGATAGTTTTTTTGAGAAAAATGAATTTTTTTTTTAATAACCAGGGAACAGAGAGTTTTCATTTTTGGCCTACATGACAGGCTCAGGGGGAACCCATTATAATCAATGAAAACCTGGAAAAGAAGGTTTTCCACTAAACCACTCCTTTAATGTTTTTAACTGCCTGACTGTGTTTTTTTTTAAATATTTTCCCAAAGATGTCCGAAAGCTTCGCCAACTGTCAGGATTTCCTCCAAGTGAAGGAGCAAGAATATTTTCGCCTGAAACTCCAACATGCTCTGGACTTGAAGGTAGAGTTGTCCACAAAACATGCTTTTAATAAGGAGTTAGCAATCCTTTACAAAGCGTATCTCTGCAACTTTAATGTTTCAGAGTTAAAATTAATCTGAGTTTCTTTTCTCACCAGTTTTCTGAGAGTAATCTAAAATCAAGTTTGTAAAAAGTTTGGAATACCGGTAATCTATTTGATTCTATGTAATTACCGGTAGACCCACAATAACCCACAAATACAATTGATGATTTTTTTTTTTTAATTTAAATAAATAAAAACAACCATAACCACAATATCCATAGATGCAGACAAACAGGCTCTTACAGTCTTTATGAAAGCCAATCAGCTCAAGTTATTAATGAGGCTCACACTAACAGGGACAAATGAACTTTTGTACCTTTTCGTGTTGCACTTTACTTTCATCAGGGATCCTTGCGATACCTCGAGTATTTGACAGTTTACCTGAAACAGACTGAATTAATTCGTTACTCACCTGTCTACAAGAAAATGTCACATTTAATGGTGTGTGTTTGATTTCAGAGCAGCTTAATGGAGCTGTTTGAGGGTACATACTGCATCTAATTTTAGCATCTAATCTATCTAATTTCTTACAGGAAAAGATTTTAGGATTATTTCTGTCAATATAATTACCTCTGACATGCAGCAACACTTGTTTTTTTTTGTTTGTTTTTTTTTACAAAACTCTCCAACAACTTGGTCTTCTTATCCTTGTGGATAATTGTGAGGAGACTGACATTAGGACGTGTTTGAAACATAGTAAACTAGGAGTCTTATTTTTTATGCTGTTGAGTTTGAAAATCATCTTTAACACTGATTATTTTATTTTAGAATTCATATATAGCCACTTTTGTGTTTTCTGTAGGAGATCCGAGGTCAGAATTTACACACAGTTCCAACTGTACCCCCACCTAATCTGGACTCCATAACCCCATCTCCACAGACTGCTCCACCCTCCACCCAGCATGCCTACAACACCCAGATCAAGGTACAGTCCGACCCTCCCCACATCTTGGCTATCCCTATGGTTTCAGCCCACAGAGTTCATGTGTGAATCATTTTTATTTGGCTGCACATCTGTTTTGTCTCTAAATCAAAAACACTCACTGAAATGCATTCCTGCAGCAAGGAGGGAAATCTGATTTTAGTTTCTACACAGCTGTTCGATTCTGCTTAGTTTGTTTTGTCTCACAGTGTTCAATATCTGCTGGGACTGATGTGTTTATTGATTAAAACCTAATCACATATGTTGGAGCTTGAAATTGTAGAACGTCATTGTGTAAGATTTAACCACATTTCCTAGATTCTCTGATCATAAGTGAGAGAATCTGCCCCTTTTTTATCACTTTAACTCTTTACTTTGACCTTCCTCTCTTTTTTTTTGGCTGCTGAAGTCAAAGAAGCAGCGGGAGTGTTCCACCTGTGAGCTCAGATCTCTCGTCAGGCAGCTGCGAGGAGTGATTTCAGAGAAGCACGGACCACACAGCGATGAGAACATATCTGGCTGCAGCCTCCACAGGAGAAGGTCTGCTCCGGAGACAGAGCACAGAACCACATTGTACATCTGGTTCCATTCTCACACACTGCAAGGATTAGCTTCTTATGTGCAGCAGCTTAGGTCACATTTAAAAACCATGTGATGCTACTGATTGAGCAAGAAGCCACTGGAATGCAGTTAGAGGAGGGTGAATCTATATCACTGGTTTTATTGACCATACTGTGTTGCAAAGTTTCTTTAGTCGTACACTTTAAAAAGAATAATGCATAGAACTTTAGTTGAAGAAAATCTTATAATGTGATTTATTTTTCACTTCAACAGTACTGACAACATTAAACAAGTAAAAGCTTGCTCCAGATCGAGGAGAAGGACCTGCGGCAGGTAGGACCATCAATGAAGCCTGACTAGAATCTTCTTCTTTTTTATTCCTTAATGTGGGAACTCATTATGGTGGTATAGCATGTTTCCACTATTTCCCCTCCTGCCATTTTCTCGCCATAAAACGTCTCACAAGCAGCTCCAATCTGAGTAAAGTATTGTATTGTGTGTCTGCACAAACTCTCCGTACAGTGAGCCACATTTCCTGACAGCTGAGCCGAACAAGCAAATAATCAACAGCCGTGAAGGTGAGTATCATCATTTGTTTTAATGTAACATAATCCTCTTTTTATTGTTGTTTTTCATTATGAATGCATCAGTCACTTTACAATCAAGTGATTTGAGTCTCCAAACTTGGATTTCTGCTTTCCTATGGTTACGTTGGTTTAAACAAGTAATTTAAACACATTATTTGAGATTTTTAATGGACGTTGTCACCATTTTTAAGTAAATCATAAAACAATCAGACAAGAAAATGCTTTATGATTAGCTGCACCCTTTCCTTAAACACGTATACTCAAAATACAACATATTATATGCTAATATCTAAATATTTATTGCGCACTCTGGCTTTTCCAGGCCATTTCATATCAACCCCAGTGACCGCAACAAAGTACACCAGCTTTCCTCAGGTTCTCTCACTGGGCCGCAAGTCACCGGTCCACACACTCCTGACGTCTGACCCAGTCACCTAACACGAAACACAAAGACTAAGACCCCCTCCATGGATCAACAAGCTGTGTAGATTGTAAATTAGTATTTATGAGATTGTTACAAACAAACTGTAGTAGATCATTTTGTAGTTAAAAACAACAGTCCTTACTTGTTGAGTTCAGCGTAGAGGGAAAGCTTTATTATTTAGAGCCAGCTGTTTACACAAATCAAGCCATAGTATATTTTTTATAATAATATACTATTTGGTTTATTGTCTACTTCAAAAGCTGAGTTTTATACTCTGAACATTTACTTGAAAGTCTGATCAAATGAATGAACCATCTTTGTTTTATTTTGTTTTATCATCATCAGATGAATCCTAATCTTGGAGGCTATTAATTAAGACATTTTGATCATGTACATTTATATTTTTGTAAATAATGTATTTACTCTACATTTTTGTACTACACTGGTTATTTGATGTTACCTTTGAATTTTTCTTCATTTACAGTCACAGTATTAAAATTCGCCTTTCAGTTCTACTGTTTTGCATCTCAAGACATAATTATTTGTCTGATTCTCAGTTCTGACAATTATGTTAATAAAACCTGAAAAGAATGATGTATTACATGAAGTCCTTTATTTACAAAAGCTAAGTCTCAGGATCTGGCGTTCTGCAGTAATATGAACTCCTCTGAATATCAAAGTGTTTCAGAGGAGTTTAAGTTTGTAAAGTTGTGTTTGAACAAAACTATAAGACTCATGAAATTGTCTTTTAGACATTTAAAAAAAACTTTAATCATATTGGGCAACATGTTAGTTAAAAAACAACTATCAACACAAACATCACACTACCTGTTAGCACGATGGTGGAGGGGTGATGATTTGGGCTCGTTTTGGGCACACGATTGGCGTACCTGTCAGTATTTAACTTTTCTAAATACCAAATCATTTTTAAAAATATGTCAAGAAATCACTTAAACAGCTGAAAGTTTATTAAACTTTGGTTTTTAAACAGGGCAATGATCCTAAACAAACTTTTCAAAAGAGAATGTCTGGAAATAAATGAACAAACCTCATAACAGCTTCAAATAAACAAATGCTTAAAAATGTCAATAAACAAACAAATTTGTAAGGAGCGTGGGATAAAACTCATTTGCAGTGAATATGTCGCTGCTGCTTTAGGTTGTGTTTATTTCATTTCAACACGCTCAAACATGGAGCCTCCAAATTACATAAAACATGGGCTTCAGGTCTGATGTGCATTCTTCTTTACTTTGTTTTTGGTATTTGTCAATAAAAAATTTGGGGCGGCACTAGCTCAGTTGGGAGAGTGGCCGGTCTGGTAACCGGAGGGTCACCAGTTCGATCCCCAGCTCTGGCTGGGTTTGATTGTCGTTGTGTCCTTGGGCAAGACACTTCACCCAACTTGCCTGTGTGAATGTGAGTGTGACTGTGTGTGAATGTTGGTGGTGGTCAGAAGGGCCGATGGCGCAGAATGGCAGCCTCTCCTCTGTCAGTCTGCCCCAGGGCAGCTGTGGCTACAGACATCTGTCGTAGTTTACCACCACCGGTGAGAATGACTGTGTGAATGAATAATGCAACTCTGTAAAGCGTCTTTGAGTGACCTAGAAAAGCGCTATATAAAACTGATGCATTATATTATTATTATTATTAAAACAGACTCAGTCTGAGCAACAACCATTGTACAAACAAAATGATTGCAGCTGTATCTCTGCAGACTTACCTACAGCTCTGCATAACGTCCTCTCTTCAGCAGCTGTCGAGCTTTTTACCATTTTGACAGACAACAGCACAAAGATTATTTTGGGGAAGATAAAAATCTTTTAAGTTCGTCTCCTTTGACTTTTCACCTGCGTTTTTGTTCTTCTAATCAGCTAAGTTTGTTGAATAATTACTTGTGGAGTAAAGATTATTTCCTCAAACTTTTAATCTTTTTGAGCTTTCTTGGACAAACTGCCCTCCTTTGTCTGGCTCAGACAGGATTTCACACTTTGACCTGTCTAACTCATATTTAGATGTGGAAATTTGATGTAAACACAGTCTTGAAAAGAATGGCGATAAGACCTTGTCATCCAGCAAGAGTCAAACAGATGTCTAACATGTTTCATTTCTTTATCTTTTTTGTCTAAAAAAACAATGTTCTGTTTTATAAACTGATTTCTGCTGGAAAGACTAATCATTTCTGAAATGTCTAGCAACTGTTTTCACATCTTTGCATAAGCCCAGTTAATTTACTGTGACTACCTGACCTTTCTTCAATGTATTTTATTTTTTCAATTTAATTTAATTTTTGTTTTGTTCTATTAAGGTTTTCTGGAACTAAGGTGTCCAGATCAAGCAAAATGATCAAAAAACAACATGTTCTTTTTACAGAACTAAACATTTATTCATTAATTTCAATCACATATTTAAAAAAGAAGAGCAGTCCAAGACCATCTGTTACGTCCCTCTGCATTTTCTCTGGCCAGGTTGTGATGGCAGCAATCTGAATGCCCCTGATTGCTAATTGGGCTGCACCTGGGACAGCGGGCATAAAGCCTGCTGGGAGAGGCCTGAGAGAGAGCAACACTGGAGCTGCCACCAGCCTGGTAGAGGCTGGAGATTTGAGGAGAAATGGCTCCTTTTTAATAAAAACCTTTTAGAAACTTATCCTATGTGTTCAGTCTCCATTTTATGTTGTGGCCCAACGAGCCGGGTCATAACACCATCTACTTCATGTCATCAATAAAGTTCTCTGTGCACTTGCATTTTATAGGAAAATGTTTTGATCTGCCCACTTCTTCCACACTTGGCTCTCTGTGGTTTTCCTCATCCTCCTCTGCTCGGTCTCTTGTAGGCAAAGCAGATACAGAGGAACTGTTTACAACCACACATGGATACAAAACAGATACCACCTGATCAAATAACTGGAGAAGGAAGATACAGCCGTGTAAATATCTGTCAGTGCAGAATAAACATGTTCTGCTACATTCAGGCATTCACTCGTTTATCTACCTACTCCTTATAATCTCATTGTGGCACAGAACAGCTTCTGAAGTCTTGTGATTCTTATGTAACATGAAAGACGGTGCTGTTTGGTTTTTCTTGCACAGAAGCTTCATATTTTCTGTGAATCTCTTTTGGCTCATCTGAGTTTGTTGTTCAGAGATGCTTCCAGGCTGTTGACTGGTTTTATGGGGTGTTGTGATGTGGTAGCTGTCTGATGATGGACCTTTCCGGGCCTTGGGTTAAACTGACGAGCAGTCACTGAAGTCATCAAGGATTGTGCTACGAAAAATACCAGGAAATCCTGACTTGGAACAGTTTGTTTGGAGATGACTTTTTTTTTTTTTTTTTTTTGTATGTGAAGATTCACAGAAGAGGACACAAAGAGAAAAACACCACGTTCCACAATGTGTAATGTGTCATCAATGATTGTAATCTGACTTATATACCGGTAGTTTAATGTTAAACCTGCAAACAGGCACCACGTGTTTAAACAGGAATTGTACATTTCTGCTTCAGACACTTTGTTCTCTCTGCTCTAACATTTTTAAAATGTTATATAATCTTTTATTATACATAGAATGCATTTAATTATACTTAATCTGATGAATAAATCATCTGAGTGAAATTTTTTTTAAATGAGATAAATTAGATTTTAACTTATTTGATTTATTTGTCTGACAAAACCTATTTATACGCTTCTGATTGTATCCATAAAACAATGTTCACCTTCAGTAATGTAAAAATTGCTAACCCACAATAAAAGAGTTAATCTATAAGTCTTGTGACCAGAGGAACGGGTCAGCCTGCTACTCGTTGACATGAATTCTCATCCAGTATGATATAAATAAAGCAGCTATTTAAAACAGAAGTATGTCCATTCCCGTAGCGACATACTGCAGCGTGTTTGTCCCATCTATTCCTGCTGCACACGTTTCTTCCTCCTGTGAATTCAAAGCATTTCTCACCCCCTCTGGTTCAATTCATGCAGAGTAACTATAAGGCGTGAAAGTAACAGTCCCATGAAAATACTTGAAGCAAATACTGAACCTGAACACAGTTGTTAGGAGCATGAATGTTTATTTTTCCTTTTATGCTATTTTCATTTTGGTTTGACTTTTTAGCTGATATTTGTCAACAAAATGAGCTACATTCAGTTTGACTACAAAAACATTATTTTAATGATAATATACTTTTTGATATAACTAAACAAACTATTAAATTAGCTGATTATCTGCAAAATTAGTAATCAAAAGACATTATCAATAATATATGATAAATGACAACAAAGTTTTGTACAGGCAACTCATTCTTTATGCCATCCAGTTGTGAAAAAAACTTTAAATGTCAAACCGAACAAGTTAAGTGTAATTGCTTTAAAAAAAAAAAGCTTAAATAGTCAGATTTTATCATATTAAATGTCATTTTACTGTATGTTATGCTAAAGGTCTGCCTTTAAAGTGGGCCTAACTATAACTGGTCAATTTTAAAGCATGAAATCTAAACTTTTTTTAATGAAAGTTTATTAATTCAGAAAATATTCAAGTGCTTTTTCTGAGTTTGTCCACCTAAATAAGACAAAGTAAACACCACTAACTTAAAAACATCAGCTGTCAAAACTAAAATCCAACTCGTGGGTACTGATGGGGTCTTGTATCCTAGTAACTATGGCAACAGTGGAGGAGATAATTTATTTAATGAGAGGCCAAACAGCTTTAAACAGCCTTTTAAGATGCAAATAGATTCACAATTTGGCGTTATGGTAATAATTAAAAGTAATATATTTTGCAGTGGAACGGTGCACACGTTCAAACTTAGTAAAAGACGTGCAATACTGCAGAGTAAATTTGCTTCATAACAGGAACTAAATTTAAAATGCAAAACTTATTTTAAAATGTAAATGGCCTGTATTTGTATAGCGCTTTTATGAAGTCCAAGGCCTCCCAAAGTACTTCACACTACAGCCAGTCATTCAGCCACTCACACGCTGATGGCAGTGAGCTACACTGTGTCCACAGCTGCCCTGGGAGCAGGCTGACAGAAGCTGGAGCTGCTGTACAATCAGCACCACTGGGCCCTCCTGATCAACACCAGCAGGCAAGCTGGGTGAAGTGTCTTGCTCAAGGACACAACGACAAAGTACCTCAGCTGGAGCTGGAATCGAACTGACAACCCTCCGGTTGCCAGATGGCCACTCTTCCTACTGAGCTACACGCCGCACATAAAGGTATAAATGTTTTAAACCTAATTTAACTACAGTAAAACCAAATATATGTATTATTATAGTAAAGTTTAATTTGTTAATCATTTGTGTGTATTTTATTAATACACAATACTTTAGAAGATAATTTTCTCATTCTTTGAATTGTAGCTGTCAGAAAAAGGTAACGGGTAACTGTTTGCTCATTTTTGTGTAAACTCTATACCTCAACTTATAATTTACCAGAATGTTTATGTTGTTTTTACTCGGCGCTTCATAAAGTTGGCTGCTTATGTGAAAAGTTGCTCAGATGCCAAAGAAACTCCTGACAACTGCTGTTGCATAGAAAAGTTTTTGTTGTTGACTAGATGTAATCACATGGTGTGCCCTTCAGGGGCCATGAATTAATTAATTAGCCTGGGTTCAGGTCCCTGGACTCTCCTGCTGTTCAGACACCAGGGAACGCACTGCTGGGACACAGAGGCTGTTGTTTCCTCTTATTCAGCCCTGATGATTCCTATTTATAGCTACAAACTAACTTAGTAAACTGTTTCAATGAAGTCAGTGAACTGTTTAATTTGCTGTTACTTTGCTCTGCCAACAACCCAGCCAGCTTGAATGTAGCCAGAAAGTACTGACTTTTTTTTTTTAAGGGTTTTTTGGGGGGCTTTTATTTAAATTTTCTGGTTAAAAAAAAAGGACCACAAACCCTGAATCATTTCTAATACTAATACTACTATTACTACTTCTGAGAACCATTTATAAAACTTCACTAATTACAGCATCACCAAAGAAAGAGTAAACTAAATCGTGTTGATGATCGACTGAAATTAATTTTCAAGAACAAGAAAGTAAACAACAGTCAACCCATGAAATTTAGGGAAATTATTGCTCAACATACAGTATGTGACCCTTTTTATGTCTTCTATCTTAAATAATTGACAGATCATTTCCTACAAAAGAAACAAATATTGTTGTGTTCTTTTCATTAATATATGTTTTTGATTTCTTTAATTTCAAAAACTGAATTTTTGTAGCCCATACTTTCATCTTGGCGACTTTGGAGAAAAAAGTTTGGGGACTTTTTTTCTGAAGTAAAGGGGAGTTCAGGTACATATTCAATGAATCTTTGTTTTGAAGTAAAGTTTATGCTTTGGAAAAAAAACACCATCAGCTGATAAAAATAGCTGAAACGTGTACAGAATGTCCATTATTAGTTGCACAAAGCCCCCATTAAAGTTCATAAATATGAAGCTTAAAAAACAACAACTTTATTTACAGGCTCTACTGATATCAGTATTGGAGCTGATGACGTCTGTGAATGATTTTGTTTGTTAGTGTTGCTGTGAACCTCCTCCTCTCCCTCGTGCTGTCACAGGACAGCACTGAGGTGACAACACGATCTCTCAGCAGCAGCACTGAATGTGTTGAACGTGTTACATCTGCACTTTCCAGCTTTAGATTTAATTTATAAAGCTTTACAGATGCTCTCCTCCTAATGAACTGTTGTATCAGCACACTGCAGTCAGACTGAAACAAGCCAGGTGTCTGTTTTTTTTTATCCAACCACTCTTTCGTCTGCTGATGACATGAACTTTTAGTTTATGTTGCATAAATCAGTAGCATTCATGTTAATATTTACTACACCTTTGAAGATTTCAACCTTTCATTGAGTGTCTCTTTACTTTTCAGCTTGCTAATTAAAATTTAGTTTTTGCAAAGACAGGCCTTCAAAGCAAATCCTCTAATCAGAAATATTTCACATCATCTTGGAGTTCTACCTGTCTCTAAACAATCATTTAAATATTCTTATCATTACAGTCTGTGTGGAGACTATTTTATTTACTTGAACTTTTTGTAACTCATAACTAATTTCTCATCCGACTGCTTGAGAGGAAACGCCTGAAACTTTGTGTACCCTACGTTGAACATACCACACCTTTCTTTCCTCTTTAGAAGGATTTCCTTCTCGAGCATCCTGACTTATAAATATTGAAACATGACCTGTTGATCATCGTCTGTAAACAGCTTCTCTAAGTGGCTGCACAAAGATCGCCTGACCAACTAGTTCGGCCCCTTTGGAAAAGCATAAACATAAGGATGTAAGCAACCACATCTTCTGTCCTGTTTACACGCAAACGCCATTGTGTTTGCTGATAGGTGTCCGATGTACCCAGATAATGTCATGGCGCATTTACTGAACACTTCAAACAAGTTTTTAAAAACCCTAATGCAAAAGTTTAATTAATTTGGTTTTTTATTTGATTTTGATTCATCTTGTGGAGCTAAAGGAGATTGTTTTCTTACTTACCAGATTATGGGTTTATTTATTGCAATAATGCACTGTAAATTAAAACAAAAGGAGAGAACCATATTAATTTCCCTCCAGAGACTTTCTGCTTCCCATCAACAAGATTAGTACAATTGGGGGAAACTAGTGCGACACACGGGAAATGTTTTTGTTTATGGTAAATTAGAGTTGGGAAGCACTCACTTTCCAACGAAAAGGAGTTTACTGCCATTTTTAACTATGTTTCAAAGCCTGTAGGATGTTGAGTAACAGAAAACAATACACCTAGAAGGACGTACAAATCTCCCAAAGCACTGTTGGTATAAAACACAATGTGGCACCACATGGTTCTCTCCTCATCCTTTAGTGTCCACTTGGCAAGGTTGTTTTATAGTTTGAGGCCTTTTTGTCTGATATACAGCTCTTGTCACAACCACCTTTCTCACAGAAACCAAAGAAAGAAAACTAGAAAAACAAGATTGTAATTTAATACATGAATGGTTGTGTTTTGAGCTACAATATCTGGAGCTGGATTATCCCTCTGTGGTTTATAGTTTAAACAATTTTGACGTGTATTTTGACTCTCAAAGCGCAGGGATGTGTCACAACAGTTCTGATGTAACTAAAATAATATAATAGGTTGTTGTTAGTGTTACACTGATGTTGTTTTTTACATGTTACATGCAGGAGTTTGCATGTTCGCCCTGGGGCTGTTTTCCCTCTTTTGTGGTTGGCTGATTTACATTTTTTAATGAACAAAAGTTTGCCTTGTGATGGACCAGCAGCATGTTGAGGTTAAACTCCACCACATGTCTGAAATAGACTCCATGATGGATGTTAAAGAACTGAAAGTGAAATGTGTCAGCTCCAGTGTCGCAGCCATGTTTTAAAAATGATTGGCTGTTTGTAATTAAAAGTCAAAGAAATCATGATGTTTTATTTATTTCAAGGATCTTAAGAATGAGTGAGCTTATTTATTTGCCTGAGTCTAAGCTCCGTTTTATTTCCTAAAAAAAAGTGACTTAAAATGTATACTGCAGCCACCCACTAGGGTGCTCACATTTTGTTTTTGCTTTAATTTTCACATTTTGTGACAAAAGGCAGAGGGCGAAAGACTCATGCAAGACTCCAAACACAACTGGGTAAATCTAACAGTCCTTTAATAGAGTCAAGGGTCAGTAATCTATAGTCAGAAAATTCAAGGCAGAGGCTGAGGCTAATCCAAAAAACAATTGGGCTCTAAATCACAAAAAACATTTATGAATCTATAGGCGGGAACGCTCTACACAAAGGAGAAGATGAACTGACCAAGGGAAGGTGCATAGGGTACATAAATGCAAACGGGAAAATAATGAGGCAGATGGATAGTATTAGGGTGTGGCAGGAACTGATCACATGGGGAAACAAAGTAATTGAAGTGACCTGAAAGGAGACAAGACAGCAGAGCACCAAAATAAAACAGGAAGAGCTAAATACAGACACACAAACCTAAAATACAGGTAACTAGGAGAAATGTCACAACATTACGTTCTTGTGTCTAGTAAAATGTTGATGTCCCAGACTACTTTTTAAAATATAATTTGAATATGTCAGGGTTCTTAAGGGGATATTTTGGTCCCCTTAACAGGTGTCTGAAATCTTTGAAAATGATTGCTTTTTGATATGGTATTTTCAAAAATTTGAAAGTACTTGAAACAGTTCCTAAAACTGGTTATAGCACAGTAGTATTAACTTTAATCAGACGATAAAATGAGACAATTGTTTTGAGCATATATGTACTGTTCATGTATGCATAAATCATTGCAATGTCCTTGAAAGTCTAGAAAACTCCTTTTGAAATTGCCTAAATTTTAATTTGGCAAAACTGGAAGAAAAATTACAGTTAAAGCTTTTGGTGTCCAATCCTGGTCCTCGATGGCCACTATCCTGCACATTTTAGATGTTTCCCTGCTCTTACACACCTGATTCATTGGTTGAATTACCTTTCCAGCATGTCCTCAAGTTCTGCAAAAGCCTGTTAATCACTCATTCACACAAATAATGTGTGCTGGAGCAAAGAATCATCTGAAGCATGCAGGATGGTGGCACAGAATCGGACACCACTGGTTAAGACGATCAGGTTTTCACATTTTTACCTTTCACTCCAAAAATGTATTAACAATCATTGTTTATTGTGGTTTAGGCAAACAAAGCCAAAATACATCCTGCACAGTTGGAACCTACTGAGCTGCATGGGCTGGATTTATCATATTTAATGCACAATGCATACATTGTTTGATAACTCTCCTCTGAATCCAGGGGTCAGCAGGGTTAAGTAGGGTCTGCATACACACAGACACACACACAGACACACAATATTAATAATAATCAGGCCAAACTGTTGTTACAGTATTTGCAGATTGTTTTGTCTTTATATCAGCCTGTGACAGCGATGAGTCCTCGAATTCTTAAATTAACCACTTTGTTGCTTCGGGAGGGAACAATGAGTTGCTGTCTTCTCTTACAGAGTGCATTAGCTGAATGGTGGGAAACAAGCCACACCTAGGTAGACAAAGGAATGCTAAGGTCAGTGCATCACTTTTGATGTAAATTAACTAAATGCACTACATTTATTGACAAAGTTATCTTTATTGTGCACTAATTTAAATATAGGAGTGGAAAAAACACAGAGAAAAGATAATTGAAGTGAAAGTAACTTTTCTCCTTTTGAATTGTTTTGTGTGCACAGGTAGATGATTTCAGTAGTCTCAGAACCTGTAGGATTATTTCAAGAAATTATATTCTTTCCTGACCCAGCTTTAGCCTTGTGTCGAACTTTTATTCATTTGAATAGTAATGGAAATCAAGTCATTTTAGTTTGCAAATAAATGTATACTGTACTTTTTGAATGCAAAGTGTACTTTTTGGAAAATTACATTATTAAATTAAGAACTGTCATGATTTCACTTTAAAGAATAGTGAAGTGAAAGCAAAAAGTTGCATGTGTATTTTACAGTGCTTTTGTCAATTGAGTGGAAAAAAGCATTCCAACACTGGGTCTTATTCACGTTGAGGATATCGTATTTCTTTTGTTTCCTTCAACACTGCAAGTTTCGGTCACTGTGATCCACTCTGTGTAGAACAAGGAATGAACAAGTGCAGAAATAAATTTAGCAGAATGTTCTTTTTCACTTCACATTTAATGGCTCGGTATGTGTTAATCACTTCCAGTGAAAAGGTCTTCCACTCCTGTCTAGTCTCCACTCCCACAACTATGCCTGTATATCAGGGCTCTGGCTTTACAAAGGCTGTCTGCATCGTGAGTTCTGTGACTTAATGTTTGGTACCAGGCTCCACCGTGGTGTAAGCCCAAAGGGTGGAGGACACAGCTCACTGTGTTGAGCTGAGCATACTTGCAGAAAGAGTTAATGTGGTTTGAGTCGACTTAAGGAGGCAGCCATAGATAAGAACAACGGATGATGAAATGTAAATGGGGAGGCTGTGTTTGGTTTTCGCAATTTTTTGTAATTTATAGAAAGAGGAGTGGTACTCTCAACTGAATTTACAGCTCCTGTTAAATTTCTTAATTAACAAAAAGATTTTTCTTGACTACCACAGTTTTGACATGGTCTGTCGTAAACAAGGTTAAAACCAACAGCCTTTGATTGATGATATTCACTTGTTATACTCCAAGACATCTACTAGCAAGTGGTAATAGAACAATGATGTAGTTGTCCAACTCCAATAATTTCACTTTTAAATGCTGTTTTTTTAGTTGCATCAAACAAAATGCCCAGGTTTGTGAAACAAAGGCAGCTGTAATATAAAGATTGTGTACTTTTGGTTCAGCAGCATTCATATGTGTCTGCAGCATGGAGAGAAGTAAAATGCTTATGTTTTATTCTGTCTAAAATGTAACTTTCTTTAGCAAAAAATAGTCATTATGCACAAAGAAGAGTACAATGGGGAAACATGAAGGAATGTCGCTATATGTAAACATCACTGGTGTAGGAAATATGTTCCTTGGGATAACAGCCATCCTTCAGCTAAAAGGTCTGGATACACAAATAACAGACAATGGATATTTGTGTTCCTATTCCTATTCACCAGTCATTGCACTGGTTGAATGCTGATATTTTTTTGACCAAAAGCTGTATAACTCTTTTCAAGACTGTACTGGCTTTTGCATGATTATTTACTTACTGTATGTGTTACTAAAAGTAAAGTCTTGTCCCTCGTCCACAGATAGATTTTGCATTTTACCTTCTCAGCATCAGCATGTTGATACAGGATTTTGATTATGTTAGAAGTTCATTTTCCTAAAACACGTTTTCAGTAAAGACATTCCTGTTGCTCTTTGTTGATACATGAAGGTATATAGCCTCAGGCAGCTTTGTGAGCCTGGGTGTGGACAGTGTTTGTACAATTGGTGCAAATGAAAACCCTATTATAACACAATTTAATGGGAAGGACATGCCCGACTTAAAGGCACGAATCAATGTTTGCAAAAGGCATGCAAAGTTTTATTTATTAGGGAAAAGATATTCATCATTAGACTTTACAAAGTTCACAGTGAAACCACCCACCAAATATCAACCAGGGTCAAATGTTCAGCAGCTTTTTCTCCACCATGTGAGAATGACCCAGAGTTTAAGTGAATGGGCGTGTGAGACTGGTGACCCTAGATTGTTCCTAAAAGCAATCTGAAGTAAAGTCCTAGACGACTCGAAAAAGTTGACTGTGCAGAATGTACAAAACATTCATTCAGTTTCTTTCCCAAACATATGAATAGACATCTTTGTCCTACCAACTGTGGAGACACTTGGCTTTTATAATTGCAAAACAAAATAATTTTTGGAGGTTGCACAAAATATGCTAGAACTTACAGATTTTTTGTGCAAACTTTGAGTTTACAACTTTTTACTGTCTAGAAAAAAAATCCTTTTGTTTTGTGTAATTGCTTGCTGTAGTGTCACAAACCTACTGATGACAGGGAATTCTGCATACAAAAATTAAAGATCCAAGTTGGCCTTGAAACCTTTTCTATCCAACAGCAAAAAAAGAAAAAAGCTAAAGAAAGACATCAGTGTTGCTCTGCTGACCAAACATAAAAAGAGACCATTACAAAGGTTGAACTGTTTTACCCCTCTTCACCCTCCCAACACCCTCCTTTCTTTTGGCAGGAACAATGTTGCTGCATTACTTGACTGTTATCCTTCCCCCCTGATGATTTTCTTTAGCATTTTTTACCGCTCTTGTTTGAACAGATGCCGCCCCCCTGCTACAGTCCCCATCCTCTGGGACTGCTATAAGGTCTAGTACAATGATTAAACTCTCAATTACATTAATGGTGAGAGTCCAGCCCAGTCACTTCCTTCCAGTAAGCAACATCAAATGATATGATGTATATCACTTCCTGAGGTAAACCTGTAGTCTTTTGTCCTACTTTATTTATGAATGGATTATGAAAGAGGAGCTGTATGACCGTGTTCACCTTTCAGTTTGTCCATTACTGCCTGCGCAGCTTTTTATAGCAGAATGGACCCTGAGCAAATTAACAATGGGGAAAAAGGATATGACAACTTACATGTAGTGATGTAGATTCAATGCAAAAATAGGTGCAATCAGAAAAGTGAATCTGTGAAGGACTGAGCTGGAGAGAGATTTATTTGGCTTTTTTTTCTTGTCAGATATCTGCGCTGGCATCTTATCCATTTGAATTCTGGGTAAAAGTCTGATTTTGTTGATAAACAGATGGTGTTTCCTGTAAACACGGATGGTGGTAGTTCTTGGCTTGCAGTGTCATGTTTCAATCTCTCACCAGTTACATGCTTTAGGTGCCTCAGATTCACAGAGCAATGCCCTTTGACCTTTGCTAACTTTAACACCTCTGTGCATTTTAGGAGACTTTACCAAAACCTACATGAGCTTCATTTTGCAAAGAAATGACAGCATCTATCAGTCAGAAAACATACTTAATTGTAATAGTCATGAGACAGCATTAGTTGGTCGACTTAATCTGGCTTCCTGAAAGTAGCTGTGACTACTCAACTTCTACCTAATTTGTGTTGCAGATGCTTCTTTTTTTCTACAATAGGGGACCTTTGTCATTTTTGTGAAGAAAAAAGCATTTAAACAATAAGTTATTATTAGCGAATCAACAGGAAGTGCTGTGTAACGCTATGATTGTTGTGCAGACTTCAGTGCCCTTAAAATTGTGATAATATACCCACAGCCATTATCCAAATCACACCTCAAACAAGCTCTGAAATAAAAAATGTGTTAGTATTTGCCCTGTGATGGACTGGCGAACTGTCCAGGTTGTACCCCCGCCTCCCACCCTGACAGCTGGAGATGAGCACCAACTCCCTGCAACCCTTACTGGATGAAGTGGTTCAGAAAATGGATGGAAGGATGGCTGGATTCAGTATTTCCACTGGACACTGCAAGAATATACTCATGCCACTGCTACTAATCTATTAAAAGATAGTGCTGAAATCCAAATGACGAAGATGCAGTCCAGGAAATGACGAGTGAACCTTTGAAGCATGAAGCAGCTGACAAATTAAGCTTTCAGTGTCTTTAAATGTGAGGCTGTTGCAACATCTTGTTTATGCATGACTTTAATGTGTAAGCCCAGGTCTTACTTAATGTCAACATTTCTGACAGGCAGTTGAGCAGTTACATTTTGTTTCCTAGTGAGAAATACTGTTAATGCAATGGCTTCTCTATTTCAGAGCAAACAAAATGCATATACAGATTCTTTATACAAAGATTTTCACTCGGCATTGCAATGTTTGGTGTATTTGTATTAATTTGACTATAAAAGCTGAAAAAATATATTAATTGAATTACAGCAAAAATATTTTAATGTGTAAAATCTGTTTTTTTTTTTTTTATTATTGTGTGACATAGGGTTAGGGACCATGAAGTAAAAATGTACTATTTTAAATAATTAGTTTTCTGAAAAGGTGTGAAGTGTTGAATGTCAGGCTGATCTGTTTTACTTGTGAACACAACTGGTCACACATAGTGTGTAACTATCTAAAACGTGTGTATCAAAATCTGGAACATTTGTTTGCAGTGATAAAAGTGTAAAATACAACCTTAAAGTTATTGCAAATGGAGTTAGATGAGCAAATATCTCCACAATTGTTGTTGCAATTTTATTCCAGATGGAGGGAAACACCTAATGTAGAATGTGTCAACTATTTTTTACATACAAAAAAATGTCTTATCAAAAAAGTATGTCAAATTTAGATAACCCTGTTCTTGGTTGTTTATTTTGTTATTTTTTTATATTTCATGTGGCCTGCAGAATAAAAGTACAATAATTAAAAATGAGTGTTTGGGATGATGGGCAGCTCAAGGTTAAAAATTCAGTTTTGGGAGCACTGCATCTTCCATTTCTGAAAACACTTCTACTTATTGAGAAGGTACAGACAAATGCTCGGCTGTATTTGATGTCCAGACTCATAATGACTATAATTCAGGTTATAAATCACCAACATTTTTCTGCCTCTACTCTTAAACACAAACACAGTGTGTGGTTCCACAGAAGGCAATAAACATCCTTTATTTTTGTAGCGGCACAGAGCATCACATCGCACGGTTCCCCCTTTAAAACAGCTCCGCCCTGAAATCAGTCGATGAAATTCAACATCACTCTCACCACCGTCTGACCAATCAGCGCTCACAGGGGGTGGTCTTAAGACGGTGGTCCGTCGGGGCAGCAGCCAATCAGAGCGCCTGCTTGTGAAACAAAGGTCTCACGTCAACGACCGTTGGTTGTTTGAATGCCACATTATTCATGTGCGCGTGGTGCTTATTTAAGGAGTCATGAGGCGAGATAGCGGTTCTCGTATAAAAAGCTAACGGAAAGGCGCTGTCTGTACATTTTCCAAGTTTGTGAACTTGAGGGTGCTGGATGTTTAACGTGAGAAAATTAAGATTATTTCTTTACACGTGTAACACGCTCGGTAAGCGCATTAAAGAGCCGCCAGGTTTGATATAACCACCGGCGTGTCCATGTGGTCCAACACGCTACTTATTCATATTCCTGGCTGCTTTGTTGAACTGCAAACCTTGACGGCAATTAATAACCAGTTAAACATGGGTCAACATCATACTCGGCTGAGGAGTTCAGCTTCGCCAAGCTAAATACATGACAAAATGCACACAAAACAGCGACGGATTTATGGAAACGTGAACAGTTTAGCGTCTTTGTTGATTTAGTAGAGGGAATGTTTTTAAACGGTGACATATGCCGTGTAAGAAAATCGCAAACACTGACATGTATTTGTCGTTGCACACACCCACCGCCCATGCAGCCTCCCAGAACGTCGCTTTTCGCCTCACCGGCTTCATTATGCGAAGAGGAAGAGGAGGGAGGAGGTGGGCCACTCTTCTTCTACCTCCCGAAGTACTGCTGCTTCATTTCACCTCCGCCTCCGAGCAGCTCAGTTCTCCGTCTTTTCGGGGTTAGGGGAGTTTAAATTTCCTTTTTTTTTTAAATTATTTTAGTAATATAAGTGCCAACATTTTGAATACTCTGCCTCACCAGGAGGACCACGCCGACCCGGTGAAGAGTGAAGTTTAACCCCCCTAGCTGCTGCTCTGGAGACGGCGTACTCGAGATTTCAAGGTCCAACATTTCACCCTCTTTATCTCCGAGTATTTTTGGGGAAGTTACTGTCGACTTCAGTGAAGTTTTTTCGGCGTCATGACTCGGAGATCGTGTGCCATTTACGCCACCGGCATCGTCTGCGCTCACCTCCTGATAGTGGGGATCGCCCTGGTGGTGGCTCAAGTCTTCCAAACAATGATCCACAGCCGGCTAAAAAAGGTAAGCTGAGCTTTATTAACCCAAAACATACGCGTTTTTATGTCTCTTCTCCTCATTTGTGCCTCTCAGCTGTCACATCTTGGGCTTTAAACGCTGAGGTGTTTCATCTGCAGTGGCCAATCACTGCGGATTCAGCGTGTCACACACAGGGTCGCTGTCATCTTTCCGTGTAAATTAATTACATTCAGCTGTTTTGCGTTGATATTACTGAGTATTTTTACGCGCCTCCGTCCTGCAAGGGTTCGGGTTTGTTCTGAGTGAAAGTCCATTTAATACACGACCGTACAACTCTGATGTATGTTTTAATTTCGCACAAGACAGATTGTATTTGTTTCAACAGTAAACACAAACCTAATGGAGTCACTGCAGGTAAAAGTCCCCTGAAACTCCTACACTGAATGAAGGGGACTTTTGGTTGCATCTCAGGTGAGTCTGTCATGACTTTGCCTTATTTTATGGTGTTTTAACGAAGCAGCAGCTCCTATAATAATTGACCAAACTTCACGTGATTCCCTGGCTTTTTATCTTGAAATGCATTAAAGAAATGTTTCATAACCCTTCGCAGTTTTAGCGCACGTAAGCCGGTGACACATTTCTCTGGCTTCATGCATTGACTTCTTTTTTCAATGATTACATGAGGTCGTAGTAGAAATCTGGGTTGGGGGAGGGTGTGTAGCTTTGGGGGAAGGGAATTTGGGTGAGTAGGCAGGCAGATCTTGAGCCCTGACTCTGTGATGGATCTTCAGCAGGAGGGCATCCAACTTTTAGAAAATCAAGCCATCAGCAGCTAAATCTGCAATAATTTACCCCAACATAAATGGTGTTTTAGCAATGTAGGTGCTGAAAATGCATATGCAGGCAGTCCTGTTCTTAGATTTATTTTATTCACAGTACTGTATTTTTTTCCCCCCCCACAAAATAAGCTCAGAATTAAAAATGTGAAGCATCCATTGGGTTAATTTGACAGTGGGCCACTAAATGCTGAAAGTCTGCCTGTTGTTGCAGTTTAGGATGTATTCAGGTGGTGAGAAGTGGCCCAGTAGGGTGGGGTTGTTGGAGGCTGACACCCTCTGGCATCCTGCAGACCCACTTGCTGTTTTCTGCCCTTTAAATTACCTTGCATTCCTCTTTCCGACCTATTGTGCAGAATTCTCCGGTGCAATGCATTTCTGCCAATTCAAGCTTCACCTTGTTTCTGCCTTTTCAGAAATTTGATTAAAAAAATCAGTAAGGGGTAGGAGCAACCCCAAATAACAGCTGTCCAGGTTTGAAATCCTGTAAACAGCTGCCTCACTGACACATTGGGTTAAATTTAGGTCTGAATCAGGGCAGCATCCCAGGGGACCCAAATTACAAGAGTTAGACGAAGTTTATCATCAGGGGATCTGACTCTGATGCAGCTGGCGATTACATGAAATGACAGCACAGCTAATCCTCTTTTGCTTCAGTCCTTCCATTGAATTAGACTGGCCCAGGCATGCTGAATGGACTCCAAAAATCTGTTTAATCTGATGCTGAATGTGGCTGTCTGTAATGATGGTGCAGCCAGGCCAAAGCTACCTTCAGGACTTTGTGTCAGCGTTGTGAGTTGGGCGTGGAGGGAAGTAGCACTAAGTCATGTGAGGAATTTGACCAATTTCTTGGCCTTAAGGGCATCGTTTTTACCAAAGAGCAGTCTTAATTCATTGTTGTTTTTCCTACTTTGGCCAATCCCAAATTTTCAGCTCAAATGACAAAAAGAAAAATCACACCCACTCATGCCATTCCTTACAGGCATGTTTGGAAATGAAGGCTTTTCACTGAAGTTTAAATCCTTTGAAGACCAAGGTAATTCATTTCATTTAAATAAAAAGCTAAAATCAGGGCGTTTTTTAGGGAAATTAACTCTTGCTTTTTGTGCATTTTTTTTGCTGTAGCTGATTTTCAATCAAACTTTAATTATTGTTTGGCAAAGTCTTCAGTTCTGTCTGGTTCAGTACTTTGAACACGCCATTTTAAGTTCATTTGTGAAAAACATTATTTTCTGGGACAAATGTTATTTAACTTGGCCTCAGGCCTTTTGAAAGACCTTTGTTCAAGGTTGGCAAACACAAGGATTCGCGCATGCTGCAGTCACACGTTCAGTCTCTAAAACGGCCCGGGGTCGGCCCGTCGACACTCGACACGCAGGACAGTTTTCAAAGTGACGGATTGTGTTTAGCTCACCAAAAAAGGAACAACTTTGATCATTTGTTCCAGTTGCTGATCTGGTTCCACCTTCCTCATGCCTCATCTGGTTTCATTTCAGTTTTTAATTAAGAAGCAGACTCATCAAGACCCAAGAGACCTGCACTTCTTTAAACACCTCTAGTTCCCTTTAAATGAGTCATTCCTCTTTCTGGAGAAGCTGCATCAGAGCTGTGGCGCCAAACTAAAACATATTTGGTAATAAACAAGTTTCTCTAAAGTTACCCTCATATCTTCTGATTTTGACATCTTAGTTAATCTATTTTTGAACTATTTTATCTGTAACATCTAACGACATTCCATAAGAGGAAAGCGACGATGCTTCAGTGAACCTTGAAAAAACAACTCTGAATGCTGGAAGTGGTAACCAAAACAGGAAGCTTCAGGCACACCCCATCCTATATTTTGTCAATTGTAAGTGCCTGTAAAAGCCCACAGAAGACAATGAATGGCTTCTCTCAAGTGCACCGCTCTATGCTCAGGGGGGATGGAGGGTTTTCAGGAACTCCCAACTTAAAGACGCCTCTTAAGGAATTGAGGCGTTTTTTTTTCTTCTCACGTTTAAAAATAACCACAAAAGAGGAAGATCTTTTTTCCAAATGAATAAATAAACACCTTGAAATGACCCTCCTGTAAACTCTTCTATAGGTCAGAGCTCAAGTTGAACATTTTAGTTCATGTTCAAAACAGAATTTGTCAAACGCCTTCACCCAACACTTGATTTAATATACACACTTGTTCTTTTATACATAATCAAGGCAAAATGCCCTAAAACATCTTTATCTTTGCTCGACTTCATATTTCTCCTCTCAATCTGCACGTAGTTTAATGTCTTTATGATTTAAATACAACTTTTATCCTGTTATTGCAACACGTTGAGCTGTGTAGGCTGACTGGAAGCTCATAGTCAGGATTCTTGTTCAGGCTTGCTGAAGTCAGACTGCGTTTTGCTTAGATTTGCTGCCTGCCCTGACTGTTTTCTGCTCTGAAGGACTTTTCTCTGCTTCCCTTTGGGTTTTTGAGGGCTTGGCCTGGTACCAGCTCTTCTGAAAAGTGCCATGTGTGCTCTCTGATGGTGCTTTTTCAGGAATGAGAGGTTTTAAATGTGCCCCCAAAACTGAGAAAACAAACACTTATGCAATCACGGCGAGTTAAAATAAGTGTTTGGGAGATGTTTTGATGATTTTTATTATCTCTTGATTGACAGGAACTTACACTGACGGAGAAAAGTCAAGTTTTTGAGTCATGGAAGAACCCCCCTCCACCTGTTTACATGGAGTATTACTTCTTCAATGTTACCAATCCAGAGGTGTTCTTGGCAGGAGGGAAGGCATCTGTTCAACAGATTGGCCCTTACACCTACAGGTAAGATTTTATGCCTTTTTGTAAAATCAAGAAAGTGAGAAAACAGTAAGATATCATTTTGAGAGATGTCCTGGCTTTGTTTTTTCTAAATTAACCAATGTTCTGTCCTCACCAGGGAATACAGGCCTAGAGAAAACGTAACTTTCCTGGAAAACGGCACCAAAGTCTACGCCCTGAACCCTAAAACGTTTGTCTTTGTGCCTGAGAAGTCCTCTGGTAACCCCGAGGTTGACATCATCAGGACCGTCAACATCCCGCTTGTGGTGAGACCGCGTGTCTGTGCTGCACAGTTTGCTGACTTGACAAATTTTATTTCCTCACAGTTTTTCCACTAACACACCCCTTGTCATTTTATTGTGACATTTTTATGCCTGATCTAACTGATTGATATTCTGCTTCACCGTTTCTTTGTTAGGCGGTGATGAACGAGCTGAATTCCTACTCCTTTTTCCTGCGGAGTGTTGTTTCCTTTTACCTGAGCGGCCTGGGTGTTGACATTTTCATGACTCGCACAGTCCACGAGATTCTGTGGGGATTCAAAGACCCTCTGCTAACAAAGATCCACTCCATGAAACCTGAGGTGGATGAATATTTTGGGCTGATGTGGAAGGTGAGGTTTGCGGTTTCTGGTTTTGATTATACACAAACAGGGAAAAAACACTTTGTTGCTTGAAAGGTTACCAAAACAACAAAGAAAAGGGAAGTTTGAGGTAATGTCATTGAAGTGAAGTGACATCGCCTAAATGCTGATGGAATATGTTCGTTTCCTGTTTATAGAGGAACGTCTGCTGCTGCTTGTCACAAGCCCTTAAGTAATCACCCTCATGACCCTGGAGTTCAGCTCTTTTAGGGTTACGCAATTAGGTTAAATGCTCACCTTTCACCCTGTTTTACACATTTTAGACAGAAATTGATCCAATCTTTTGACAGTGATGACACTGTGATAGTCCCTCTCAATTTCAATGGTTGAAAACCTCTATTTTTAAACTACAGGGCATGTTGGAGCAAAAACAAAGCGTTTTTTTTCCCTCATGAGTTCTTTGTCAGCAGACATAAACTGTTTGACTTTTAGTGTTTCCTGGACTGTTGTTCGTCACGGCTACTTTGCCTGTTTTTCCACAGAAAAATGGGACTCATGAAGGAGAGTTTGTTTTCCACACTGGGGAGCAGAACTACTTAGATTATGGGAAGATCGACACGTGGAACGGCCTGAGGTAAAGTTTCACGTTGACCAACACTGTCTGTGATGAACTATTTCTGTCCTCGTTTTACTGTGTTTCTGAATGATGGGAAACGTTTTTGTCTGCATGTTGCTTCCCCTTCCCTCTTCACATGATGGCTACATTTACTTTGTTACACAACCTGCATCCAAAAGTCCAAGAGGAGAGCGTCTTTGCTCTCTAGTTTTACATAGAACATCATTGCAAAATGAATCCCTAGTGACCTAAAATGAGCCAAAGTACATTTTAAATTTCATCAGCGACTGTGTGGTTGAAGCCAGTTCTGTGAGGTCTATTCAAATTCAAGTTTGTTTGCTGAATTCAGTGTGAAAACAATCCTTTATTTCCCTTTTTATGGGTTATTCTAATCTCAAAAGCACCTGGAGTCAGAAATGTATGGCACACGTACTAGATTAGGTTTCCTTTGATGATTTCCAGCACTAACATCACCTAATTCCTCTCGATCAACAGGGAAATGTCGTGGTGGTCATCCAACCAGAGCAACATGATCAACGGGACAGATGGTGCAGTCTTCCACCCCCTGATTAACCGGAACGAGCTGCTGTACATCTTCGCTGCTGATCTCTGCAGGTACGTACACGTGATTTTATCACATTTGTTTGTAGTCGAATCATTCTGGCTGAGAGAGGACGAGGACTTCCAGTGAGGTTTATGGTAGGAAATGACAGAAGAGTCATTTACTCACCAATTCATTGATAAGAGCCATTAAAACTTATGATAAGGCTGGCAATCAAGTGAAAACATGAGGGAGAGTTTGTCCTGCACACACCAGGGTTTATTATTCAGGAGAGAATCAATGTTTGCAAAGAACAGATTTTTTTGAGTCACATAGGTTTTATTGCTGGCAAATAAGAGTTCTGTCTGTCTTTCCTCAGATCGATCCATTTAGCCTACGTGAAGGACGTGGAGGTGAAAGGAATCCAGGCATACCGCTTTGCACCCCCCAGCGACGTCCTCATGAACCCCAAAAACAATCCCACCAACGCTGGCTTCTGTGTGCCAGCAGGAGACTGCCTTGGCACCGGGGTGCTGAAAGTCAGTGTTTGTCGAGAAGGTAGGACCTGCCCTCATCAATCTACCCCCCCCCAACCTTCCTTACCTCATAGTTTGACCCAGTTCCATCACCCCTTTGATCAACCTCATGACCCACTTTCCTCCCTGTACACACCTAAGAAGAAAATGTCTTTTTGGCCAGTGACCTCGTCCTCTAACGTTCCCAGTGATTGAGCATGTTGGATTTTTGCTCAACACTGGTTGAATGATTAACTGTCCTGATTGTGTTTGGAGGTCATGAAGGATTTTTATGGTGGTCATTGAGCCGAGTAGGATTGCTCTAATAAAGTCATCTCTGCTTTGCTTCATTCATAAAGATCAGACAGATATGCTACTGTAGTCCTGATATTTGTATGTGCTGTTAAACCCTTTCTATAATTAGAGTTTGTTCCATTATGTTTTAGCATTTAAGAAAAACCACTTTATTTCTTTTAGAGATGTTATTTGAAGCGGATGCTGACTTGTTCATATGACGCTTACTGCTTCTGAGAAAACCTCCTCTGATTGGTGGGGTTTCCTTGTGACGCTCCACTGACAGCCAATCAGCATTAAACCACTCTGCGTGAAATGTGGTGTCATTCTGAAAGTGGGTGTGAGAAGGGCTTTTCCTCCACTTTAAAAAGGCACAATCATGTTTTTAATTTTCCCACTGAATAACTTGTTTTTTCACGCTGTGCAGAAAAGATATTTTAAAGGAGACTTGGATTTAGACCAGTGGTTTAGACAAGTGATATTCCTAAACAAAGCAAAGACAACTTTACATAAGTTTTTAATAATCAAATGATTATTCAAGTTCTCCTTTTTTATGCAAACTGCCCCACCTACCTGCTTCCTGAGCACACATTTATTTACTGGGGTTGCATTTCAATTCTTCACTGACAGCTGAACTTTACTAGACAAAAGTTAATTGCTTACTTGCAGCCGTTGGGCATTCATGCAGAGCACTTCTTAATAAATTATTTGTAGAATTTGTTTTTAACCTGCCATGTACAGAGATGGGGAAACCTCTTTCTCTTTTGATTGGCTGAAGGTAATGATTAAGTAATGTGATGACAAGTGTTTTGTTCCACTGTCTGATATTTTGCAGCGTGACTTTTCTGTTACACAGTGTTTTTTTTTTCTTTTCTTGATGATGTCATTTGTTTAGTCGACTGTTAAAAAAAATTAAAAAAAAAGACATCCTGTCCACTCGGGGTTTAAATGTATGAATCGTGTTGCAGAGAGATTGTTGAGGAGAGTTTCCTGGAGGTGGTTTCTGCAGCTACAATCTGCACTTAGATTCAGCATGAATCATCAGATAGTGCAGCATCTTACCTCATACTTCCTACCCTTGTTGTTGGTTCTAAATTATCTAAAGATGTAAACGTGCCTCACACATGGGTTTGTCTCATGTCCATCCAGGTGCTCCCATCGTCGTGTCCTTCCCCCACTTCTATCAAGCGGACCCCATGTACATCAATGCCGTCGATGGGCTAAACCCCAACGAGGAAGAGCATGAGACGTACCTGGACCTGCAGCCGGTACAACAAACACTTTAACGCCATCACAGATTAGAACCTGCACTGAACTTTGATCAGTTCTTATCTAAAAGGGTGCAGTTTGTTTTTCTACTTTTGTTATAATTTATTGTTAATTAGTTACTTGTGTTGACTTAAGCTGAAGTTATTGTGCATGTTTTTGGTAAATTTACACTATTTAGAGATCATTTGTAAAATTGAAAGAAAATGGTAAAGCTTTGCTTTTCAGATTGATATAAAATAACACATCAAGTATATTCATAAAGGCTCATTATGTCATTATTTCATCCAGAAATCTTCTTAATATTTTTTAACTTCTTTTAAAGCCAATTACATGCACTCTCAAAGTTAAGGAAAGAAATCCGTTTAATCTTTCAGACCACAGGGGTTCCCATTCGTGCCTGCAAGAGAGCTCAGCTCAATGTCATCCTGAAGAGAATCCCAGGTTTCCCGTAAGTTTGCTGAACTCTGACCCACTCCGCTGTTGCTTCACGCTGTCGAAGTTTGAGCTGCATGTTGAGCCAGATGTTCTCCCTAATCTCCCCATCTCTTTTTTTCCACCCTTCAGCAAAACTAAGCACATCAATGAGACCATTTTCCCCATCATGTTCGTCAATGAAGTAAGACTCCCCTCTTTAGCATAAATCTTTTTTTTTTTTTTTTTTCCTCTGGCAACCATAAATAAACCACAAATCTATACTCTTTTCTCCTCGACACCAGACTGCAACAATTGACGATAACTCGGCAGCACAGATGAGGACGCTGCTCCTGATTGTTACTCTTGTGTCAAACTTCCCTTTGCTCATTGTGGGAATGGGCATCATCCTGCTGCTGGTGCTTGTCGTCTTGTTCTGCCGAAACCGCCAGAAGAAGGTAGGGAGCAGCACTTTCACTCATCTCTGAGCTTTAGAAATAATCCTCAGTTTCTTAAGTTTGTGCTGCTTTGACATTAGTTCAGTATGAATAAAACTTGGCTTAACAGTAGTCACAGTAAACAGTTTGTATAAACGTTTTATCTGGGTTTTTGCATGTTTAACAGTTTTCTGCATCAGCTGTACTGAGCTGCTCCAAGTTTAACCCAAAGCCATGCATACGTTTACTAACACTGCATGATTAATGTGCAGCAAAGCCGCATGAGTTTTCAATAATTCTGGATCAAATTGTTTTGGTGGGTTTTTGTTGTTGTTGTTGTTGCCATCAGTTGATTTTATGTTTTCTGACTGAATTGTTTGATACATTCAAGGGGAAAAAACAAGTCTTCATTTTCTTTCAGCCATGAGCTGGTTTATCTACAGGCTATTGAACTAAAGTAACCTTAGGATGAGTTCTAGCACATGATCTCCTCATTTCTCCTATAGTCTACAATCTGTGGGTTTGAACTGTGACCTCACAGCTCTGGGATCACATTGCTTCAGGTTATTCAGTGTGAGGAGAACGGGTTAAAGAAATATTGTAAAAATATTCATTTTGTTAAAAGTAACACAAGAAGAGTGAATCTACACTGAGGTTGTAGCAACAGCCAGGAAATATTTAGGTAGAACTCTGGAAACAAGTCGTTTGGTTCTTTCTTGGGGTAAATAAAATAATTTAACCAGTACTTGCTTACGGTATATTTTGTAGAAGTAACTCTTTAAGATAAAACCTTAATACTGTTGGGTTTCTAGCGTTTGGATTTCATTACCTTCTGACAGATCCAGGGCAGCTTTATTCAGTCTCCAGGCTGTATGTAGGCTAAGCTAGGCTAACTGTTGATATTCATTCCCGCAACTTTTTGATAAATATGAAAACCTGGATTTAGGTTGAGGCTTTTCGCGCTGAGAAAATGTTTGAGACATGCTTAATTGCAATATGAAGTGTTGTATTAACCATGTTCTGAATTTAATTTTCTGTTAACCCCCCCTTTTTCCCTTTTTTTCTGTTTTTTAGAATGAAGTAAAACGTATTGATTTTACTGAAGCTTTTCATTCTTTTGCTGTAAGTCTTCAGTTTTGCCTTGTTTAATTTCTTTCATTTGTTACCCATCATTTCTCAGTATTATTTTAATTGTCTTTATGCATCATGACATTTTTCTCTGCTTTTACTGTAATTTATTGGTTTATTTTGTGGTGTTTTTTGTAAATTGGAGCACATACATATTTTTGTGGTTTACTGTGAACATTTCAGACAAAACATTAACTCACATTTGAATGTTGGTGTTTATTTATAAATATATTTATATTTGTTCCCCCTTTTTTTTTTTTTTTTTTTTTTTTTTTTTTTTTTTTTTTTTTTTTTTTTTTTTTTTTTTTTTTTTTTTTTTTTTTTGTTCTAACACTTTGTCTCATTAACTCTTCCTGCTCAGACGGTGAAAGACGACACGGCATACACACAGGTCAGCGACAAACCCGACGACTCGTCAGAAAAGCCGGCCACCCAGCCGATGAAGAACGGCTCCTACATCGCCATGTCTCCAGTGGAAGCCCAGAAGTGTTGATCGATGAACCCCTCCCTCCCCAAGTGAGGAGATCCGGAAGGGGGCTGAGGGAGCAGCACGGGGGTGTTACAATACAACAGGTGGGGAGGATGGGGAAAATGGTGGGACACAAACCCCAGTAACTGTTTAGTCAACAAAGACATTGATCCACTTACTGAGCCCTCTTCTGTCCATTCTCCTCCACTCTACCTGCTGAGCATGGCTGTCACTGCCTGCAGTTCTGCAACACAACCAACCCCCTACAGTCCAAAACCACCTCTGTTCTTATCTTATGAACAGATGGGGGACTTTTGGGGGGCTCAGATATGAAAAAGCCTTTTCTGTAATTCTTCTGAGGGAACAAACTAGCATAAATGTTGCTGTTGCACACAGGTGCACGATCTTCTGAGAGGACTGAGTGTTTAACATTCACACGAACAACAATGGGTGTTGTTACATTTTTATTCTTGCGCTCTTTTTCTATCGGTTAAGTGGGGAGAAATCTTTGAGCCGTCAGACTAAACAGCGCTTGTAAAGTCAAACTTTAAGACAGAAATTTTACCTCCTGAGGTCCAGATGTTAAAAAGTTTTGTTAACAAAAATGAACTTAGTATATTTTGTAAAGAAAACAGAACTGAGCCACACCAAAAGGTTTTGCCTTTTTTCCTTAAAGACGAGTTAGTGCACCCAAACATGCGCGCATTGCACTTCTGGTATGAGTCAGTGAAACTGTGTTTGCCTTTATCTCACACCGCAGTGTCCAGTTTTTGATGGACATTTGTTTTTTCCTAATGCAGACACATTAGTAATGAACCTGAAATACTCGTGACTTTAACCCGCTCCTCTTTGCCCTTTATCTCTTCCTAAAACACTAGTTGTAAATTGGAAATATTCAAAGATTGATAAATCATTTAATTTGGGCTAGTTAAATGTAAAATTATTAGAAAACCTGCACATTTTACCTTTGTCACATTATCAGCAAAAAGGAAAAAAAAAAAAAAAAAAACACCCACAAAACTTACAAGGGAGACTTGAACCTGCTTTTTGCCTTACCGTGGTTCAGCGTATTCTATATGTTCATACACTGTTAAAAATAAGCTGGAAATACTTTATTGTACATATGTAAAGGGGAACCGTTGAGATACCTCTGACCAAGTCCAGCTGGCAGTCCTGGGTGTGCTGAAAGACACTAACTTTGTTCGGGTGTTGACGCTCCTGAACGTCGACACTCTTATTAGAAAGAAGCACAATTTGAATTGCTAATACCCGTCTTCAAACAAGACTACCAGTTTTTCCCCCTCCCCCAGTTGTTTTTACAGCTGATCTGTCAAAGACACTGTCGGGTGCCGTGACCATTACGAGCCCAGTGTGCCACTGTGCGGTTGATCAGTTTGCCACGGAGCTGTAGGAGTTCAGGCAGACTCGACGCACCGCACTTGAACCACCGTTTGTCTCATGTTTTGTGTTTCCAATTCCTCCGTCGGCCACATTTCTCTCATCTCTCATCAGACCCACTGGTTGTCACCAGTAGGGAATGAAGTGAAGGCCATAATATTGTCTGTCTGAAAAGTTCCCCGCACTTTGCCTGGAAATCGTGCCACTGTCTTCTCTTTGTTGTTTTTTGTCCTGGTTGTTTCAATGCAAGTGGTCCATGTGTTGAGTTCATTTCAATGATTTGTCCTTGGTAGTGTTGTTTGTGAATGGATGTTACTGGGCAACAGACATCCATCCCTTTGTGTTACCTGCTTTCCAGCACATGGGAGTGTCTTCTTTTGATATACTTTTGTATTTGTTATTGCTGCTAAAGTTGCCATAACGTCTGGATCTGTATTTGCTTGTGGTATTTTATTACCATGATGTGCTCTCAATTGGTTTCAGGTTGATTCACAGGAGCTTTTTTGTTTTCTGTGCTGCCAACCTTTTTTTAACACCTGAGCACAAGATGCAAAGCCCAGAGCTTGCTGCCATTTATCAGAGTTAGCAGTTAGGCATCACTAAAGACAAATATACTCTCAAACCACTCTTTCATACCATATCACATGTATTATTGCAGGTTTTTTATTATGGAGTTGAACTTTCCTGGAGGTGCCCATAAGGGTCGAGCCACTCCTAAATCATCTGAGACTGGCGTTCTGATTCTGGGTCACAGTGGTGGAGAGCCCTTTGAAATGTGATTATTAGCTTTGTGGTGTAAAGTTAGGTATCACTGTTACAAATTCTGGCTTCTGCAACCAGAAGTCTGCTTCTGTACAAAAGATGCAGGCACCTGTAAGGTTCTGAAGTTAAACTCTGATGTTTCCCAGACACTTTCTACTATGTCTCTGGGCTAATGTAACCATTTTATTCCTTCCACCTCATTAAAAGGATACATAAGTGAGTTTTATGACTATTTACCTCTGAGCCACAAAGCAAATAGTCTTCATGTCAAGTGAAATCAGCTCACTGAGGCCCTTTTGTATTCCATCACCATGCATGCCCCTACCACCTTGTGCAAACATGCAGCTCATAGTCGTTCACTTTATTGAATATCTCGACCAACTTGAAAGACCTTTAATCCAGAGTTTGTGTCATCCTGTTCAAACACACACCTGAGCCACCGTCGCTCTGCACTCCACTACGCTGACCTCCGAGTTCAGTCCTTCATGCTCATTGGCTCGTCCCTGCTCGACCAAAGATAACCCATATAGATCTGTCTGGGCGCTGTGTTTACTTTCTGTGATAACAGCTGTGCCACAAAACCAACACCGCCTAACTTTGAGAGGAGGGAAAAAAAGTTGTGCCACCACTTTTGTGAAGTATTTGCAACATTGTTGTCAGAAGGCATGTGTGTATGTGCCTTTTTACATCAAGGCAAAAAGAGAATGAATGGGTATTGCTTTTTTCACTTGGCGCAAAGCAAACAAAAGTAATCGGTGCTCATTGAGCAGTGAGAACATCTCAGTATTATAAAAGACAAAGCAATACAAAGTTGTGTAAATCAAATTGTGGATGTTTTTCAAGGGGCCACACAATATTTAAGTTGTATTTTTCAGAATTTCTGTAAGTTGTATTAGTTTCACTGATGTATAAGTTCTTTACTTCTGTAGTGTAATTTAGTTTTTTTTTTTTTTAGTTTGTCAGCTTGAGTACAAGCTAGTTTCATTGTTGATCATTTCAATAATTTTTTTTAACACTGAGGAAAAAAACAAAGTAAAAGATGGACCAGTTTTTGACACTGGGAACAGAGCTGTACAGAGTGTTTATGAGTGGTCCAAACTTTGGCTGTTTGTTAAAGTGTGAGAATTTGTATTTGTGGAAAAAAATGCACAATTTCTGTGAAACTGGAGTGATTCCCTGGAAGGCTGATATCTTGACTGAATGAAGCGTTAGTGCTGTGTAACATATCTAGATGAATGAAGCCCTCCTTCAGTTATGAGCACTAGTGCCATACCACATTTTTTTAGTCAAAATTATTAATTCTTTTTAATTTGCTCTTTGTTACATCCACATCCACTCATTTCAAAGTCCTAACAGACATTTCCTTTTGAGATATACTAATTTGTTTTGCTGCTGAAAATGACAATCCCCCTTGTCATGTTAGGTGCAAAATTATTTCAAAGTAATATCCATTTTTAGTTTTGATAATTTCCAGTGCACAGATGTTTATACAGTGCTTTTGTAAACATTTCTAGTGTATTTGCAAAAAATAAATAAAAGTTGCAATTAAGTGCAAAGTTCATTTTTCTTTTGTCTTGTTTAACATCTGCCTGCCTTCAGACACAAACCTGAAGCTTAACTTATTTTTACTTTAACGTTTTATTTCTCCACTCCTAATAGACAAAGTGGATCATTTTGGGTGTTTTTAAGATTTTTCTCTAGATAGCATTTTCAATATTTAATTATATTGAAAATTGTATCCTAAACCCAAGATAAAGAATCATAGATTTATTTAAAGTCAGATTACTATTTTGGACGGAGTAATGAAAGGTAACCATTGGTCAGTTTCTTGCACAGCAAAAGCTTTAAGCTAGGCTATGCTAACTTGCAAAACTTACCAGAAAATGCTGCTAATTGACTAAATGCATGAGCCAACAATCAAAATATACAATACATAAAATTACAGTTTTAAATGTCTTGCTCTAGTCATGTCTTTTATAAAATAAAAAGTTTTTCAGCATAAGTAGTTTAAATATGAGGAACCACCAGGGACATTATTCTAAATTACCCCTCATACACATGTGAAAAGAAAACTTCTCAAGACGACATATCCACTCATCTGAAAATGTTTCAAACACAAAAACTTCATACACATGTAACAGAAAAACCTCTTTGGTTTTCATGCGAGGTCATTTAGAATAATGTCCCTGGTGGCCCCTCATACATGTTTTTGCTAGCACACAATTTTTGTAATTTAAATTTTTTGAACAAAGAATTTTTTTACGGTGAATTACTAAAATATGAACAAAAAAAGAGAATATACTCTACAATTCTTGCTAAAAATAAAATCAAAACTCCAGCTAGAAGTATATTTTTACCTGTGTATTTCATCTTCTGTGACTAAGCAGAAACAGGTTTTTCTAGCCTATCAGTCCTCTGATAACCTTGTTGAGGTGCGTGATAAGGTATATTTTGTTTGCGTGTGAAACTAAAGACCAAGGCCTTTACAAAATCTTCCTGTAACTTTAAGCATCTGCCCTTTTGAAATAATATTGTTAAAAAAAGTCACGAGTTTTGGTTTGTAGTCACTGTTTTGACTGTAAATCCCAACGAGTCTGGGCAGCTTTTCAGAGATCGGAGCAGATCACGCATTTCTCTTTTTATTAAATTGTTTGAGTGATAAACCCAAAAATCCATGAAGACGTGTGTACACAGCAGCAGCAGCAGCCTTGTTTTTATTATTTTGCCTTTAGCCTCGGGGAATTTCTCTCTCTCTGAGGCCTTCTGAGACTCATCACACGCTTTCAGCCTCAAGGTGACTGATTCAGGGTCTGCTGGCATCAGCATGTACAGTACGCACCACTCAGTCCTTCACTTTACAAATTTAACATCAGTTACTCAATGTTTTGACACCTGACCAGCCTTCCACAGAGAACTGGTTTGTTTAAGCTTTCAGTCTCAAGTACAATTTTTTATTTATATAATATTCCTGGAAGGGTGCAAAGTTTCTCACACCATTATAGCCTACAGGAGTTAGTTTATTATCGACAGCCAAGAAAAACAGAAAAGGACCAGTCGAGTTTTATTATTGAACATAGTCACACCAAGCAAAGTGTTTCTCCAGATATACGACGTCATGACTTCACCTGCTTCCCGACCTTTTAGGATGTTTAGAAGGTAATCATCTTAACTGTGACTAACTCTCTAAAACACTGCAGGCTTAAAGGAATCAAATATCTGAATCACAATGAATATCACTGAAACACAATGAGGTTAATGAGTCACAGAATCAAGAGTTCAGTATTTCAGAATGACGTCACCGACCTCAGAACATTCTTAATATCTTATAAAAGTTCATCCTGGGAACAAACTGTCACCAGTGTGACCACAGCTGGCCCTCCCCCATGCTCCATCTGACCATAAAAGTTTTTGTTTATGAGGACAGAACTCTAGCAGCTGTGTGGACCACCTGCAGACTGTCCTCATTTTGTCCCAGTTTTTCTCTATAGTGTACATTTATAGAGCATGTTTTCTTCTTACGATGTTTGAGAAAGTTGTTGAGCTCGAAAGCCCTTTTTTAAACTAGTTAGTCACTTTTTCATACAGTGCATCGCTTGAGCTGTGTGCTGATACAAGGCCAATGTCTCCTCTTTAAGCAAAACTGATTGATGTGAGCTTGGTTCCAGAGAAGGATACAGTCTTTCTTCACCATTTTCTGCTTTTAAGTTTTATTTGTGCATGACAGGATAAACCGTGTCCATCACGTTACTCATTTTGCTGCCAAGTTATCAGGTTAGTTGAGATTAGAGATTTTTTTTTTTTGATCATTATACAAGAGTTTCAAACCGCTAATCAATAAAAACCATATAAAGATTTAAAAACACATTCCTTTACATTTTGATTTCCACTTCCAACTCTGGCCCAACTTTTCTGGATCTGGTTTGTGAACGTTTACACTCTGTTAGAACTGTTTGTCGTACATAAACAATCATCTCCTTATTCATTTTACATCCAGTCTCAAAAATTGTAAATCAAAGGCCTTTTACAAACACTTAAAAACAATCTTCCTCCTCCAAAGAATGAATTATTGTCATCACACCAAAAAAACAACAAAATGTACTCAATTATCTAATTACACATTAGATTAATAAAGGAAGTAATTTAACTCTCAGTATTTGTGAGTTCTCTTCAGTTTGAATCCTTCATTTTGTCTTAATGGGCTGCAGTGGGTTGCGTTTAATTCACTGAACTTTAAAAGTTTTGGTGTTTTTCCCATGTTTTTTTCTTTTGTAGAGCTAAATGAACTGCACCCCGTCTCTGTTCCCTGTCACAAAGATAAGCCAAACTAAACTGATTAAAACCAGTTCAGTCATCTCGTGTTATCTCCCACAAAAGTCAAAGTATTCCTGTGTATTTGTCCGGTGACAGCGCAAACACTCTTCATCCTGTTCCAGAAAGAGTTGACGATGAGTAAACAGTGGTTTGTGAAACGCTTCAGGTTTAGTTTGTCCTGACTGCTGGCGGCTTTACTGGTTTTTAAATGATTTATTTGGAAATCCACTCAAACAGAGGATGATTAATCAGGTTACTGGACTTTATAACGTCATGGACTTAATTCAGCTTTTGAGATTCTGCTGCAGCTCAAACTAACAGAGTTGTGTTTTGTAATCCCAGCTGTTTGTTTTAATAATCATTAATCTAAAAAATATCAAATGTTTTCTCTTATCTCCTAAAAAGTTTTGTAAAATCTACCTTATTGATGTGGAAAAGTTTATCTACCGATAATAGGTCTGTTGCTCCTCCTGCTGGCCATAAATTACAACAACACATGACCTGTTAGAAATGTGCACAAAATGTGATTTAAAATGTATTTAGCAAGATGACTGGAGCCAATTTGGAGATTTTAAAGCTCTTAAATGTTGTGAAATTTTCTGCTTCATAAACATATGATAGAAAGTCACTAAACTGGAGTTTTTATACATTAACAAACACTCAGTTTGACGTTTTATCCAAAAAAAATACTTCTTTAGGACATCACTGCCTCTTCATGTCCATTTTTATGTTGTATTTGCAGTTATTCTGACAGAAAACATCTGTTTCCTGCAGAGATTGTTTGTTCCTAGTGATTTAGGAGCTGCAGTCTGTGAAATCTTCACAGTGATGACAAAGAAGAAGAGTTTGAGGGGCTAATAATTTAACAAATAACAGTTTTTTAAGCATATCAGAATAAAAAGTTGCAACTTGTGTGGAAATACTGCTTTAATTAAATTCTGTGGGTTTGACAAGAACAATGTTAAAGTATTTACAGTAGTAAATAATTTATATTTTTACACATTTTCTATAAACATAGAAAAGCAACAGAATAAGGCCTTACATGTTAAAACTTCAAGTTACCAAACTTTGCCCTTTACTGTAATTTTATTAACTAATTATAAATACAATGTAACTATAAAGCTAAGTGAGAAAATGTGCAGGAAATACAGAGTTTGAAATAAATTGAATTAAACTCAAGGTTTTTAAACCTGTTCTTCATGAATGTCAACCTTAAAAATAAAATGTTAGATTTCTGAAAAAAAAAAAAGTACAACCGCTAGTAGTTTCACACACAAAAAAATACTAGAAAAAAGTTCACCTTTACACTGAGTTGTGTCTTTTGCAGTGGTGGTGATTAATAATCAGCAATGTATGAACTTCATCTACCTCTACGGCTTAACAAAACAAAAGTTTTTTTTCCTTCTTCTACTTATTTTGGCTTTTCAAGTTAACATAAAACTTTTCTAATGATTCAAACTATAATTTTTTTAAAGTTTTCTGAAATTAAACTATTATTTTATGAACTGATGTAACTAATCACAAATTCTCTATTGTGGAAGAGGTGACGTTTCTCTAGAAACAAGAAGGAACCTCAGTGCTCAGAGGTGAAATATAATAATATAAATAACATCAGTGCACAAAAAACTTCAAACATTCAAACTACAAAGGCACCAGCAACATTTACAGTTCAGAGCAAAAGTCTTCATCCACCCTTATTTCTACATATTGTGCATCCAAAGCACCAAACTACTCCTTTTCATTTCAGTTCTTGTAAACTTGATGATCAACTGTAGGATGAAACATTTCTCAGGTTCGGTTTCAAGTTTTTGCTGAATTTGTTCCCCAATTTCTCAAAGACGTGACTTTCATTTCTGGAGACTTCTATTTTCCAAAGAAGAAAATCAAAAATAAAATTGAAAAACCTTCCAGAAAGCCTGAAGAACTCTTGATCAAGTCCACTTTACAGTATTGCAAAGAAACTTCTTGGAAGGAAAAATGACAGAAATGAAGGTAGCTGAAGGATTTTGCACAAAACTGTAGTTGCAGTTAATGAGTGCAGTGGACAGTTTGATCAGACAGTGTGATTCCAGTTAGTTTGAAATATTTATGAAGTTTTAAAATCAAAGTTGCACAAATGTCACATTCTGAAGCAGCTGAAAAGATAAATTATGTCTGAACACTGGGTCGGTTTACACACACGATTCATCTTCAGAGAAACCAGATCCAAAATATTGACTTAATTATAATAAGATCACTTGTTGGAATATTGTAATAATCAAATCATGGGTTACATGGGATGGAAACATTCCATTCATATACTTATTCACTTGTTACAGAGCATAAACTGAGCAAAGACGTTGTTACGTCCATTAAAACTTTTATTTTTTTAACTGCAGCTTTCTGTTCTGAAATGACCCCTCAAGCTGTTCAGATCGTTTTAGAAAACAGTTCGTAAAAAGAAATCTGATTATCTGGATTCACTCTGGAGCAAAGCAGGTGTGTTAAGGTAGTTAAGCTGTTTACATCATGTTTGAATACTCTTGCTCATTATGATCATATCAGTTAACATGATCAGAAATTCTGTTTGCATGGAGGTGTTTGAATCAATGACCCTGTGAACGAGAACAAATTAAACTGGGACCCCTGAAAACGAGGATATGAATAACGCTCCGTCGTAACCAAATGTTAAAACAGAAGATGATTTAAGGCCTTAGCAATTAGTTAGAAAATTACAAATAAGAAGTGTTTTTGTTTGCTTTTACTGGTTTGTCTCACAAATAATAAAGAAAATCCTAAAGCTTGACTGAAACCTGAACATGAAAGTGTTATTAACTTAATGAATTTTTAAATTCAAGTTCTTTTTGTGTTTATATTTTATTATTTGAGATTTTTACGTCATCTCTTTTTAAAAAACACATTTTTTCTTAGAAAATGGACAGTTATCAGTCCAAAAAAACCCAATAATTCTACCTAACATTATCTTTATAATCCAAATCATTTGTAACTGCCCTCACTAAACAAAAGAAACATATTTCCTGTTTCTTTTCATCTGGTCTTCCTTTGTGAAATTAGACAGCTTCCCGTTGTGAGGTGAAACCCCGTGACCTCTGACCTCTACCTAATCCCCTCTGATCTACACAGCTGTTGCTCAGCAGCTTCCTGCGTCTTCATGTGCGTCATCAAAGCAGCTTGTGTTGGCTGCAGCTCCACCTCCAGGCCCCTCTGCTGCCTGCCAACATTTCTCAGCCTCCCTCTGGTTGAGGTTGCCCTCCAGCTTGGTGAGGTCAGACACCGTGGCCATGAACATGCTCCTCCCCCGCTCCAGTCGGCTCTTCTTGTCCGTCAGCCTGAAAGCTTCCATGAACTCGTCGATGTCGATGCTGCCATCTTGGTTGCTGTCGATAGTGATGGCCAGGTTGGAGATGTCCTCATCTGTGATCTCCATCTTTAGGTAGACGCTCAGAAGCTTCCACGTCTGCCGGAAGTCCTCCACGGTGATGAAGCCTGAGGAAGAAGAGGAGGTTGGAGGTTTTTTCAAAAGCAGACAGGGAGACACTGATGAAGATTAAGAGTGGCACTGTCCGGGTGTGAGATCAAAAGTGGGAGGAGTAGAGCAGTGGGTTAATCTTCATCGGGATTCGGGGGTTGTGACCTCATTCACACGCTGCAGGTGGATTAACAGTTCAAGAGACGTCATTTCAACACATGAAAGAGGCCTGACAAGCTAAACCTCCACAGAGCCATATGTTTAAAAAACAACAACATTCTCCTCTGACGTAGGTTCCTACAACACAAACACCTAAATCAGATCCTAAAAAAAGAACCAACGAATGGTGTTTATTAGAAATGATTCCTTTTGTTTGTAAATAAGGAATCTTACCTGAGTTGTCAGTGTCTATGATCCTGAAGATGGTCTCCAAAGTGGAGCGATGACGGTACAAGGTCTCCAGCAGGCTCTGGTCAATGTGCTGCAAAAACAGAGAGAAGCACAAACAGCAGCTGTTGTTTTGGTTTGTGATTTTGAAGATTGTCTGTGCAACATCACGCAAAAGTCACAAGTCAGTCCTCATTTCTTTAGAAACTCAAATGTTGTCATCTTGTAAAGTGTTTTTTGGAACAGGTCGCCTAAATCTGACCATATAAAAAGACACAAGTGATAAACTAGTGTTGCTTTACATAAATAACTTTACGATAACAACAACAAAAAATACGTTTTTAAAAGATTTAAACCATCAGCTTCATGCAAATACACAAATATACCACCATTTGACAGCCTAAAACTGCTCTAAACTTGAAAATTTCCAAAGAGCTACTCTGAAAAAACATTTGATGTACATGTGTGTCCTTCAAAAATGTACAGAAACTGGACAATTAGAGGATAGAAGAAGCACTGAGAAACCCTAACATTATCTGAAAATCATATAGTAAGAAAATAAACCACCTAAAGGTATGATTAAAAACATTTTTTAAAATATAAGTGTCCTCAGATGTCTGATTTAATGCTCAAATGACATCATCAGTCAGTGGTGTTTGATAAGAGCTTACGTCTGTGTTGGGCCCTTTGATGGCGAGCTCGTTGAACCAGTTGTGGTAGTGGATCAGGCCGTCGCCGCTCTTACAGGTGACCAGCTGAGAGCAGAGCATCCTCCAGGGCAGATCCAGGTGCATGACACCCTCCACTGCTGAGGCCCAGTCGTTCAGAGACACTAAACCTAACGGAGGTCAAAGTTCAAACAGAAAAACTTCAAAATGTCTTTGCCTGGTGGAATTGCCTCAACTTCAGTTAACCTGAGAAACTTGAGGTGACTCAAAACTTTATTGGTTATTTTTATCTGTAGGTTCAAATCTTTAAAGTTTTTTTTTTTTAATAAGACAATTAACCCCCACAGTTCTGTTTGTCCAGCTGAGGTTTCTGTGAAACTAAAATGTTTTGAACCAAAGTTTTTGTTGACCTATGTTCTGTTTTTAACCTATAAAACTAAACAAAAGACACAAAGCGTTTGAACTCGGATTTCATTGAGATCTCCCAGAAAACGGACACCTGATCTGGTTTGTGAAACACGCACCTGTGTTCTCGGTGTCGAACCTTTTGAAGGCACAGAGGAGGTTGGACTTGTGCGCAAACAGCTGCTCCCGCAGGACTTTCAGGGCCGAGCGCTCAGTTCGCCCAGCGCTGCAGAAGAAACAAAGAAAAACATACATTTCAGCCTAAATGTAACTTTATTTTCCTTCACACACAAATCAAAAATCCCATTAAAACAGTCAAACATGGGCATGAGTTCAAAGCACCAAGTTTTCAGCAAACAAACAAAAACTGTTTTATTAATTTTGAGCAAAGGTTTTGATTATTGAATAAACAAACGTGTACCTTTGTCTGGCTGTGAGCTCTCTGGTCAAGCTGCTGGCCTGGTACTGAATCACATAAGGCACAAGGTCTGGACCCACCTTCACATAGGCCCCCCGGTTGCTCCCAACATCATAATAGTTGGAGGCTGAGAACAGAGTGAGAACCTGGACAAAGTAAAGAAAACAAACTTTTCAGTAAGGAGGAACATCACAAAGATGAAGTGTTGGGTTGGAGCTCACCTTCCGGTTGTGACAGAACTCGTAACCCTCCTGTTTGCATTCATGAGAGCGGATGATAAGCTGCATGTTGTGTTTGTTCAGGAAGTCCTCAGTGACGTCAGGACCCCAGTAGCAGCCTCCACCTCTCACCTCGTTGGGAACGCAGCCGTCCTGATTCATCGGGTCGCTCCAGAGCAGGTCCAGGATCTGCAGGAGGTGCACAAAAACACTCCAGGAGTGAGTTATGTTACAGAAAAACCATCCAATCATGTAATGTGACATTTAGCAGTCCCTAAAGACATCCACATGTCCTCAGTGCCACAAAAAATCAAGGTAAATAAATGGACAGAATCCATAAACAACAAAAACGGTGCTGTTATATATAAACACCTGACAAGAATATTAGGAGATAATTATCACAGTTTTTAAGGCTCTTCTTTAAAGATATGAGGGGCAGCCCCTCAAAGGTCAAAACTTCTGACCAAAACATCTGTCTCTCTCTCTGTGACACGGTCACAATGTGAGAACCTGAACTGGAGTGGATTTGAAAAATCAACGTAAGCTATTTTATCTTTAATAAATGAAGTTTTGAAGTCCTAAAACTTAAAGGCCCATAAATACAATTTTGGAAATACAACAATACATTTCTGTCATTTTAAATCATTTATTTCCCCTCAGATTCCAGATTTAGTCCAGATTAAGTTCTAGTTTGCACATATTTTTCTGTAACTGATTTTAAAATATTGATATTGTTTTGTTTTTTTTTTTACTTTTCAATGGTGTTTTTCTACTAATCATTTAATTTGTAACTTGTATTTTTTTTAAAACATAAGACCAATAAAAAAAAATACCAAGTAAATTCTATTATTATTCCCTAGAACTCTGGAATGTGTTGTTTGTTTTCCATTCAGCTTCGTTACCTGCCTCCACTCCTCCTTGGGATTGTCGGTGCTGATGACAGAGTCATTGGACACAGACAGCGTATCTTTTTCTGATCTGTTGACTGCTAACTGGTACACAGACTCTCTCCTCTTGCTCTCCAGCTCGTCCTCCATCTTCACTTTGATGCGACCTGAGAAGTCCTGCAGCGAGCGGTTTTGGAAGCAGTCCCGTGGTCCCAGAGGTTTGGGATACGAGAGGGAGGCTCGACGCTGGTAAATCTTACTGGTGTTCCAAATATCCTCTTCTATATCTGTGTCAATGGACATCCCAGAGGAGCTGTTGTTCCTCTTCTTTGGAGGCCTCAGCGCAGAGACATACTGGAGAGGAAAACACATTTTTAGGACTGAAAAAGAATTCCGTTTATTTGGTTTGGTACGCGATGTCCCTCACGTTGTGTCTGTCCACTTTGGCCAGGACGCTGAGGTCCGTGGTGTCCGTAATGCCTCCATGGAGGACCAACACCTTCTGATCAATCACGGTTGCTAATGGCAACCAGCTGAAAATCTTCTGCAGCAGCTTCAGAATCCGTTTTCCGTGAATCTAAGAAAGAACATGAACAAGCAGCAGCTTGAACAAAATGTATTTACTTTTTTAACGTTTTATTTTGGGAAAATAAATCTGCCAGTGTGCAGGAATCTAAACAATCTCCTTTTCGACCTCCCAGACTCATCAGGAGGCAGATGTCCTGCAGTGATTCAGATTAATGACCTTAAATCTTCTTAGCGTGAGTGTTTCCCTGAGAATGTCCAGGTGACAAAAACACATTTTTGCTCTTTAAATAAACAGAGCTGTTAACGCTAGACTATTAAACAGGATGTGTTTGTGTTTTTATGTGAGGAATACCTTGTATTTAGTCAGTACCTCCTTAGTAAAACCATATCTAGAAACACAAACAAGAAAGATTGTTGTTTTTTTAAATAAAACGTAAAAAATCAAGACTGCTTGTGTTTTTGTTTTGTTTTGTTTTTTACCTCAGGTTGATTAAATGATCCTCGTGGTTTCCTCTGTTCAGGTAGACGTCGCACGGATAAACGAGCAGGAATGAAAACAGGATGAGGATGATCTCGATGGAGTCTTTGCCTCGGTCCACAAAGTCTCCATTAAACACGTAGGGCCTCTCCAGAGACGGGACGCCGTTCTGAGAGGTAAGCAAGAGCCAGAAAGGTTAAAGGTCAATCTGGAGTCTACAGGAAAAGCTCATAGCATCATAATGCATGTAAACATCTGTTTGAATCACACATTTATGTACAGTTTAAAAGAATCAGATATCAGGCAGATACAATAAAAATAGTTCTGCAACGGTATATTTTAGTAGATTGCACAACTTTTTAGTATTTATTTTTCAGTTTTTGCATCTACACAATTTTCATTAGCAATTTAATGATTATCAATTGCTAGACGAGGGTCATTTTATTACAATCAAAGAATACTTGTTACAATAAAATGCATATTTGATCAGATTTAGCTTTAAGAGGAGCTAACCTTGTAAAAAATCAACAGCAGGTCTTCTAGCTGTCCATGCAAATCCCCTGAACAGAAGACAAGAAGATTAAATACAAATCGTGACACATTCATTTTTTTGAATCCTCCGTGGATTTTATTAGATCTTACCACAGATAGTGATTTCTTTGCTTTGGCAGGTGGAGATGCGGTTGATGTTTGGCAACATGCGGAGCAGCTTCCACGTCTCCAGCAGCAGCTGGAGGACGTAGCGCGAGTGCAGCTGCTACTGAACGAGAGACGAGTCAGCGAGGAGCTCACACACACCAACACGTTGCAGAAAAACTTAACAGAATTTGGCCTTTTGTTTGATTCAAAATAAAACATTGTTTATATGTGCAGCTGATTGGTTATTTATTTATGTTTTACAGAAAACACTGTAGGTTCACTTTAACAAGATTTGACAACTGATAACTGATATTCTATTTGACTGATTTAGATGTATGTGCTCTGCTGCCTCCTTCCTGTCAGGCCATTACACTCCAGTGTTGCATGTTCTTGCACAGTTTGTGTCGTATTTTTGCAGTTTGTTTAACACTTTGCACATATGATTCGTTCTAAATGTTGCTGCTCTATTCTTGGGTTTTGCCTCTTTTTAAATCTGTTGCTGTTTAGTTTTTATATTTGTTTGTTGCTGTAGTAAAAGTCATTTACCAGGCTGGGATTATTAACGTACATCTGTCTATCTATCCATAGTGTGTGGTTGTTTGTTAACTAAATACTGTTATCTTGCATGTTAGGCATCACTTTGCAACATTTTGTTGTCATTTAACATCCCATCCCATCTTTTTTAATCTCATTTAAATCCTTTATACGTTTGCTTGTGATTATTATTATTTTGGTCCTTTTGCATTGCAGGTTGTTTTGTCATCTTGTTTAATCAGATTTTAAATCTGCTCATTGTGCCTAACACCAAGAGCCTCACGTCTCCTCATACTTCTACACCTTTGCCTTCATTCAGTTTACTAAGCACCAAGCTGCTGTTTGCCAGCACCTCTCACTGCTGTTCACCTACTTTCTTGTTCCTGAAGGCCTCCAACAGGCTGACCGCCTGCTCCGCCGTCAGAGGGAAGGTGAGATGAGGTCCTGAGTAAACCTCTGGCACCTCGATGTTCTTGTAGCAGAAGTACCTCTCCCATTCAGCATCCAAGCAAACTTCATTTTCTCTGAAGATGTGTGAGATCAAATTTCCTGAAGAGACACATGATTCAGTCAAACTCTGTGTTTATTTTTGAAAACGGGATCTTAATCAGTGTGAAATGTCTTACGTTCACTGCTGGATGGTGTGAAATTGTCCATGAGGTAGCCGAGGAAGTTATAAAGCTGCACAGAGATGGGATGGTTTGAGTTGTTTATGTTTTTTCAAACTGAACTGAGTCTGGTGTGACGTCTCACTTTGATCTGGGCCTGTTCTCCGGAGTATTCGATGGACTGGAAGATGTGCCAGGTGTACCTCCGTCTCATCTCTGCGCGGGCCACGTACTGTCGGTACCATCGCTGAATCAGAACAGCAGCTCTTATGGCTGGAACACAGAAAAACAACTTATTCATAACCAAAGAGAACATGTATCATGTCATGCTGTCTGCAGGAAACACTGGTGCTGTTGTGTGTTTTGTTAGTATGGGACTAAATGTGTTGGTCTTGTCGGGAGTTTTGTGTTTTGGATTATTTCTAGAAATTTAAATCAAGAAAAGAAGTTTTATTAACCAAACCAGGTGGTCTATTTCACTTTGAAATGATTTATATTTATGTTAAACGTTATGTGTTTTTAAAAAAGGAAATTAAAACATTTTTACTTGGTTAGGTGAGTTGCTTGTAATTTTGTAAGTTTTCATTCAGACAATGTTTGAAATCCAATGTTTGGTATTTTGGGGATTTGAAGTTGTATCTTCATTCTAGAGAATATGACAACAAAAATATAAAAGACCAACAAAACAGCATTTAAAAAGAGTCTAAATGCCCTGAAAGTTTGATGAGTTTTTGTTTTGTGGTTGTGTTTTTAGTATTGTGTATAGTTTGTTTGAATTTTTTGTCATTATTCTTTTTAATTTTTCCTTTTCTTTTCAGCTCAAGTGCAAATTTGGCACAGTTTGCCCTGTTATTCTCTGCTCACCAACAACAACGTGCGTTATGCTCAAAATCATAGAAGCACAACAAACATGGTGAGACAGACTTACTTGTGACGGCTGTGCAGCAAAGCAGAAACACAAAAAGACACAAAATAAATAATTAATAAAAACACAGTTTGAGTGTTTAGAATAAAACTTGTAGTTTTTTATTTTATTTTATTTTATTGTTTTCTTAATATGATACATTATGTTTATTTTTGTTTACCTTTCCTGGAGCTTTTGTGGAATTGGCTGGACTTTGAGACACCACATCCCATGACTGTTCCTTTTCAAAGCACAGAGTAACCATGACGACAGTTAACATTTCTCCAAAATCATTAAAATCTGATTCTAAAAGCACTAAATTATTTGAGTATTTGAATGTGTGTCAAGCTGAGGCGCCCATTAGAAAAGGGATGAAACTTTCTGCAGACAGACACTGAGTCGTGCCTCAGTCCTGGTCTTATTTAAGAGCCGAGCTTATTTCAGCTGCAGCGGAGGAGCTAAATTTGGAGGTCATTCACTTTGTTAATCCCGTTACCTGCTGGTTTACTCCTCACCTCTTTGACTGGCCTCAATCCTGCCTCACAGGACTGTTTTTGTCCTATTTCTACGAAAGGATTACATGAAACAATCTATGAATCAATGGAGGCAGGAAATATCTGCACAGCGGGAATCTGGAGAACCTACAGAGGGAACTTTAGCCTAAGGTCAACAACAAATAAATGCATGTTTAATGAAAATGCAAACATCTGAACATTTAATTTAAACAATACAAATTAAATTTGATCTATTCTCTGATCGTGAAACTTTTGATTTTGATAAGCAGACTTGTGGATGGTGTTATTAATCTCAGATGTACTGGATGACAATCTTTGATGAACTGACTGTACTAACCAATAAACTGCTCCACTGTGAGCTGTTTAAATCTGTTAACTTACCCAACCACCTCCGTTATCCAGTCACCACTTCCCAGGATATTTGGCTGTCTGCTTGCAGTTTCAGTGAGTTTTTAAACAGCCATTTGCTTTGTTGCATTCTCCTCAAGTTCACCTGGATCCTGAGAGGAACTGAGGTTTTTAGATCATCACAGGTGGATGAAAAATCAACACAAAGGCTTCATATGAGGCTCGCTGCTCTCCTTCACTCTGCTGAAGCTCCTTTAGTCTGTGGTCTCTGTGTCTGACCACATAATCAATGCACCAAGCCACAAGTGGATTACCTGAACTAATGACTTGATGCGACTAGGAGAGTCTTTGTGGTGGCAAGAAGGAGGCCGGCATCTGTTTACAGGATCTTTGACCTCAGGAGCCAAAGTTGATGTTTATGTGGGAACTTGTCTTAATGTAATGTTCATTTTTCTCATGTTTTTTTGTTAATTATTTCTCGGAGACATATTCTCATAATTTTTCCTGATTTTTAATTTTCTTTTGCAACCTCTCAATATAATTTCTTTAAAATATTACAAGAATTTTCAGTTGAAATTCCTGATTAAATGTATCATGTTTAATTTAAGATCACTATTTTTAAAATCACAATTTTTTACATTTATTTTTGGCTTATTTCAGTTAAATTATAACTAACTTTTATAACCACAAATTTCCTTCAATTACATTGAATGACTTGAATAAATTGATGAATCAATTCAACGACATGAATCCAGTAAACATACGGCTCCAGTGGCGCAATCGGTTAGCGCGCGGTACTTATACAACAGTAATCTGCAGAGCAATGCCGAGGTTGTGAGTTCAAGCCTCACCTGGAGCATGCTTTTGAGGTGGCATTGGATCAGTGGCTCAATCCCCAGTTCCAGAAAACCACTTGATTAAGTTTCCTTAGGTAAGACACTGAACCCTAAAGTCAGGTGCCATCCAAATGGCAGCCCACTGCTCCCACAGGAAGGAGTCAAAGCTTCTACTCACTGAGCTGTTCCCTCTTAAATTAAAAATCCAGTGCTGACTCCTCTCCTAAAGAAACACAATCTTGACGCCAGTCATTTTCGGCCTATTCCTAAGCTACGTGTTGTCAGTAAAGTCCTTGAAAAGGTTGTTGGGACTCAGCTCAGATCCTGTTCTCTGTGTTGAAGATCTCTGACCTCTTCCAGGCTGGCTTTCTGAAACAACACTTTACTGAGACTGCTCTGGTTTACAAAGATCTCCTAATGGGTGGCATTTGACACTGTCTGTGGAGCACATTTTACTGAACAGGCTGAATGTTCTGGCTGGTAGCTCATTAGACTAGCTTCATACATTTTCAACAGAACATGTTCTGCTTCCCTAACCTGTGGGTTACAGGCTCAGTTCTGGGACCTCTATTATTCTCTTCCTATATCTTTCCTTTTGCTAGCATCATTCAGACTTTCTCAGACATCAAGTCTCCCTTGAAAAATAGATTCATAATCTCAATGGGACATTAGTTGAATAAATAAGGGTTAAAAAAATAATAATAAATTCTAAACTATGATTAATGCACATCCAAATTTCAAACCTTTCCTAGCATTTTCTGGGGGGAAACATGGAAAAGGGTGCAGATGTTTACAAAAATTAGGACATATAATTGCTCATCAAATTTTAAATTATTAACTTGTTTTGAATCTTTAGGTTTCAACTTTAACATTAAAATCAGCATGTGGACATAAGGGCCCACTTTTATATATGGTGCTAATTTAATTACCCTCCGTGATATTTAGAAAGTTAAAATCGACACTGATGCCTCAAATTTCATATTTTTTCCAAACACAACAGAACGCTGCTGCTCTTGAACGCCTCTCTAAACTTGTAAACAAAGATGGCGTAGGTTAGTGGAAGCTGATATGGCTAATGTTTAATTTTTTACTGTTACAAGTGATTTTCGCTGTTTAGTACTTAACAGAACATAGTTTTGTATTTAAATATGTGACGTAACTCATGTCACTTAAAGCATTTAGGTAATTAAATGCATTAATAAAAGAGACGAGTCAAAAACAGTAATTTAGTTAAGCTAGGTAATGTCGGAGGTCAAATATTCTAACAAAATTTTGACTCCGAACTTGTTTGACATCATTTTTTATGACATAACATTTTTAAGCTTTTTGTGATATTATTTTACTTGTTTTATATAACCGCATATTGGTCGCTTGTTGAGAGGAAAACTTATTTTCTGTGTTTTTAGTGTAACTACAAAGATTGTCCAGCAGGTGGAGACATTACCTACATTTTGCTGTTATATATTACCATATTGACCATTTGTCAAAAGTTTCTATTTGTGTTTTGATTCAGGTTTTGGGACTGTAAGACAACAATTGGATCACATACTGTGCCTTTGAGACAGTGAGTATTTAACTATCATATACATTGAATGTAAAGTTATTTTTATTTATTTTTTGCACTTAATATTTAAGCTATTTTATTTACCTCAGTTGGAAAATTTTCAGTAACGTTTGTGGGTTTTTTTTTTTGTTCATGGTATGGACATTTAAAGAGTTTATGAAACAAAAATGTTGCATGTGATCATTGATCATAAACTGACTCATTCAAATCTGTTTGTGTTTTGAATAGTTAGTAAACTTCTAGATGAGAATTTGTTTGCATACTTTGTACTGCTCTTTCGTAATGCCTTATATGTTGAGTTGAAACCTGTGGAAATATATTTAAACAAATATAGTTAAAATAAAAAAGAGCATTTGGAAAAAATAACAAAGCCTCTTACTACAAACACACAATCTATTTATACCATTGCGATATTTATTTGTAGGTATTGTGTTTTTAAAAACAATGCAAATAATGTTTCAAGATGCAAGTAGAAACCTACCAAACTCTATTCAGAGTCTATTTAATTGGATGTGGATCATTGATGTGAAAGGATTCATTTTTGGGAGTCAACTTGTAGAATGATCTTTGTGACCAAATAAAACTTAGTGAATCAGTGATAGTCTTCAATAAACATTTAAAATCTAAGTGAGAACTGAGCTGTAAGAGGGGCTGATTGAGTGCATAAATGTAATTCTTTAGTGTAGAAAATATCAAAAATTTGTGAAGATGTTTTGGTTTTTATTTTTTGTTTTATACATATTTTTTTCTTCTATATTGTGATTTTTCTGATTGTATCTGAGTTTGCTGTGATTACCTTTGACTATGTAATACAAGTGTTAGACTTTTTGCTTTTTATCTTGTTTTGGTTTTCTTTTTCTTTCTTCTGGAAATGTAATCAAAAGTAGGTGACTTCAGTCTGAGTTGAAAACAGGACTGCTTTATAAGTTCTGCATGTATTAGATAACACCTGTCTTCACTTGGAGACAACATCATGTCTTAAACAAAAGACAGTTTTACTACATGCTATAAAGAAGATTGGAGGCTATGTGGGTTCAGCTAGTTGCAGTCTGCAGCTTTTTGATTTTAAATCAGTTTTGCACACAGCTTTTTAAATAAATGATATTCAGTCTGTTGTTTATATCTTTTCGACAGCACAGTAATTTATGTGGCCTTGGATAGAAAATAAAAATTTTGCAGCGTGACTTTCAAAGAAAGAAATCAAAGGAGGAATGTTTGTTTTGTTTACCTGCAACTCTTTTTTGTGTGTGCCCCTATTTAATAAAACAAATAGTTAAAGAAAAATAATCATTAAAAAAAATCTAAATCCAAATTTGAAAAAATCAATTAACACTGGTAAGCTTTCTATACTCTTCTTTGTAATCATCAAATTTCAAATGATTCTTTTCTAATTCTAAAGCAACTCAAAACACTGAATAGATCCACGTTCAATGAATCTTAAACTTCATTTTAGTATATTTTGTGTTTTTGCGGTTTAGCTGCTTGTTTGAGATTTTTGTGGAAGACAGAAAATATTCATTTTGACGCAGAGAGAGCAGCAGCACACTGTCTGTCTTTGTTGTCACTGATTTGGGGAGAATTAAAGATCGATATGGCAGCAGAGGATGAAGGGCTTGGTGGTCACAAGTTTAATGTGAATACTAAGTGAATATTGTCTGAGTCTTAACTGGTGTTATTTAAGATCATTCTCAGAATAATTTTTAATAGCTTCAAGCTATTTCTGAGGTTTTTGACTAAACCTTTTTAAAGTTAGAAAGGAATTTGTCCTTTACCATCTCAGTTGTGTGTTTTTATTGTTAAAAGCTGCACATTCTTTCTGATGACATTAAATATGTAGTCATCAAGTTTATCTCTAGAGATGATATATAAGGTTATTTATGTTTTTTAATATAAAACCAGATCTGTTTTAAATATAAACTCTGTCATATGAGAGACCAAAACATTTCAGACAGGGTGTCTTTATTGCACCATAATAATCCCTTTTTTACACTTGTGCTTGTGAAACGAGGAGGAAACCTCAGCAGCTCCGATCAGTTCTGATCCAGACTGATTTCTGCATGTCTGAAGATGAAAATCGCCTTGCTGGGAGCCACTGGGCAGACTGGACAGTATCTGGTTAAGCAGGCGCTGGAACAGGGTCACACTGTCACCGCCATCGTCAGGAACCCGGAGAAGCTCAGTGTGCATCACGACAACCTAAAGGTAACTCAGGTTTTAAAGGTCAGCAGCTTATATGAGACAACACCCTGAGTACTACTTACTCAGCACTCAAGTGTTATTCATCATTTTATAACTGAAATGATCAAAACTCCAAGTGTTATCATGTAAAGCTTTTTTCTAGAGTTTTACTACTTTTTGTTGTAGTTTCTGAATTTAACGTCTCTTTCTTTCATGAAGTTTAAATTAGCTGATGTGAAACATTTAAGGTTATTTCTGATGCTTATTACATTATTTGGTTTTATTGTATCTGATGTAATTGATTTAATGCATTCTTTGTGCTTCCAGGTGGTGAAGGCTGATATTTTCTCAGCCAGCAGTCTGAAGACTCATTTCAAAGACCAGGATGTGGTCATGTCCTGCCTCGGCTTCCCGGCCTCCTTCTTCTCGGGCGTGACGGGGTACACCGTGTCCATGGCTGCTGTGATCAGCGCCATGCGAGAGGCCCGGGTCAACAGGGTCATCACCATGACCTCCTGGTACACGGAGCGTGAGTGAAAAACGCAAACAAAATCTCCAGTATTTTTTTTTTGTCTTTAAAGGACGTTTATGAGTGTTTTGGCTTTCAACAAGGCACTTTATGCTCTTATTTAAAAATTATCATGATTATTTACATTTTTTGTTCAGGATTGAATCAGACGCCCAACAATCTAAGAGTTTTGCAGGCTTACATAAATCCTCCCACATATAAGTAAAGTCAATTAGAAAGTTGTGACATCAGAGACATTTAGGGTGAATTTTAAATAGCTTCAACACCATGAACATTTCTTACTGCTGTCCTCAAACACAAAACACAAACTTTACCTGTGGAGGTGTGGCTGATATTCTTTTTTATAAACCAGCGAACAAGAAAGTCACGCGTTTAGGTCATCACTTATTAGACTTCTTTTGATGCAGAAAATCTTGAGTGTTAAGATCGATTTCAGTCTGATTTCTGTGGTTGTTTCATTCATGGAGCATTTTCAACATGCCTCATGAGCAGCAGATGTTTTTGTTTTTTTTAATTAATATTTGTTTTTAACTTTAAGGGGATATTCCTGACAAATTTTCTGTAATGACATTTTCTAAAAATGACTTTTTAGTAGGAATCTTTTAAAAGTCCAGATAGTGGAACGCTCTCTGCTTTGCTGCTGTTGGATCTGTGTTGAAATGAAAACAGCCTCTTACAATGAGGCAAACTGGAAAACTAGGTGATATTTTTCAAAAGATGAAGTCTCCTTATGTTTGTATAAACTACAGATGTTATTTCATTTAAAATGAATCTAAAATGTGATGGGTCAGTCTTAGTTTAGAATCAGAATTTGGAGATATTGATAAATAAAAATTATGTAATATATTTAAAAATAAAGACCTAATATTTCTAAATGTGTTTTACTTAGTCTTTTTTGTATTTTTGTTGTCTGTTGAGCTACTTGAATTATTTCATATTTTTGAGAACTGCTCTTAGTTCTTTTATATTCGTGTCTGTTTGATGGTGTTTTTTCTGTTTTGTTTTTCAGCCAACTCTGGAACTCAGTCTTCATATCTGATCCGGTTCCTGCTGCTGCCGATGATCAGAAGCGTCCTCACCAACATGTATGAGATGGAGCGCTTCCTGCAGAAAACCGAGGACATCAGCTGGACTGTAGTTCGACCCCCCGGCCTCAAAAACCTGCCGGCCACAGGTGACTATCCCGTCCTTTTATTTAAGTTTAATTCACACCTTTGTATATAATTATCTGTAGCATTAAATGAAACTGCTCTTTGTGTGTCTGCAGCTCAGGAGTTTCTGACCCATGAGGGATACTTTGTTCCTGACAGCAGCGGTCAGCCAGCACGCAGCGCGGTGGGAAGAGGAGACGTGGCTCGCTTCATGCTCTCTTTGCTCAACAGCAACGCCTGGGTCAAACAGGGAGTCGCCATCACCACTAAGTAAAACACCAGTCAGTTCACCAAAGGGACAAAATAGATCCAAACTATAAAGATGTTTGAGACTATAAAACCATATTTACACCACGTTTTGTCCACGTAACATTGGATTGTTCAAACATGAGAAGTTTGCATAAAAAGTTTGGGAAATATTTGATAATTTTCTGACTCTTCAGTTATTTTGTGCTGTTTACCAATTCATTAAAGGCCTATAATAAACTTATTTATTCATGTTGTAATTTCTTAAATACCCATTATTCCTTGAAGCATCTCCTGTTTGATATTCTCAGGGTCTTACAGGTGCTTAAAGTGATAATATGCAGTTTTGCTTGTTTTTGGCTCCCTCTGGTGTCCGTTTTAAATTACTGCATTACACAAGTTAGCATATTGTTTCAGCTTCTAAACGCCTAAATCTACCTGTTGAAATGTCTCCTCAGCCTTCATAGCTTTCTACAGGAGCGGTTATTTACTCCTTCAAAGAAATCAGCTGTGTTCAAGCAGGGAGAGATTGAAAAAAATCAGGAATCATGAGCTAAAAACACTCCAGCGCTAGCATAACAGCTAGCCACTTTGGGTTAGCCTAACCCTCGTGAGACACGTGACTTCCTGGGTACCGTGACGTGGAGATCTTGCAATCGTGGTATTCTGGATCTAATCACCAGATGGGGCTAAGTGACTTTTCATTAATTCTGTAAAGGGTCAGATTAGCACAGACTGGCTCAAGGAAAATATTTAAAAATATGAAAAAGTTGCATATTATCACTTTAAAATGCTTGAACTAATTAGGTAGTTTCAAAAGTGAGTGAATAAAGTGGTTGAAACATTAACAGAAATCAGTTGATCAGGGCCATGTATGTGTAAAACATCACTGTAAGGTGCGGAAAAAACTTAAAAACGTTTTAAAGCGGTTGAAAATGTTTGATTTTGACAGGGTGTAAGATTAGAAACCTGCATTCTTCTTATTACTTTAAAAAACTTTCTCCCCAAAAGCCCTTTTGAATTCAGGCGCCAATAAAATGTAGAGCTCATGTTGGTATGGCACCAAGGACTATAAACGGTGAAAATAAGTGACAGACTTTTTTTTTTAATTAATGTTAATGTAGAGAGAGTATAATTCTGAAGAACATTTTCTGTTACGAGCTTAGAAAAATGGAATTTGCATAAATCCTAAAATAGAGACCAGAAAAATACAAAACACAGCCCATCTTTCTTATGAATGTTTTTATTTACTCGGGTTTAACTCACGTTTTAATCCACAGATTTTTTTTATTGTGTTGCACTGATTGGGATGCAGTACCTAGTTTTTGCCAACTGATGGCAGCAGTGTGCCACAACTTGCCCATAAAGGTTAACTTTGTAAACAAAAATCTTTTTATTTATATTAATAAATGCCTTTGTATTAGTAAACAAAATGAAGTAGCTACATTACAAAAATAATTAGACTCAGTTTGTTCAATTTGTATTCAATTAATCACATTTTATTGACGATTTGTTGAAAATATTTCACAAAATAATATTTTTCAAAAAGAGTCAAACTGTACATGGTGAAGCAGAAATTCAAAAGTCTGATTTTTACAATTTGCTCATCTGAGAGGATAAATAAAGTCTTTCTAACATTATATTCACATAAAAGTACTTGCTCACTTCTTGACAGATGTTTTTCTTCAAAAGCTTACCCTGGTATTTAACTAATAATTTGTTCTGCAAATACCATACTTTAAATAGATGCAGCATCAGAAACAAAAACTTTTTTATGATTACAGTGGATTAGTGGTTACAAAGTCTGTTAAAAACTATAAAAATATAAAATTTTATTTGTCTGAAAGCTGAAACACATTCTGCATGTGGTGAGTGATCATCATATAGCAAGATCTGTACAAAAAGTTCATTTGACACTGAATATTTAACAGTTTAAATATCAAAATGAGGTGTTTTTTTTTACAGCTTTGAGCAACACAAACCTTCTGTTTATATTTAACGATGTGAAATCAGAGCTGCTTTTTTGGTATTTACATTGAAACTCGTCTTTCAGTCGTTTCTGCTCTCTGAGCCTTAAAGTCTACTGCCTTTCTGCAGGCGCTGCGTACATTTCATTAATCTTATCCTGGTACATTTTCACCACAATGGGCCTCCTCACTTTCAGGGTGGGTCCTGCACAAAAAAAGAAAAGAACAGGTGATTTGATGTTAATCTTGAAGTAAATTTACAGTTTCCTGCTAAGCAGAGCCTGAATTTTAACATCTGATCTGCTGGAGAGACTTAATCCCTCAGAACCAGAACAATCAGTCTTTACTCCAACCATTTAAAAAGTTAAATGGAAAATAAATACGTCTTCTTTCTGTAATATTAACTGTTCAATCAGGTAACAGAAGAAGAGGGTAAAACATGTTGCTGACCCAGTTCTCCTCCACTGACGGAGAAGTCTCGCTCCAGAATGACCCACTTCTGGACCTTCTGGGCGTTGGACGTGGATCTGCCATTGACTCGCTCCATTCCCTCCTGAATGGCTTTATAGATCGCTGGCTCCTCATTGGCTATGACCTCTGACACCTTAGTTGCTTTGATGCCGTGCTTCTGGCAGAAGTCCAAAGCTTCAGGACTCAGGTCGTCTGTAGGCTCACCGTTGTCATCCATCTCACACTGAAACAAAAAAAGACGAATGATTATTGTCTTACTGATGCAGCTGTGACAGTTTGCAAGGAGGAAAACGCAGTTACTTTAAGTGTGAGCATCATGGAGAGGAACTTGAGCTTGTCTCCGATCAGCATGGCGTTGCTGATGATGGGCACCTCGTTCTTCAACGCGTCCTCGATGGGAACAGGAGGGATGTTCTCACCACCTGCGGTGATGATCAGCTCTACGCAGAAATAACAAACTTGTGTCAGCTGTTGTTGAGTCTCCACTTCAGTGATGCTGGGTTTTTTTATTGAAATTTCTCAATGCATCTTTTGAAAATTAGGACGATTTCTGAGGCCTGGATGCAGGATTTCTCCTGCTGAAGTGAAACCATGATGCTTCTAGTGGTTTCTGCAAAGATTTTGCCTAAATATTTCTTTTTCCAAACTTATTGCATGTTAAACTGAGATTATAATAGACATAAATCCTAAAATGAATGGGCAACCAGTGGAGTGAGGCTAAAATAGGGTTAATGTGCTCATATTGCAGCATTATGTTCCCTCTGCAGATGGGTGAAGGAAAAAGCACTGACCCCTGTATACAGTGCATTACAGTAATCCATCCGAGTGACGACGAAGGCGTGGATTAAAGTTTCAAAAAGCTGCCTGGACAGAATGGGTTTAACTTGAGCATGAACAGTAGGATCAAGAGTAGGTTTTTAATCTGGGGTTGGACTACTGCATGCTTAAAGCTGTTAGGGACCACACCTGATGACAGACAGCGGTTTAAAAGCTGAAGAACAGCAGGTCCTATTGTGGGGAAAACCCCAAGTCAAAGAGGGACAGCATTAATGTTTCAGAACAATCTCCTATAAAGACGACAGAGTCGAAGTCATGAGCAGGATGGGGAAATTTGAGCACTGGTGGCAAAAAACCTCAGTGAAAAGATGTAGAAAGTTTTCACAGGCAGCAGCAGAGGGATCAGTCAGTCTGAAGGTTTTGCAAAAACAGAATCAAATGTTCTTCTTACCTTTGATCCTTCCTGTGATGAACAGGAAGTCGTCTTTGTCAAGTTTTCCCAGATCTCCGGAGTGCAGCCAGCCATCTTCATCGAGAGCCTCCGCTGTTTTGTCGGGCATGTTCAGGTAACCCATGAAGACATTTCGACCCCAAAAACAAATCTCTCCGTTCCCATCCTGGTCTGAATCCTCCAGCTTGACCTTGCAGCCTGGTATCACTTTTCCACAGCTGAAAATACAAACCAGAAGTCAGACATGTGCTCAAGCAGATGTTCTGGTTTCTGCTCCTTTATTGCTTTGATTTACGTTTTCAGAATAAAGAATCCTAAATAAAACCAAGGAGGAGCCAAACTACTTGGTGACGAATCTAAAATGTCAAGTCTTGTTTCGTTTCTCTGCACAGAAAATAATAAACACAGCAGCATCACTTTAAGCAGCAAACGAGTCCCACAATGCTTTGCTGCTGACCTTCCGATGCGATACTCGTTGATGGAGACGGTGTGCGGCCCGGAGCTTTCACTCATGCCGTAAATCTCCCTCACCGGGATGTTCAGACTCATGAAGTACTCCAGAGTGTCTTTGGTGATCGGAGCAGCGCCGGTGAGGCAGAACTTGCAGCGGTCTAAACCGAGAACGGCCCGGACCCTCTTAAAGACCAGGTTATTGGACAGCATGAAGCCCCACGGCACTGCGTTCTCCCTGTGGCACAGAGGTGTAGCAGAGACACTGTCAAGCATCATAACCACTTTACCTTATTGGTTAAATAGAAAACCTCACCCATTCATGACGCTGTAGTTGTACTGAAGGCCGACAGATTTGGCCCAGTCCGCCAGTCTTTTCTTCAGTGGGGACACTTTGGCTCCAGCTGCTTTCATCTTCTCCTGCATCTTCTCCCAAACTCGAGGAACCCCCAGGAAACCAGTTGGACGAACCTCTTTCAGCGTGTTTACCAAAGATCCCTGGAAAAATGAATCATTTCAGTCAAAAACCACCAACAGCTCAGAGTTTCTACCATCACAGACGTACGTACCTTTAGGGCATCTGGCTCTGCAAAGTAGGTGGTTCCTACAAAACTCATGCAGCCCCAAATGTCAACCATCTGGGCTGCTACATGGCTGAGTGGCAGGTAACTGACAATAACCTCCTCACCGTAGTTCTCATTTACCATTTTAAAAACCGTACGGGCCGTCCACGTGATCTGATGAAGAAAGAGAGAAAGAAATGTGAACTTTTCCATCCCGAAAATAGGGCAGGATCTTGTTAAACTCTCAGGTTTAGGAGTGGCATCACATCCTCCAACCATCCTGCAGCTGCAGAGTCATCTTTAAATTATGAGAACAGCTCCAGTATGTAGTATAATGTAAGAATTAGCCAGGTTGCACACGTGTTAATTTTTTAAAATTCAAGACAGGAAAAGAAAATCTTCCTATAAGTGGACGACGTTCCTATGAGTTCACTCTGAGGTCAGACCATGAAATGACCCCAAAACCCCAAGAGCTCCTTTACAAACTGTACAGGTGTCAGCTAACCTAAGTGTTAATATTCATGAATATATTTAGAAACTGCTGATCAGTTGTGGCAGATGTGATGTAGCATCTGAGCAAAAAAGACAATGAATTGGAATTTTGAGTTTTGGATTGACAAGTTGATAGAAACACAGCTGAACATGATTCAAATCCTGTGAAAATGACACATTTTCTGGATTTTTTCCCCTTTATTTTCTCAATTTTAAAGCTTTAAATAATTTTCTGTTGAAATTAGGAAAACTCCACTGATGGGAGGCAAAACGGCTTCAAAAATCAAGAAAACTATAGGATACTTGGTGCTTTTCATTCGCTTTTAGTAAGGAACAAAGACATGAGTCAGTTTTTGAATCGATTCAGGAAGAGATTATTTGTCAAACACTTCCTGGTTTTAGTGGCTCATGGGGGACACTGATGCTTTTTGGGCTTTCTGGTCAAATAAAACACTAACGTGATGAGTTTTTAATAACGTGAATTGACTGGAAGCCGTTTAGATATATAAAAAGTGCAGCTTTGTTACTCACGTTGTCATGGCTCAGCATGACTCCTTTAGGGTTTCCAGTGGTTCCAGATGTGTAGATGAGGCTGCAGCACTCGTTGGCCCGAAGACTGCCGATCACAGCGTTCAGCTGCTCGTTGGACACGTCCTCTCCAAGCTTCATGAACTCCTCCCACTACAGAGATGTACAGATTATAATCAAACTGAGACAGAGCGGAGTATTTAATCACTGCAGGTGTCATCGTGTGTTTTACAAACCGTATAGAGGAACGGTGTTTTCTGCTGCAGATCGCCTTTATACTGAACGATGGCTTTCAGGTGAGGTAGCTGATCTTTAACCTGTCAGATTATAAGTGTGTTCGGGTATATTTTGTGGTTAGTTATTACTGTTTTATAGCTTTAAAATAGCACACTGAGTCAGAGCTGTGATCAAACTCCTGACCTTCAGGATTTTGTCGAGTTGTTTCTGGTTTTCTACAACCAGGACGTTGGCCTTACAGTCAGCAGCGACATACTGACACGCCTCCGGTGAGTTGGTCGTGTAAATGCCCACCGCCAGACCCCTGTGTCACAAAACACACAATGGAGATGCACATTATCTTTAAGGGTTTACGGTTAAATGATCTACCGTTTCTGACATGGACAGGCTAATAATTAAATACTATTGAATTTGTCTGAACTGAATTTGTTAATTTTTAAACCCTGAATGCTTTTTATTACAAGTTTAACGTTGGTGTGATAATTCCATTCCTAAATTATTAATAAATGTCAGACATTCCATAAAATATCCGATCAATTAAATCACAAATAAAAAACAAGAATTCTTGACTTTAGGATGAAGATTATCTCGAAAGCATCAGGCTCTAGCTCTAAATCAAACAGAAACAGATTTAGATAAATGATCTTCAGCTAAAATTTGCATCTCATTGGCCAAATTTCTAAAAAGCATTGACAAATTGCCAAAAAACTCCCACCACAAGCATGGAAAGAGATGCATGAAGAGTGAGACAGCCTAAAAACACAGGAGGATCAAAGCAGGACCGACTTGTGATCTCACCCTGCGAAGATGCATCCTACATCTGAGATGAACCACTCAGGAGCGTTGAATCCCAGGATGCCGACGCCATGGAAACGTTCCAGCCCCAGCTGCACATGAACAAGAACATGTACTTTAATTTAAAAAAACACGACAGCACCAAAGACCTGTCCCCTTTGACCGACATCTTGTTTTAAAACCCACAAAACATGAGCTGCAACACAAGCTGTGAATTTCACACACACACGCACACACACACGCACAATTTTAGTTCCCATCAGCCCTTTTGTTTCACCACAAAGAAACCAGGAGTGAAAGGTTCTGTTCCGACTGTAATTCCTAGAATCAAGTTCATTTCACACAAACTCACATGTGACTCTGGAGCAGCGTCTGTGTTGATGTACGTTACAACTTCACATCGTGACACAAAGCTGAGGCTGAAATGAGCTGATGGGTCATTTATTTCACTTTATTCTGCTAAATCTGACATATTTAAACTGACAGTGACTTTAATGGAATCAGGTTCCCTTGATCAAACAAAACTGGTCAAATCTGTCACCTGATTTTAGTCAAACATGTTATTTGTTTGCTAAATTCTTCAGAAATGACACAATAAAAGGATTAGGAGGATTATGAAACGCAGAATAAATTAATCATCCATTTTTTTAATGTGCAGAAATAAAGTTTTTGCAAAACATTGTTAAATTATGACTTGAAGTCAATCCCTGCATTGAAATTTCCTGAACATATATTTAAACAGACAGCGCGCTATTTGTATAATTTTTGCAGCACAATTACATTTTCAAAGATTACAAACCTTGAGGAAACTCTTAGCTGCTGCACGACACTGCTCGTAGTACTGCCTCCAGGTCAGGGTCACCCACCGGTCGTCGCTTTTGGAAACCAAAGCTGGAAGATCCCCGAACTTCTCCACCGACTCCAGGAACATCTGATGGATGGTCACGGGGGTCGCCGAGCCCGGACCCGAGACCTCCATCCTCAGCCTGACAGCCTCGTCTCTGCTGGAGCTCCACAGCTCCTTGGCGGGGGACAAAGTCGTCGCCAAGTTCGCCACCGACAAGAGAACAGCGCTGGGCTCTTCTGCAACGAGACAACAGCTGCATTTACCCGCCATGAGCAACAAACGGGAAACAAAACGCCAGACAATCTGCTCGCTGTTCAGAAGCGGAGGGACGTAGACGAGAGGTGTGAAAACATCCCTGGAGGACCTCAGCAGGTGAGTCACACCTGCTGTCTCATTACAGCGGTGAAGTGAAAAGCGTGGAAGGCGGTGATGATACCTGATAGGAGGTGAGGAATGTGCACACTCACCTCACCTCAGGCTCGGTATGAGGAACAAACACAACATTCACGCTCATTACTGAAAGTTCTGCTGTTTTATTCTCCCGCAATTATTTGATTTTTTAAAACAAAATGCTAAAAACAGCAGAACCAGACATTTTTTATCAAATTTATTTATATCTATAATTATTTAATTTAAACCTAATGTACTGGTTGGAAAAATAATATTTATACAATTCAACACTGAGACTAAATAAAACTAGTCAGATTATTTTAAGGACTTTTTTTATTATGTAGTTAATATCATGTCACATTGTAAACTGTGTTTTCTAAAACTCCAGCCTGTAGTGAAGAACAAACTATTTGAACATTCTTATCTTTAAATAAGCTGGAATTGTACTTTTTATTGTTTATTCCTGAAGTTTTATCGGCCTTATCTGCATGTTGGTATCATCTGAGATGCTGGGTGTTTTTCTAGTAAGTATTGACTTTGGAACACCATCCACAATTATAACCTTTAAACTCAACAATGAGGAAAAACCTGAGACTTTCTAATCTGCTTCAGAATGAAAAAGAAGCTCTGAAGATGTTTTAATATAATTGGGATCGCTGAATCTGTTTTTATCTTGTTCTTCTGTTTAGAAATCGATACAAATACGTATTACATTATTTTTTTGTATTTTGTTTCATTAATTTAGCAGAAACCAGAAAGCTTTAGGGGAATTCAGTGAGGCGTTTTTCTCTGAGATTTTTAAACTTTTTTGTACTATTTACTTCATAGGTTCTCTTTTTTAATGCGACTCAGACTTACCTGGGTGAAGTCCTGCAGCAGCTCCATCCAGCTCAGGAGGACATCTCGGAGGTTTTGGAGGGGACTTCAAATCTGGTGCCGCCTTAATTTCCGCTGCTTCTGCTTTCCCATTGGGCATCACTTGGGCGTTTGTTTTAAAATCAGACTTTTCCTTCTGAGAGCTGAAGCTGAAACAACCAAATAAGTTATATAAATTAGAAATGATAAATGCATTATGTTCTAAAACTCTCTGCTTTAGTCAGACTTTAACATACCTGTCAGAGTTTCCATCAACAGCTGCTATATCGTCGCTCATGACTGAACTTTCCTTGAAACTCATCGTTTATTTGCTGAAAAACAGAGAAAACTAAACAATCAGCATGAAAACTCTTCGGATGTCTTTGGCCGAGGCAGATGATCTGATCTGTTATGAAACAGAAGCGCTCTGCTCATTTATACGACGGCAGACATTCAGTAAAGTCCTCTGCAACAGGACAGCGCTGGTGACCGCTGACGCTGGAAATCACAGCAGCAGCGACCCACATGTTGAAACTCTGATTATTGAGCCAGAGGGTCGTTGCTTCATCAGCGTGCACAATTTATACCGCTTGTCTGCAAATGTTAACCTTTAACCTGAATAAAAATGGTGCCGTTGAAACTTTGCTTGATTTAATTAACCATCAAATACTTCAGGAGATAATAAAATCTAATCAGTTCACTACAATAATGATGTGTTATATTACTGAATGTTTTATCAGAAATAAATCAAACCATAACAAATCAGAGCTCCATTATGAACACATAGGATCCTCACTGGCAATAAAACCCTGTTAGATTCAAATCTGCCGAGACAGCAGAATCTCAGCTGGACTCTGAGGATTCTGATTACTCAGGTCAAGATTTCTTTTAGGCCAAAGTTCATGGAACTTACAAAAGTAGTGCAATGTGGCCACATCAGAATCTTTGCTCCAAATTGTGTAAATCAGACACAAATAGTACATTTCAGTCTAATTCGGCCATAGATTTGAATATTATTCAGAAAATCAATAAGAAAACCTGAAATTATTTATCAATTTTAAGAAATAATAAGAAAAAATTACCAGTAAAGATTATTTAAGGTGCAGTCATCTGTGTAAAAACCCTCACACATGCCCTGTCCTCATTGTTTTATTAAACTTTGAACAGAAAGCAGCATAATGACAGGAGTGTTTTGTAAATGAGATCTTACCTTGTGTGCTCTCACAGCTGAGTGGCATCAATCTGACCAGAGCAGCCAAATGTGGGACAGACCTGCGTCGACCTTAACCCAACCAGGAACTTGACTGTTGCCCTCTGTGACAGAGATCAACCTCCAGGAGCCCTGGAGCAGATTTAGGTCCCTCTCCTTACACAACCTGAAGAGTTCTCTGTTATAAACGCTCCGACAGAGGCGATCAAAGTTAAGATGACCTGAAAGCAACGGCGTGCAGCAGCAGAAACCTGCAATGTTTGTGTTAAACACAGAAGCCGGTGACTGGTGTCGGTGACAACCACCAACACTCAGCTGGAGGAAGATTTACTGTATGGATCCTATAAGGCAGGAAGTGAAGGGTGTGGGGGGTGCTGTTAAGACTTATCTCTCAAAGATGAAATGATAAAATTACATAAGTTCTGTAAGATTGTGAGAATAGATGAGACTTTGACCCATTAAAGAGACACAAAAACTGAAAATTGTGCAACTTTTTCTATGAGACATCTAAAGGGGAAAAAAAAGGATGTTAAAAATGTAAATCCTCGCTTGGGGAGGGAATTAAAAATAATTTAAATGAAATGTTTTTTTAATTATAATCTAAAACAAACGGTCTTTAATGATTCTTGTTTTCTCTTTAGTCCTGTTTTTTATTTAGTCTGTCAGGTCTCTTTCTGAGTAAATATGGGTGAAAGTTGAACCGTTTTTCTCCAATGACTCACAGTTACCTCGCTCAGTCACTGAATCACACCACCCGGTCACACCACGGCTGTCCTGGCCCCAACTGTTTCTGCCTGAATCCTGTAAATGATCTGAGAGGGGCTCCATCACACACACACACACACACACACACACACACACACTGAGAGGAAGCAGGACATCTGAAATATTCTGCAGCTGAACGTTAAATTAGCTGCTTTGAAACAGGGTTGGCTCTGATATTTGGATGAATTGCGACAGCTTCAGTCATTATTTGTAAATGACATATAGAGAGGTTTCTGCTCAAAACTTTATAATTGAAGAAACAGATTCTGCTTCCTGAGACTTTGCAGTTTTCATGCACACTGAGTGGCTCATTATATTAAAGATACATGTATGTTCATGAAAAATCCAGAAACTTTTGATTGTATTGAAAATATTTCCTGTACTTGTGTTTTTGCATTTGATAAACACTGACCGTGGCCTAGGCCCTCCGTGTGGGCGCCCAGGGTTCAAGCCCCATGCGTTGAAGCATCCTTGGGTAAGATGCTGAAGCCCCACCTGCCTTTCCCTTGGAAAAGAGATTCTTAAGCTCAATGGGATTTTACCTGAATTACTAAATTTCTGCAGAAAACTTTGTTTTTTAAGGAACATGTAGCTGCTGGAGTTAAAAAGCAGACGTTGATGCTAATGTCAATCAAAAACCCAAAGGGTGATAAAACCTGACCTAATCCAAATGTCCTCTAATCTAACCTTAACCTCACAAAAATATTGTCTCCTAAATGTAAATTTTACAATTAATTTTAGAGTCACCTTTTAATAAATACATTAATTACTATTACGGATGTTCTTAAAGACATGTTTCTTCTTTTTTTTTTTTTGGGGGGGGGGGGGCTAAACAACCCCATCAAATTAAAGCAAAAACATTTTCCCAATAGGTAAAATATCTTGACTGAAACTGGATTTACATGTTTTTCCAAAATAAAAGCTCTTAAAATGGGCAGAAACACATTTACTCCTTGATTTATACTGAAAAGATCTAATAAAACATTAGAAAATGTGATATAAAAATATTTATCTGAAAGGGGAAGAAAGAAAGTAGCAAGAGGACAACAGAAATATCAAAAACAAGAGTAATACTGGACTAAATGAGAATTTTGCTGACACTCAGAGTCAGAGATAACTAAGGCAAACTTTATTGAATATCTTCACCTTGGTGTGATTGTCAAGTTTAAGATTTGCTTCTTGTGTCGTTTTCAGAACACTGTATCAGTCTGAGGTAGAACATTTAGTTAAAATCAGCCAAGATTTGGTTTTATAAAATGAACATAATAAAGTGTAATTTGTTATCAAACTTGCTGACAAAAATGTTCTTTACTGCAGATGATTAAAAACTTAAATACAATTTCAGCTTTTACTTCTGAAGTCTTTATTTGAAGCCTTTTCAAACATATTTTGATCTTTTTTTTCCATTTGTCAAAATCAGCACTTTTACATCTTTTTGAAATGAAAATGTCAAAGAAAAACTTTATTGCTAAGAAGTCATCCTTTGCTTACTTAAGATATAAAGATCAGTCCAGACATGCAGAAACAGCAGAACGCAGGAGTACATACTGTGCTATGGACTTATTTTTTGAACTTTTAAAGTGGTCTTGAGTATACGTTGTTGTTTTTTATGTTTGCTACTTTAGCTCTCATTTATAGAGATACATGTTTTTTGTTGAAGCTTTCTAACACTGATTAAAGCCTATAAAAAGCTCCTAAACTCACGGGAATATCACAGACCTTCCAGAAAGTTTTTGTTCAAGCCAACTTTAAAAGATCATAATAAAATTGAAGTATTTTTTTAAAGTGGTTGCTTAACACTTTTTCCACAATCGTTTATAAAATGATTATCCTGGTGGCCACATCATCTGTCTCCCTCCCAGGACGTGGACATGAAGGTGGTAGACTGATTGAGATCCAAGTTTTCCATCGTTGATCACTGAGAATTTAATGTTTGTGTAAATAAACAGCCTGTATTCTCTGATTCTTATTAACTGGATTGAACTACTTACCCACTCTGTAGCCGTCGGTTAGAGATTCCTGCTTTGCCACATTTTTAGCAACGACCAACAAATGTCCCAAAAGCTAAAAGAGAGAGTTAAATGCGTCACTTGTTGTATTAAATAACAGTTGATGTAATAGTTAGGGCTTTTGGTTTTGCTGTGACTGTGTGAACAAAATATCATCTGTAAGTTGCTTTTGATAAAAGCATCTGCCAAATAAACACATAAACATAAACTCCTTATACACTCAGTGAACAATTAAACTGATGAAACGCTTTGACGTTAGTCAGGATTTTAATGGCATTCAAGGCTGGAATTTGCAGTTTTTACTGATGTCATTTAGTTTAGGTTGTATGTTTCTTTTATTATATTATGCAATTACAGCAGAGTTTCTCATTATCATGGGTCAAAAGTACAGAGAATGTTCAGATTTTCTGTATTCTCTGCACGTGAGGAGGAGAAAATGTGATGCATGATTGGAGAATCTTTTATAATTGATATCTGGATACTTTTTATCGAGTTGTGCTTCTAGCCATTCCTCTGAGAGCAACCTACCTCTGCATCATCATCTTTGGCTGCACTTATTCGAGGAATAGGGACTCTTGGGATAACCAAAAAGTGAACAGGGGCCTGTGGGCTGATATCTCTGAATGCCAAACACTGGAAACCACACACAAATACAAAACATTAGACTTTCTGTACTGTACGTTAGACCAAATAGATATTTAAATACTCTTGATTGCAGGTGGAATTGATCACATAAATCTAAATCCATCATGAACTTGAAGGCATACCTTGTCATCTTCATAGATAATATCAGCAGGGATACTTTTATCAATCACTTTAGAGAAGATGGTTGGACCTGAGGAGCCATATCTCTTGCTAGCTTCCTCTGCCAACTTAACCTCATCATGTTTGGTGCAAAGTGACCTCTAAAATGTCAAACAGACACAGCAGAGAGGGGAAAATAAACAACACCAATAAAGTAAACATTAAAGCAGCGTAAAATGGGCTAAATAAGCCAAACCTCTTGGTGGTGGGACACTGCAGGTTCTCCACCAACAGAGCTACTAGGATATGTGTTGTGAAAATGCTCGGCAGTAGTAAAAGAACAGAGAATGTTTAGGAGAATTAGTAAATAGTTTGTTTTGAGAGCAGCTACCTCGGTTCGACAAATACGCAGCAAAGGACTGAACGGAGCCGCTCTGGTCCCGACCAACTGTGTTCGTAAAACATGACGAAAAAACATAGCTAGTTAACTAGCTAAAAACGTCTAAAGTTGTCAATACTTCAAGATTTGAGACAGTATTTGAGCCCGAAAGACTTTCCTTGACCAAAACTCCAAATCTTATCGAGCAAGGAAATGTCGCCTTCAGGTACCTTGTGTAAATATTAAAATCCTCGCGAATCGGCGTTCGAAGTAGTCAAACATTTATTGACGTTTAGTCTAATAAAAACTTTTAATTCCCCACATTTTTGTGCATGAAATTATGTATTTTTATATCTAATTATCATAGGTGGCAGTGACAGTCAAATTGAGGTATTGTGAGTTTGTTAGTGGTCCGATTATGCTTTTGTAACACAGATTTACGATATTTCCCGAGTGAATCCGAAGGAGACATTCATCACGTGCGTAGGGGTAGCTTCAAGAGCAACAGTGTTCTGAAATGCTGATGTGATGCGAACACTATTTTTATTTATATAATTATTACATTGTAATCATTATTTAATACTATTTTATCAATGACGCAATTCAAGTCAATTCAATTATTTAAAAATATATTACTGATAACAAGAAGAATATTTTTCTTTATTTTCAAGTAATTTACATTACACAATATGGTGTTCAGCCTGTACTTTTTCTTGATATTTTTCTATGATACTTATCTACGGAAGTGTACAAAACAGCAACAAAAGTCTTGCTTTTCATGCTTTAAATTCTAGTTTCGGATCAAAAATACAAGGTGGTAAAAAGGGTCAGATGGAAATTTAATATTTCATTGCTCAGGTTTACTTTACCAGGTGTTACATTGATATGAGTCCCCCCGTCTGGATAAGTTCCCCCTGTATAAAGTATAAAGTAAAACAGAAAAGATTTTAAAAAATAACTTATTATAAATCAAGGCAGTAATGTTTGAAAACAACTAGCTAAAGAAGGGAGGTATTTAGCAAGGATGGTAGTACAAAGCAGTGAACTATCTTGTGACTTCTTGGTCTTTGGTTTCTGCTTCTGCTGACAAACACGCGCCCTCTTGTGACGGTTTACTGACATTACAACACAATTAATTTACTGCACGTTCTGTTAGACAAATAACACGAATTATCAAATAATTTATATAATTCACTTCAATGTTATTCCACCTCATAGTAAATTTAATACACATTAAATTACTTTAAATTTGAGAAGATCTTTCATTTTAAATAGCGTAGGTAGGTGAATTTAGCACTGATGACAGAACAAGACAGCTCTCATCCTCATGTGACCATTAGGTGAAAGTACAACAAACATTATTTATAGCACTTCTAGTTAAAAAACCTTGAAAAATAAACACGACGTTTGACTTTTCACTGTTTCTTTAACAACTGCAGTATTTTAACATTCCTAAGTATGGTTGATAAATTGTTAAAACTGAGAGAAATATTATTTCATCTTATTGCCACAAGAGGACGACAAACTTTCTTATACTGTCATCAGTGCTAAAATACTGAAAAACTTATCTGTGGTTTTAAGAAAAGCCTATTTTGAAGTATATTGTAATGTCACTATTTTGCCACAAGAGGGCAACATCTGGACAGAAGAAAAGCTTAGTTTGAAGGTTGTTGTAATGTCACTATGTCGCCACAAGAGGGCAACATCTGATTGTAAGAAAAGCCTATTTCAAAGGTTGTTGTAATGTCACTAAATCACCACAAGAGGGCGGCAGCTGTCCAGCAAAAGCAGAAGCCAAAGATCATATAATCACAAGATGTTTCACTGCTTCTGGCGTTTGACCTCACTTGAACAGCTCAGCTGTCATTTAATGTGAGCTTCACCTTCGCCCAAAATCAACTTAAAAAACAAGATGATAATTTATTGTGTCTAATGTTTGAATAAATCACAATATTGCCTCCAAATATCTAATACTTTATTTAAAATTAAATATCTTTTCAAATTTGGAGTGATTTTATGTGTATTAAATTGATCATATCAATATCTTGTGACTTCTTGGTCTTTGGTTTCTGCTTCTGCTGACAAACACACACCCTCTTGTGGCGGTTTCCTGACATTACAATATTATTAAGGGTTAGCGTTCTGTTGGACAAATTACACAAATGATCAAAGAATGTAATTATAAAAAATATATAATAATTGACTCCAATGTTATTTCAACATATGATTCATTTAATACACATTAAATCACCACAAATTTTACAAGATATTACATTTTAAATGAAGCAGTACATATTTAGATCAACAAACGGAGGTAAATGAATGTAGCACTGATGACAGTAGAAGGCAGCTATCGCCCTCTTGTGGCAACAAAGTTAAATTACATCAACCTTATTTTTAGCGCTGAATGCAATGAAATAATAATTGAATGTTGTGTTATTCCGCCATATACTCGATTTAATACACATTAAATCCCTTCAAATTTGAAAATATGTTTTAATTTTAAATAAAGTAGTAGTTTTTGGAACAACAAACTGAGGTAGGTGACGATAGTAGAAGGAAGCTGTCGCCTCTTGTGGCAATAAGGTGAAATTACAACAAACATCATTTACAGTGCTCTTGCTAAAAACAAAACTTTAAAAATGAACATGATATTTGTTTCCAAAGTTCTTCTGTGGCACGACGACAGGTCGTCAACAATTTTTAAAAAGGAAGAACACCAGTGCTGCATTGCTTCTACTCTTCACCAGTAGGTGGCAGTAGGGCGCCAATTTGTGTATTGGTAACCACCAATAAGCACCAAGAAGAAGTCATAGAGGAAACATGGCAGCCCGCATGAGGCTGCCCTTGCAGCTCCCTAGAATTATACCTCCGTTTAGAAACCAGAAACTTGTCCACACTGAAGCTGCGATCAAAGAACCCGCGTATCCGCCCATAGTCGCGTCTCTTACGGCTAAAAGCAAAGCTGCCCGGCAGCGACAGATCGAGGAGCATGTGAAAAAGATCCGCGCCGCTCCGGTCGAGGAGAAGCTATCCCTCATCACTAAAATCCAGCGGATGAAGTTTGTTATTCATCCTCAGACTTTCGCTCGCAATGCAGACAGATGGTACCAGCACTTTACTAAGACAGCATATATCCCGGGCTTGCCAGAGAGGTTCGGGTCGGTGGGTCCGGAGAGCTCCCCGGATCAGGCGGCAGTCCTCCCGGGGATCGATGATGCTGCGTTAGAGGACATCCGCGCCCTCGTCACCCGGGTGATCTTACATGAGCACTGGAACAAGAAGCAGAAACGCAAACCTTTCATGTTCAAACGCCAGGAGCATCTGTTCGGTCCATTTCTGAGGAGTCTGGTGGCTGAACTAACCTACAGTTTGGGCAAAAACAACCCGCTGCTGCGTTTCTCCAGTCTGGGTACGTGTGTGGGAAGCTTTAAATAAAAATCATAAACGAACTCAATGATCTGTTGGGTTTTCGTGTTCTGTTCTAAAGTTGTTGTCATCTTACTCCTCTGATAGGACTTTAAGTGTTTGGTGTAACTATTCTAGGGACTATGAGCTGTTTAAATTGTCAAATCTATTTGAGTTCTTGCCAGACATCGAGGACTTCCTTCTGAACTCATAAACAAAATGTTGACAGCATGGTTTAACTAATTGGGCAACACATTAGATATATGGACTCCAAACAACTGGCACAAAACTGTTCTCATCATAAGAATTAAAATGATGAAGTCTGGTGTCAAAACCTGAACTAGAGGTGGTTATACACAAGTAAGAAAAACTTCACCTATAGAGCACCTCTCAAGATATGAACTCCTAAAGAAAAAACATAAAATAGACATAAAATACATTCACATCAAGGCAGATTAACTAAAAGACTTTAAAGGATATGATTTAACCGATTTAACAGATCTCTGGTCCAAAGGATGAGAGTTCCAGAGTCTGGAAGCCATGATGGAAAAGGCTTTGTCACATGCTTTTATTTCATGTTTAGATTACACGTACCTTTTAGAACCACACAAACTGCATTCTTCTGAATGTACTGAATTTGAGTCTAATGTTTCTTCTTTATCAGATCTCGGTCCTCAAGTGAACTTTTACTGGAGGAGGGGTAATAAGATCATTCCGAAGGGGCACCGCAAAGGCCATCAGGAGCCAATCAGGTTTCAGATCGATGACCACCCTCACAGCCAGATTAGGATAACTCAGCAGCTGCCACAGGTACTGATCAGTTTTGTGCAGTAAATCTTTGATGAATCAATTTTAGGGGAATACTTCTATATAGTGGCAAATAAAGAAAAGTCTTCTATTCCGTTTGTTTTTCATGTTTTATTAAGTTTTCCCCGCTGGAAGCCTCCTACTCAGCTGAAGTCCCAGAGGTCCCACACGCTCCAAACCTGATGCCTCTATTCAGGAGACAGTACAGCAATCACATCTTCACAGGTAATGACTCAACAGGAGAGCTGCAGTCGCTCTGCTTCAAGCCATTCAGGTCACTAACTGAAAATATATATTTTATGTACCATCTACTTTATATTTCTTGCAGCACATTCCAGTTATCTCCTGCATCAAACACCAGAACAAATTCCTTGTCGGTGCAACAATTGACTTGACAGCAAACCAGATCCTGATTAGTTTTAAGGGATGTTGCATGCAATTACAACAACATTCCACTAAAGGACGCCAGTGCGCAGCTAATTCGCTTTTTATAGTATACAGCACTTCTAAAAATATAATTTTAAACCACCGTTTTAACCATTTGGAGTGTTTTTCTTAATTATGACACTATCAGCTGCTTTGCTTGTGAATAATTAACCTTTCTGAGCTAAAAATGATGTACATTGTCTTGTTATTGTAATCATCAGTTTAGATGTCAGTTCAGGTTGAATTTTGTTAACAGGTGCAAAGCTAGCAGATCCAGCATGCTACGGCCACACTCAGTTCCATTTGGTCCCCGATCGATACCACAGAGACCGCATGGCTCGGCTGAAGCAGTCCGACCAGGTGGAGGTCTTCCTCCGAGCCAACGCCATCGCCAGTCTGTTCACTTGGACTGGAGCTCAGGCCATGTACCAGGGTGAGTTATGGACACAGAACAGATGGTTCTACTTTAGTAACTGAATGCTTTCTTGAGACACTTGACTGAATTAGTAAAGTTAAGTGGCTGATTGTCTCGTCTCTGCAGGTTTCTGGAACTTTGAGGACGTCTCGAGACCCTTTGTGTCGCAGGCCGTGATCACAGATGGCCGCTTCTTCTCCTTCTTCTGCTACCAGCTCAACACAGTGGCTCTGTCAGTGGAAACAGACGTCAACAACCCCAGGAAAAATGTTTTGTGGGGCACAGAGAGCCTGCAGCTTTATGAGAGCGTGCAGGACGGAGAGGTGGTGGGTCTGAATGACGGCGTTATCAAGCTTCTGGTTCAGTTCCTCATGAATCAGCCAAGATAGAGGTGCAGAAACTTGCCTTGTACTGTAACGTTATGCTAAAAAAAAATCTGGGTTAAGTTGTAAACAAACCTAAATGAGAGACATTCTGTACAATTAGGTTCTGGCTTGTGCCTGACAGACACACCTGAGGCATTATTCCTGTCTAGAGAGAAAAAGGCAAAATAAAATGTCTCCCTCTCTTTGTACCTAGTTATATTTATGACAAATAAAATAAAATGTCTTTATTTCAAACTGAAACTTGAATATTTTTCTCCATAACTGTTATTTAATAAACCCCATAGGAACGTGTGCACGCAGAGACAGGTAGTTTTAATCTGATTGTTCACATATCCAGTGCAGTGGATGCTGAAATCATATTATATTTCTGTCTTCTAACATAGTAACACAAACATGATACAAGTACCTGAATATAGAGTATTAATACACTGTTCATGTTAAATTCAACACAGCATGTTAGACAACAGACAAACATTTCTGCAACAACAATCCGACACATGACAACGCCGTTAGTGTCACCGTGGGTAGTTAATTGCTCTTTGATAGTGTAAGGCACTGCTCACAAACTACAACTTGTTAAACAGCAGCGAAAGTGATGCGAGGGTTTCAAGCTGATAAAAAGAAAAAACACGTTCGTTTTGGCAGTGAAGCGGTAAGGGAAACGCGCGTCGAGTTAACCGCACTCTCGGTTTCTCCCAGGAAGTGAGAGAACAGAAGAGAAATGCTTTGCTCTTTCAGCCATGCACAAACTACAAGAACACACGTCTGCCAGTTAAACAGGAAACTTGTGTAACAGTACACGGTTGGTGATGAAGTGACGTTACTGCAGTTATGAGAAAGAGTGAAATATATTCTAAAAATAACTTTGAATATTGCTTTAGAGCTCTTTACACAACATTTTAATAGAAGCTTGAATGTTGATCTTAGTCCTGGTCGTCTTTAAGCTTTACGCTGTCTCACTGAAGTACTTTCCTCTGCTCCTTTATTGTCCCCCTGTGACCTGAGGAAGACATGCATATACATCAGAAAATTACAATATTGTGAAAAAGCTTCATATTCTTTGTCACTCATTTCAGAAAGTTTAAACTATACTCATTACATTCTGAGTCAAACAGTTAAAGCTTTTATTTCCTGTAATTTTGATGATTATGGTTTAAAACCTAAAAATCAGTGTCTCAGAGAATTAGAGCGTTACAAAAAATTTTAAAAGGATGTTTTAAAATAAAATGTCAGGCTTCATGTGAGTAATTCATGCAAACGAGGTCCAACCAAGTGTGATTTTCTGTTTAAAATATCATTTTTTTAAAGCTGATTTTATGATTTTCTGAGACACTGAATTCTGGGTTTTCGTCATCTGTAAACCAAAATCATCAAAATTACAGGAAATAAAGGCTTGAAATGTTTCACCCTGTGTGATGAATCTATAAACGACTTTCTCTTTTTGAAATAAATGACAAAAAGTGTTAAACTTTTTCACAGTATTCAAATATATTGAGATGTGTCTGTATAATATAACAAAAAGCTGCAAACACATAAATAACACAAAGAAAACCAAAGAACATTTTCACAGTACTCACTCTGCATTCCTTTGGTCAATAGTGGTCCCATTTTCTGTGAATGAGACAATAAATTAATCATTTCAAAACAACTGATGGTGACATCATTCTAACCTACAGTGGTGTGAAAAACTATTTGCCCCCTTCCTGATTTCTTATTCTTTTGCATGTTTGTCACACAAAATGTTTCTGATCATCAAACACATTTAACTATTAGTCAAAGATAACACAAGTAAACACAAAATGCAGTTTTTAAATGATGGTTTTTATTATTTAGGGAGAAAAAAGATCCAAACCTACATGGCCCTGTGTGAAAAAGTGATTGCCCCCTGAACCTAATAACTGGTTGGGCCACCTTTAGCAGCAATAGCTGCAATCAAGCGTTTGCGATAACTTGCAACGAGTCTTTTCCAGTGCTCTGGAGGAATTTTGGCCCACTCATCTTTGCAGAATTGTTGTAATTCAGCTTTATTTGAGGGTTTTCTAGCATGAAGCGCCTTTTTAAGGTCATGCCACAACATCTCAATAGGATTCAGGTCAGGACTTTGACTAGGCCACTCCAAAGTCTTCATTTTGGTTTTCTTCAGCCGTTCAGAGGTGGATTTGCTGGTGTGTTTTGGGTCATTGTCCTGCTGCAGCACCCAAGATGGCTTCAGCGTGAGTTGACGAACAGATGGCCTTCAGGACATTCTCCTTCAGGATGTTTTGGTAGACAGTAGAATTCATGGTTCCATCTATCACAGCAAGCCTTCCAGGTCCTGAAGCAGC